>NW_019059898.1:147290-189548 GCF_000696155.1 Zootermopsis nevadensis
CCATGAAGAACTTTTATCAAGTTTGCAGCCTTGTGGCATAGAACAGAAATCGATGTCCTCATAATACGAAGTAGGAGCTAATCATTCAAATATAACTTAGGAGTCTGGTCAGACAGATTAGCTAATACGCCGTTTTATTGACGGGTATATCAGTCGGTAATTCGAAGTTTGTTGAAGACAAGCATTTACTATAACCGAGTAACTGTTATAAGTAAAAACAATGTTTATTAAGATTAAAATACTTAATATATTAAAATCAATTCTATGGTATGTATGAATATAGAAATTTCCCCTTCTATAAATAGTACGGCTCTTAACTCTTCGTAAGTACACAGAACGTGGAACAGGGATAAATAAAGTGCAAGCAACAGTATGCAAGTTATGCAACAGAATTTCAGTGCACTGTAAACATGAGTGCACATACGTTCAAATTCAATCAGTTATTATAAATGCTAGCGGAAAGAACATGAGAGCTTACATGTAATTCAGAAGTCCCAGATAAGGGCTTCTCTTCACTGTGGCGAGTGCCATCGTCCCAGGGTAGAAAGCTTGTGGGACCAGAGTAATGCTGCACTGTGGTAAATATCCTGGCAACACGAGCATATAATCAGACGCTAAGTGAGCGTAATTTCTGTCGTAACAAAGTCGCTGTAGTCCCGGAAAATCGGTAAGTTCAAGAGTTGCTTCATGTGGAGCAATCATCTTCCAGTAGATGTCTCTCAGTAGTTCGTTACTTGAGTTCTGAAACAAATATCTCACTGGGCTGCTGGATCTTCGAAGCTTACATTAGGACTATAAAATAACGAAGACTGATAGTTAAATTTGCAACTTTCCCGGAAGGCAGAAAGATACCGTCAATAATGTATGTTATTTACAGAAAATATTACAGCAGCCCTGTCAGATTCGAACTATACAATTTGAAAGCAGCAAAGAAAGACTTAGTATTAATTCCATTGAAAATAAATGATTTTAATGGCTTATAAAGTAGTGACTATGGATGCCAAGTAAATGAGGTTACCTTTTCTAACGGACTAAACACAACAGTTACTCCCTGGCCTTCACGTGTGGATAGTAACAACAACAGTTTTCGAAAAGCTGTTCTCTTGTAGGACTAATTTATGATGGGCAAAGTGTATAAATCCGGTAATACTGAAGTCAGCGAGTGAGCTACTCACTTTGAAGTACTCAAGCTGAGCGCTGATCAGAGCCATGCCAAGCCGGTAAGAGCCGTCCTCGAGCAACCCTTTGAAGTCCGTGAAGGGCAAAACAGGGTCCCTCAGCGTGAGGTGAGTGATAAAGGCTGCTGAATAGCAACCGAGGAGGAACATTCCGGTCAGGTACGACGTCACGAAGACTGCTCGGACGGAAGTCGAGTTGGGAGTGTCGCTGTGTCCTGTGAAGAGACACGTTTCCTTTGAAAGCTACTGTGCCATCTTTCAAATAAATATCTTACAAAGATGAAACTGTGTTAATGCATTTCTTCGCTTATAGCTCGAGAACGGACAAACTGATCTGCGCCAAACTTGACACCAGGAAGAGAACATAGTAACGTTAAAACATAGGAAAGTATTTCCTGAGTTCGATTTCCGGTAAGAGGGACGATGCACGATGGGAGAACGACGCCAATACCATAGTCGGTCAGCCTCACGATCCGGCTTTCTCAGCCCAAAGAAATAATGAGTTATTGGACTGGCGCCACAACAGATACGGGCTTGACAGCTTCGAGAATATTTTCTCGAATAAACGTGTTCATAAAAGCATATAAGAAATTAATGACCTACATTTCTGTGCTGTTAACAATTAGCTAATACGAAGCTCGCAAGACACAAGAAATAAATAGATTCAGAATGATGGTTGCTGTTTTAAGAAGGAATTCATACGTAAATATTTAAACGCTTCGTCTGGTATGTTGCTGCGAATGGGTGAACAACTAGACAGACTGTCTTAGCAGATATAACACATCGTGGTTTCGACCAAACATTTTTTGGTCGCCTGTATGGTCAATCTGTTAGTTAATGAGTCTGTTACTTTGTAGATTTCTTAATTATTCTGTGAGCCAATTTTAGTATATATTTGGCAGATTGGACAGAAAAACTCTAGAAAGGTCAAATAATAGGTTAGCAACACCGAATGTCAGTCCGTACGTTTCTCACACAAGAAAGTAATTTTGTTTGTCAGTGGGCATAAGCTAGGCAGGTAGAAACGTATTTACTTACCTTGTTGGCATAAAGCAGCGTAAACAATAAAAATTGCTTCCATGAACCCGAAATCCTTATCCTCGACGTTTTCATAGTGACAGTTCAACCGATGTGTAGTTGCCAGGCAAACTATAAGCAGTACCATAACAACGCAAACAGCAATCCAGAGCTGCCAAGTAAATGGCACCAAAATTGAGTTCCACTGCATTTCATACGAGTCTGGTTCCTTGATGATCACTGATGTTCTGACAAACAGAGAAGTAAAGAAAAATACGAGTCATCGAAGTTACTTCATACGAGGTGGATGACTGGGGCAGAATTCCCGGTTGAGGCAAGAGTTTTCTTCGCCACCACTGCCTCCAGACCGGCTCTCGGTATTTCTGATTCTCCTATGTAATGAGTATTGGGTCCTTTCCCCTGGTGAGTAAAGCAGCCGGAGCATAAAGCTAAACATTCACCTTCATCTACTGGACATGTTAAAGCATGTGGAACTTCATCCAAAGGATTTTGTAAGCAGGCTTCACAAAGCAGTGAATATCTTCATCAACTGAGCAACTATCATCTCTTCAAGGCAGGGTTAGTTATGTGTGTGCAGGCACAGGATGGTAACATGTTATCAGTCTGTCAGTATTAAAGTCGTCTGTTCTCAAGTTATAGTTAAAAGTAACAGCGTAAAACAATGGTGGTACTGTTTTATGCAGCACTGTCACCCTGGAATTTTCAGCTGCTACGTCATGCCATAAGATACCATTCTAAGTCTGATTCAAATACGTTAAACTGTAAACCTCAGAGTACTATTTGAATCCAATACCTCATTTCCATTAATGGTACAGTGAAGTCCATAATATCAATCCTCGAGGATGTCATCGTGATAGGCAAAAAGGCGAGCTCCACTTCACGCCTCTGAAGCAAGCCGTAGACCCCAGTCCAAAAGCCGTCGGGGGTCATGAAGCCCTCTGTAATGTCGCCGTCTTTACTGCCATAGAGGTGAATTCTATGTAGACAGGAGACACCTCGTAACGTACAAGCAGTACCAAGAACGTAAAGAAGTACTTGCAGTTTAATTCCTAAACCATTTATATAAATCTCAACAGATTTCTGCATTTTTTTAAAGAGCGTTCCGTGAAGTGGTTACAATAATTTAAGTTTAAAAATATATGCCTGATTTCCAACCCTTGGCTGCTGAGGTGTTTTGTACTGTGGAGGAATTGCTTTCGTAGTTGACGAGTTCATGGGCTTACCAAGTATGAAATATATAGGACTGATAATTTTGTGTTCACTGTTTTGTCGAAAACTAACTTTCGTAATTACGTAAAATCTAAATAAATATTTGTTATTAACTCCTCTAAAGACGCTAACCATAAAATACACAGACAGACTTATTATAGGACTGCTGGACGATGCAAATTGGAAATAGCTCTACCTACACTACAACTGTCCATTAAAATAATAATAACATCTGAAAGCGTGAAACATACACTGCATTACGTGACACATAATCTTCATTCACAGAGCGTTCTAGCACACGCAAAATGTGCGTTGAAATGAGAGAAGTAAATTAAAAAGACGTAAACTTAAAACGAATATACTTGCGAGAAGTTCAGTTCCCGTCTTATTAGCGGCCATAGCTTCATGAAGAATCCCTGTGATATCGAGTTCCAAACAGCTTTATTTTTTCTGAAGGAAACGAATGACTGAAAATATACAATAAAACCATTTTACATGAAACAAACGACCCAACCGATGTGAAGTTTCTGGCAAGAAAAACTAAACTCCCTTTCAGTTACAGAGTAAATTACATCGCATAGAATTCAAAAATATTTTTCTTTAACTGTACTGAAATAGAAGCAGTGACTCTTCCTATCACTGGTGTTGTTTGTGGGCCTAAAAGCGAATCATCTTTTAAAGCTATCTGTGATGATGTTGAGGAACACCAAATAAATTCATAACACATACATTACAGATCATCTGATAATCAGTAAAATCCACATTACGGAAGTTGATAATTAAAGCAGGTGATGGCAAGATCACACTAATTTACACACCTGCAAAGCGCCTGTTTTGAGGGTAATTCCGTGAAGATGGTTCCTCCTCTCATAAAGTTTCATTGTTGGCCAGGTAAGGCCGCCATCAGGAGTCCAGTTGCCGAAACGGTATGTCTGCAGAGGAAGTTTGGGGCTAACACGGTACACTTCGGTCAAACCGACGACGTGGCCACCTTCTGGCTGAGCCACCAGGAACTCGCAGTCGAAGGGGATGTTAATGTCGGTAAAGAACTCCTCTAAGGAAGTGTTATTTTCCAGAAATAAGAGCCATTTCACACTCGACATGTGTAGTTTTGATGAAATCTAAAAGAGACAGCATCTCACACCATTTCAAATACACAGTAGCCGCACAAGACTAATCTCGAAGCTTCAGACTGGATGATATAATAGCCACTATTCAAATTCCTCGAACTTCAGTTAATGTGAATAATGTAATTAAAAATAATTCACTATTTTAACACCGACTTAAGTACGTTTACGTATAGCTTGGTCAGAACAATGATTCTGGCTACCAGTTGGACGAGGTTCGAGACCCAGCAGCAGCTGAAACCTTCTTCGCCATCACGTCCAGACAGATTTTGAGATCCATCCAGCTTCTAATCCAGTCTGTACCGAGGGGGGATGTAATATTCAGTAGAGATAAATCGGCCAAATCGTTAAACTGATTAACCTTTAGAGAGCGGAGTTTAAACACAAGAGTAATTTTTCTTCGTGGCTTCTTGGTCTGTTCTACGACGCAATTTAATTGATGAGAGATGTTAATTACGAATTCTAAGTGGCGTTTAAGAAACATTTTTCGGCCTATATAAATGTGACCTTCTGGATTGCTTCATGTGATAGAAATTTCAAGTTAGAATCACCAGAATGATATTCCAAATGATCACGTATGAAAGGGACAAACTTATTTCTGCTGTATCCCACGTTACACTGAACCCAACTGACGGCAAGAAAGCGCGTGTGTTTCGGATTATATTAACCCCTCCACTCCACACAGAAAGGAATGTTTAGAACGTCACAAAGCGGCATTATAAAATAACTCGTACTTTCGATAACGTTTAGTAGTATTTTCGTTTCGTAAAGCTGGTAATATCTGCAAAAGTTGCTTAATTTACCACTCTACTTATTGAAGGAGTGTTTCTTTATTTTTCTAGAAAGTGTCCGGCCATTCCTTCACGAAATCAATTAGAAATGAGGCCACTGAAACAACATTAAAATTGAAGCACTAAATATAAACAAATCATGTGTGAAAGTACCTTAACCAAAGAAATTCTGATGTCTTGCAAGCCGTGAGGTATAACCAACAGGCAGGTTTTCAGTCCACAATGTAGTCCATCCAGAGAATCGGAGATCCTGGGGGTCGAGAGGACAGCTACGGTCACGTGACTTCCGCTAAATCTCTTTGTAAAATCATTCGACTTCGCATGTTGTCGCAGCCCTAAGAACACGCCGTTGAATAAAGTTGTTACTGAATTTTGTTAGTAAGAAATTGATTTACGATAACTAAAACATAATGACCAACTAACTGGACTTAAGGATCTGTAATGTTAGTCGCACATCATCAACAGAATCATTGCAATATCTTTAAAATTGACCTTCCGTAATATAGTTAAAGACAAGTTTATTTCTTACATAGCATCCTACTTTGAATATGATTCGTTTTAATATTATTCTCCAATACAGTAAAACATTAATCAAGCGGTCGCTTGTCATGACACTTGAACTGAAGTTCCTCCTGATAAACGATAGGTCCAGAGCATATGCAATGCGTTATGTAATTTTCTCCGTCTATCTGTTATAAAAGGCCATTAACTCTCGTATGCTTCTTGTTTCCAAAAATCCAACAGAAGGAAGGGGACAACAAGTTATGATGGAGGCTATGTGCCAATTAAAAAAATGTAAATTGTGGTCTTTTGGGTTATGACAGCAATAAACATATTCACCGCCATAAGAACTTCAAATCTCATAGATTAGAGGTTTATAAACCGTCCTATGACATGCAACATATTAATTTGTTCGCTAATATATATTGCCTGACTAGCTCAAACAGGATAACAGCCCCATTTCTTACTAGTACATAACTGACACATCAATAACTGATTGAGAGACGTGAAATATGGTACTTAATATTTGTACATACAGATGCACGGAAGAAAATACCTTATTTTTTGTTTCGAAGGAGAACGTATTAATTTGTACCCCGTTACCGAATAAGAAATATACTTCTGTCGGTCCGTCCGTTCCGGTTACGGAAACCAAAAACAAATAAAATATTGATAGTAATGAAATGTCGATCATAGAAAGAGATCGACTGTAATAAAACATCTATCATTAAATGGGATCGAACGTCGCGGTAAAGTGATTAGTACTCGTGTCGTATTTCAGATGTTCCGGGTATTAATTCTTGCCAAAAGGATCGGTTATTGTAGGTCTTGGCTATGAGGTTTCTTCACTTGAAGATATATGTAAACACATTTATGAATGTCAAGTCATGCTTAAAGTCCCACCTATTTATCTTATTTTGTTTATTTTAACCGTGTTAAATCAAGAGTACAAATCGTGAATCATCACATTGGCAGAGTGATGTATGGTGTGTATGTATAGACTAAGTTCACGCCTCTCTGTGATATGCCGCCGTGTGTAGACAGGCGCATTTGAATGGGATGACCCAAGAAAGCCCATCAAATGGACAAAAAAAGGTTTCGGAATTAATTCACAGAGGGTTCTGAAAACTGAAAACATTTAAACCATTTTCAAACGTTGTCAATTCTGTCAAAATTTTAAATTTTAATTCTTAATATTTTCATTAGTACTCTGTTATATCATATACAACAGATTTAAACATGTTTTAATGTTTAATTATTAAAAATTAAGCATGACAAAAAAATGAACTCTATGCTACCAGGCTAATTCGCACCTACAAAATTGACATAATTGTGCTTAACTAGTCTACAGTTTATGAAATAATATGTATTACTCTTGTAAGATCTGAGGTTTTCTCAGCGGTGAGTATGAAGATTCATCGCCCTGATGACGGAGGAAGTATGACCTCTGAAACGTTGGTTAACATCGACCAGACTACACAGCGCAACAACCCAGAAGACGGAAATGTTCAAGTAGTGCTCTTACACACACAAACACTCACCGATAGGTTGATCATGTAGCAGATAGACAAATCGTGAACGGAAGTGCTGTTTAATTGCCGTTACAGTCCCCACAAATGCGTCTGTATTAAATCCACTACAAAAAGTTACCATCAAACACAACGGCAAAACCTTCATCTTTGTCCCCAGTTACAATTCCAAATTCTTCTACAAAACAGTGTTTCAGATCCTTGCGTTCTTAGTATCTGGAAGGTATAACGTATTGTCGAGACGCGAGTTGCTATCTCCTTGCGCATTAGAATGTATAAGGGGGCATCTGCGTATTTTGTCCGTGATAGAATGTTACTGACTGCGTTGTTTTGGATATCCAAACAAAGCAGTAAACATCATAATTAACTATAAAATAAATGTATCATGTTGTTTCATCGTTCAATAGATTTGTCACTGTAATGACTTACTTGTCTCCTCTGAATCCAACAAATAATTACGGCCGGACATTGTCCTTCATTTAAAAATGTGATCCACAGAACAAAAGATAATGTCCCATCAGTCACATCATGACTAATTTTTCTGCAGTTGTCATACACTAATAATTAAGCAAGAAACTTATATGATACACGTATATATTTATTGTATATTTGATATATTAGTAACTGGCGTATATTATAGGTTGGAGAAACAAGAAGTGTGCTACCAGAACAAATTAGAGGCTAAGGCGTGTCGGTTAGTAAACTGCATGATAATACGAGGCTCATCTAGGCAAAATGAGAGAGTATTTTTCACTGAACTATGACACACATGCTGTCAAAATATGAAATGGTGTTAAAGTGAATCAGGATACGCCTAATGTAGTGGCCATAATTTAATTTTCAAAGTCAACACATCATGATGTGGTTCGTTAATAAGTAAGATGGAAAATTTTGCCTTCAATTTTACTTAGTGTTTAAATTTTATTTTAACGGAATTTAGACTTAATCCTTTTATCCGATGACTAACGAAGAATCTTGATTTCGGAACTTTGTGGTTCTGTAATTTAAACAGTGGACAAAAGTACATTTTTAAACGTTATAACGCGCCATGATCGAAAACTTTTGAACTTCGACTATGTACGTTTTATGTTAACAGCGTTCCCTGTAAACGGGCTTACATTTCCTGCAATCTTCTCTGGACGTCAAACGGCCAGGATTATCGCATTTAAGTAGTCTATTGTTAACATATTTCTACGCATTGAGTTCAAAGAAACGAGGGCAATATTACGTACGAATGGATGTGTTCATGGCGGTAAGAACGAAAATGGCTGTCTTCTGGGTTGTAGCGCCGTGTAGTCTGATAGAAGATTACAAATATTTCAGTAATCCTTGTTGCCTCCATCATCAGGGCGATTATGGTCAGAGCCCAGAAGACAGTAATCTAACACGGTGATATCAGTTTTACATTTTTCAAGCGACATAATGATTACCAGGGACAATACTAGAAGTGCAACAGTAATTGTGTGAACCTATATTGATCTGTTATGACTCGATTACTCATGGCATTTGCGTGTAACAAACTTTTACGTATGTGACAGGTCAGGTCAACACCGATGAAAAGATCAAACACAAAATATATAAGCAGTGGCGGACCAGGGCATTTTCGAAAGGGTTAGCCAAATCCCGTTGCAGGGGGTGAGAGATCGTTAACATTTGTACATTTGAGTATTCACGTCGTACAAGAGAGGTAAGTAAGTTTAGCCTAAAATTAAACGAAGATAATGAATATAATGTAAAAAAAATTATCAGCGTCTACTGAGCTTACCTTTCTTATTAGCACACCTTATATTTCTGACTATCCATCTTCCAGATAAAATATATATCACGGAATCACGGACTTTCGGACTGCTTTCCTCGAAATTAAGTTTCATACCAAGAATAAAAATATCGCGTAACAAATTCTTTGTTGCGTCAACATTTTGTTAGAAAAGAAGTTGGTCTGTCTGTTTCAAATATTATCTCCTTAGCAACAAAATTCCTATACGAAAATTACCCCAATTTTACAAAGAAACATAATATCCCTAGCATAGTTCTGTAATACATAGGTGGAAAGGTTTTGTAATACAAAGTCTACATGATATTTTAAAAGCAGCGGTTATTTAATCTGTTCAAGTACAACAATATAAGTTATAACAGATACCAGGAATGTAGACAGTGTTGATAGGTTCAGTGTAAAGAATCCAAAGGCTGAGAATTCAATTCTGTTCACTGTAAGTTGCGTTGAGAACAGCTTCAACTGTTCCAATGTTTCAGTCCTTAGATGCTGACGTAACAATGTACATTGTACGTTGTCCTGTATCTTCTTAGCTTCAGATGTTGCCATGTGGCATGATACAGCAATGGCCACTTCCCGAGAAATCAAAAATACAATCCAGAGTACTCCCAAAGATGCATAGAGGAGTGAAGGACGCCCATAAAGCGACGGTTTCTTTAAAACCTCCATTGTTTGCAATATGTTAACAATAACTGTTAGAACATTTCTAACTAATTCTAACAGCACAGACAAGCCATAAATTGAATTAATAAAACCTACAGCTTCATAAATATTTCCATAAATACACCGAATTTCCAGCAAATTTAAAAATGCTTTTGGTTTATCAGTCGCCCTGCGCTGAAAAACATTCTCAACAATGGGAAAATTATGAGTTCTTGGCAGACGTCTAGTCATTGATATAATGTTAACAGAACTCATGTTTGAACATGGGTTGTTTAGAAATTCTTTTTCAATCACACGATATCTTTCATAATCGTGTCTAACGCTTACGCGAAGAGCTTTGTTCAGAAACTTAGAACTCTGCCAAACAAATTGTGTCAATTTGCAAAATTGTATAATGACGAGGATCTGAACCAGATGAGAGAGTCTCAGGGTTGCTTCGCCCACGAAGCCCATCCTGTCAGTCCACAGCCAACCATCAACGCACAACCAAGGTATCAGAATCAGAAGTAGCAGAACCATTTCAATATTTGACCAAACGTTTCTTTTCGAGACGCCATATTTCAGTAGAGCTCTGTCAATATCGTTTAACTTTCTCGAAAGTTCACCAAACTTATGTCGGTTCACTGTCAGATTCATGGTGATAGCCAACAATGCCATTAAAACTGTCAATGGGAATGAAATCATGAAAGATGTTATAAAGTGAGGTGTTGGGTTTCTTGAAGACGCCAAGACTGGAAAGTAGCAGAGAGTTCCTCCCAATAACATACAAATTATCAGCAAGGAACATGAAACACCTACAATATTTGAGTGTATATTTATGTCAATTTCGACACCTTTATCTGAACTTACAGTGAAGCAAAATGGAGCCAATCCTACTATTTTACATACGTAATACAATGGGTGAAAACTAGAGGATATGCTAACATATTTTTGTTTAAACCCCTTCATGATTTTACCTACCAACGTTTGCTAAATATAAATTTCATATTAGTCTGTATCTCAATAAATTGTCTTGCGACTTGCTTCTTACTTGGTTCTTGTTAGCTTCAATTTCGTTGGTATGATATCTCAGGAACTCTTAGCAAATGGCTGACTGTATCCGTCTAAACCTTTACTACAGTACTCCTTTGTGACGAACGTAACAACATATGTAGGTCTCAAATGAAATTAAGGAAAGTACTGTAAAGATAATTAAGTCAAGAATTACACTCAATTATTTTAACAGACTGTCAGAGAAATCGGTATTCAACTGACAGATAGCTCCATTAAATATATTTTCACTTAACTAATTTAATTTAACACAAATATTTAATCTCCTTGCACATACAATATAGTCCTATCCATTTTTTTTAATTCTTTACGTGTATCAGAAATAAGTTCTGCAGTAAATCAACAGTTTCATTCTTTTATCCAATCCTTGCACGTTAATTTTATTAGTTAAAGTGGATGATTCGCTCTTCTCATTAATTTTGTGTTCATTTTAATTTGTTGTGAACAATTTCTCTATGATGTCAGGGTTTCGCCACGTCTGCTCTAGCAAAACCAGGGCTCTCAAAAGGTAGGACACCTGTCCTTGCCATTTTTTTCTGATGACGAAAGCAGGATTCAACTACCGAAAAGTCTTAATTTTATAATCGTATAATTCTGACGATGGAAAGAACCCCAAATAAATAATTTTAGTATTATTATTATAATAATTATCGAGGAACTGATTATGTAATTGATACTGAATATGATGAACGCGCAGAGTCAAAACTGAATCGTAAAAATTCAGTTACTATATTTAAGGGTTTCATCAACTGGCTCAATAATATCGATTGAAAATAGAGTTTAAATACTGTAATTTAAAGAAAATAATCTTATATATGAAACTGTTTATGTTTAAATATATGTATGTTAGCTTATAGTACGAGAAAGAACATACTGATATGCACAATACTTGGCTTGGTATTTCTCTAGACTAGATGAGGTTTCAGAAAGGTAGAAACTCCGGAAAAGTGTCCTCAACTATCTCCGGACAAATGGGATTAAAAGTTAACAGGCCACGACCACTTCAACAACGTTACTAATTATAGTTCTCAATCATTCTTCCCATTTAAACTCGGTTCTGTGTAAATTATTCAGGTAAGAAAGCGTAGTTGTTTTGACTACTTTTTAAAATATACCATACAGTTTAAAGGGTTCTAACGATGTTCAGATACTTAAATATTTCTGTTTCTCTGTACTTTTTCCACCATTCAATAATTTAAAAAGAAACCACGACGTTTCGGGAGCTGGCTCTACTCCAGTCTTCAGGTGAAAATGCCTGATATATTGGATCTTACAGAAGGGGATAATCCCAATCACAGATATTGAGTAATGGATAAATTCCAGAGAAACGGGAAAATTTATTTTAATATACAGGTTTCATAGTGTTGCAGAAACGTACGGTACTTTAGGATGAGAGACAGTGATGTCAAGCATTTTAATAACACAGTATTCTATGACAAGGAGTTCCAATTACGTTAAGAGCATAATTCGAGAAACAGCTGTTCTAGGCAATCAGTTAATAGGATGTTGTCTCTAATACATTTAAAATTACTGAAATTCAAGACGCGCCTTTTACATTTACGTAAGTAAAACTGTAACATCAAGTTACGTAGCTGAACAATGAATTAACTGCTATCAGTGGCGAGTCCAAGTCTAGAAGTCAGGTGGTGTGGATTTACAATATTATTAAATTCCCACAATAATCTCAAAACAATTCTAAGGAATTGTACTTATTATTATTTACAAATTTTATCTTTTGTGCTGACTCTGTAATTGACTCTTGTAGCTGAAGCTCTTTCCTTACAATTATACTAAAAGTTAGTTTCTTCTTGTGACCCAGGACTCATTACAACAATCGTTATCTCATTACGTCATTGTTTAATGTTATTGTTGTTCTTTATCTGATTATGAAATAGTTCATTATCTATTCTGGTGCATGCGTCTTCTCCTTCTCGCCTCTACATATGTAGAACATCACCTCATTTATTCCAAGGAAAAATATAATATATATTTTGTGTTCTATCCTTCTGTTAGTAAATTATATTGTGTGTTAATTCGTGGTGGATGTTTACCTTGTAAAAATGATGAAGCACTGACCCTGTTATTTTGTCTGAAAAAATATTAATTTATTGCGGCTATTTGATGAAATTCTCGTAATAAAATGACTCATTAGTTCTGCCCCAACTTCTTGTTTACTGCTCTTTACTGATCCATATTACAAGCGGAGACACGAAGGTGGATGCGTGCGCGATGGCAGATAGCCACCAGAAGTATGTTCTGCCACCGTCGGCGGACCGCGAGCAATATTTTGGTGTAATGAAGATAAATGATTAAGCACTACAACATGTGAATGGCGATATGTTACAAACGCAATTGCTTGTGGCATGGCTGAGACTCAAAGTTATTTACACACACTTCGAAATCCAAAAATGTAACACGTCAATAACAGATATAAATATATCGCAACTGATTGTCACGACAGTCCGTACGTTTAATTACAAAATATTATTTATTGTTATTATTGTTATCTTCATCGCCAGAGTATGGGCTCGATTCACTTGGCTCATGATAGAGGGCAGTGGTGTTTTCTTGTGAACGCGGTAATAAACGTTCTGATTCCATAAAACGTGTGGATTTTCGTGACCAGCTTAGCGACTGTTAACTTCTCAAGAAACCCGACGCATACTTTAATATTAACACAATAATAATAAATGCGTGGACTCGTTTAACTTGGCTCTGAACAGATTCGGGCTCTTGTAAACATTATATTTAACCTTCGTGTTCCACAAAAGGCAAAGAATTTCTTGACCAGCTTGGAAACTATTAGCTTCTCAAAAAGAAATCTGTCCAATGGCGGTGGTGGTATTAAGATTATTTATCATAACCTATTCGAAACAGATACAAGCATTCAGAATCTCAAGGTATATAGAACGGATGTCGAAATTACATCTGGCATGGATATGACGTATTCCACTTTTGAAAATAAGAGAAGACAAACAAGGAAGACAGACGTGGCCTGTTTTAAGTCAATAGGCTCTTTTGAAGGACTGAGTAAATCCTGTCAGGATCGTCAGTTTTCGAACCAAGATTAGAAGCCAGTGCCTCTCGAATAGAGACCACAAGTAATAACCACTGCACGACAAAGCCGTTTATCCTGGCGACACAAAGCTGTCACTTCACACACTTGTTTGTATTCTTCAATCTATGAATATACCCAAAGCACGTCAATTAGACACCCTGTGACATGTACGATAAACACAAGTATGTAAATATCTTGTTACCGGCAGAAAATTAACGCGCTGAAAAAACAGGACTGGTGAAAAATGCAGCACGTACAAAACACATTTCGTTCTCTTAATGACGAGCTTATAAGTAAACAAATATATTGTGTGTGTCCTAGATGTATGCTTAAATAACATCCAGACACTGGAAATTAGATTCTATCCTTAATAATATGCAACCTAGCCATCACAGTTAAGCAGAAACTCATTTTGTGTGTGTGAGCTGGACAGTCGGCCGTTTTATACGCAATTCAAAGCCCTTGTAAATGCTTAAGATGGTAAATGATTGTCATCCTCCCCCCCCCACCCAACCGCCAAGCTGAAGGACCACCCTTTGTCAGCTGTCCGCGAGAAGGCGCCATGTTATTTTAACGGGAAACGGTTCAGAAACGGGAATCTTTAAAAATAAATTTAACTTCTTTGCATAAACTGAAGAAAAGTGAAAATGAGACAGGCGAGACAATCTTGCAAAAGAAGGAAACTTCTAATATTAAGAAAAATGTTCGTGTACTTCAGTAACCTACAAGGACAAGTTAAGATGTTGGGGTGATATTCTATCACATGCTGTGTTAGGTGTGTGAAGAGTTCCGAATTGAATATTCTTATATTAAAGAAATTCAATCAGTATTTAACTCATACACTTTATGTATCTGTACAGTTTGTGACGTAATGGTTTCTGAAACAGAACTCGACAGATTCATCTCTGAGTTAGACCGACTGTCTCATGCCACGGCCTCAGAATCAGACGGAGAGATTCAATCTCTCTGGACATCGAAAGAATTGAAGGAATGTCAGCATCTCTCATACAAACTATCAGGTATCTGAGAACTTCATATAGATGGACCAGTAACGGCAATTAATTCAATTACAGGTAAGTATACCAAGCAATGGCAGGCCTACCAATAAAAATTCTCTTTTTTGAGATAATTACCTTCCGAGTTGTTGTGACATGTTGTCTTCTGGCTTTACACCAACATCTAGGAAGAACATGGTAACAAGATATATAAACCCAGAAGACATTGAATTAATTCCGCCGTCATAACCTAATACTCGATTTACTAATTACTTTATATTAATGTCTAAATAGCTTAAAACAAATATTTATATTAATGTCTAAATAGCTTAAAAGCCTCCCATATGTGATGCCTTCAAGGTCCTTCAAGACAACTTACATTAAGTGTATTTCAGAAAATTCCTCAATGTAATCATGTTTGTTCTTATGCGTACGTAACTGAAGCGAAATGTACGTCCTTTACAACTAGTTCATCAGTAATATACCTTAATACGGTTATGTAGTAATTTGTTGCAATGTTTACATCAGCGGCGGATCGATAATATGGTGACATTAATCAACTCTGTTGCTACGTAACGCAGAAGAAACCAAAGACATTACTGAAGATAGAAGTGTACTGGGAAGGCCCATTTACATATGTCTGCTAGACAAATTTTCGCTTTGGCACACAAGCATTATATAACGAACAAAATATCTCACTTGTACAATCAATTCTTGATCTTTCGAAGTTTCGCATAAAATACGTCTGCCAGAATCTTCACCTCAGTGCCCCCGGGTACATCCGATTCCACAAACAAGATTCATAGACCGAGTCATGACGGCATCTGTAGTGGCGAACTTGCCAATACCACGGCTTAACGTTAATTTAATTTTAATTATGTTTTAAACTGACATATAGCTACAGTTTCAGACAAAGAGGACCTTACACGTAATGTTCTAAATATTATTTTAGGGTTTTTTCTAGAATTTTCAGTCCTTTTCTAAATGTCATAAGTTATTTGAATTTTGTTATTTTAATCTAAGATCAATATTTGTATAAAAATACCTCGTGAATATACCGTCATTACTCGCCTTAGGTTAGAAAGCATTAGACTGCAAACGCCTCGCAATGTTTCTGAAATAGTCCGATCTTGCTGAGTAACCGACAAATAAGATTTAGAGCATCATATATAAATTTGTTTGAACAGTAAATGTAAACAGGTATCAATGCAGCATGGGAAATATATAAAGTTTTTCATCATTGGCGGAACAACAGTGGTGTTAACCCGGCTAACACTTTGATATAAGAAAAATGAATTATTCTGTTTTATATATCTATATCTCTCACGGGGGCCAAATTAAAAAAGTCTTCACAGACAATCAGCTGCGTCAAATTCGAGTCTGTCTCCGAAACGTCTTATTTAATTATATTAAGACGATAGATAACGTCCAGGTAATGTCTTACTTCAATTGTAATTAATTAGACAAATGAGATTTAGAGCATCGTATATAAATTTGTTTGAACAGTAAACGTAAACAGATATCAACGCAGCATGGGAAATATATAAAGTTTTTCAACATGGGCGGAACAACAGTGGTGTTAACCCGGCTAACACTTTGATATAAGAAAAATGAATTATTCTGTTTTATATATCTATATCTCTCACGGGGGCCAAATTAAAAAAGTCTTCACAGGCAATCAGCTGCGTCAAATTCGAGTCTGTCTCCGAAACGTCGTGTTTTAATTATATTAAAACGATGGATAACGTCCAGGTAATGTCTTACTTCATTATTTAATTATATTAAGACGATAGATAACGTCCAGGTAATGTCTTACTTCAATTGTAATTAATTCTTCTGTTGCATTTTATCCAACGTCGAAGTGTTTTAAACCATGTTTCGGAAGTTAGGTCTACTTCCATCTTCAGATGATCGGCGGGAGGATAAAACTACTTTATTGGGGTTCCAAACTGAGCTATTCCGATAACATTAAAAACCAGGTCTAAAACTTTTTAATAATGCCAACCATATGTGGAAAATAACAGGTATTTTCTAACCTAGAACCGACTTCAACGGATAAGACATACAAACCTATTTCATAGTCGTTAATTATACAATACAGAATACGTAATACGAAATTTGAACTTAGCGGTAAATAACTACACACAAGCCTGACTTCTGGTTTGCAAAATTTAATGACACCAACTCAGGTGTATTTGATAATGACGCGGTGCTTAGAAAATAAAACGTGAAACATCAACAGACGTGGATTCATGTCGTGATGAAGTAACTACACTCACCTTAAACGCAGTTATGGCCACGTCCAATGAAGTATTTCATTAAGAACAGTAATGGTCGTTCACGGTGTTTGCTGAAGCGAAAACACAGCAGCAGAAATCGATTTCAAAGAGAAAGAGATATCTGCCGGGTGGGGACACATTACACCGTTCTAACAACAAAACTTTGTTGCCTTTTTCGGAAATGAGTAACTTTCTTTTCACCTTCTGATACAGATCTTTATATTTAGTCGCAGGAAAACAAGCAAATTATAATTACCGCTTCGTGACAAACTCTGACCTGTATGTCAAATATAAAAGGGCCGGAAATTCTGTAAAGACAACAACTTTAATTGAGCGACAGACAGTATCTCTCAACAACAATGTTTTTGTATAGGAAGGTACTTCTATTTTATCGTAACGTCAAAGTCTGCGTACGCATGGGTACATATTTATCTGATATCTACGTGTATTTACTGTGACAGAAAATAGCTACGTGAGGCTATTCGTCTTACATCTTGCAAAGCGGATAATTGGAAAAGCGTTCCGGATTCATCGAGAAGCGAACTGTAACAAGAAACTTTCGCATCAATAGAACATGCATCACGTTCAGAAAAGGAACCAAATAGACACAGTCAGCCTCTTCATTCTATTGAAACAATGACTCTTTCAAAGGGCAGTCACAAAAATTGACATTTTAAAACTATTTTAAGGGCACTAATCCAGATCATTCATTCGAAGTTTTCTTTCGAATACATATTATACATGATAACATATTATTGAAGTCTGTGAATACGATGATCCTCATTAAATTTCTTTTAATTCAAACCAAAAATATATCCTGATCTACATCTGGTGAAATGTATTTCAGTTAATATTTATCTCGTAACATTGCACCTCACGGTTTATGTCACACGATGATAATGGTCTCGCAAAATATTTAATACGTCTTCGAAATTATCATGTTTCTTAAGACTCGTGATGGTTTAAAAGTTTATGTACGATCTGACATGTCTTGTTTTCTGTGGAATATATTAATCATCTATTTTATATGGCCAAGATACTGGAACATGATCGTGTGGAAGTGTTGATCTTACATTTAACAACTAATGTAGAACAGATTCATACGTCTCGAGTGCAGGGCCCCAGTATATGAATAAAATGAAACTGTGTTCGTGAGAAAACGAGTTAATTTCGTGTCTAGAAATAATGTACGATCTGACATGTCTTGTTTTCTGTGGAATATATTAATCATCTATTTTATATGGCCAAGATACTGGAACATGATCGTGTGAAAGTGTTGATCTTACATTTAACAACTAATGTAGAACAGATTCATACGTCTCGAGTGCAGGGCCCCAGTATATGAATAAAATGAAACTGTGTTCGTGAGAAAACGAGTTAATTTCGTGTCTAGAAATAATGTGTGATAACAGAAATTAATGTAACTTAAGTCTCACATCGTTGTGTTGGTAGCAATGAGAAATTGTGTAACTGTGGTTGTGTTTGTGCTACACGTGGCATTCTGTTTCTGTGTTAGAACTTCTGGGGTCGTAGCTGCTCTTCAGAGGTACTTTTATACGGAGTGTGTTTTCTTGTTGCACAATGAAGATCACGGTAAGTATTCTCCTTATTAGAACTGTATGTCAAAATAAATGTGTTCTTTTATTAATTATGTTTGCTTGATATCACAATTATTGCATTTATTATCTGCTGTCAAACATAAGTGAGCATGTCTCTTTTCCCGTATATCCCAGAGCCACTCGCAGGACTTGGATTACAATTACGATGAATCTCTGTACTAAAGGTAATAGACGAATTTCATGCTTTGCTGTATCAGTTCATTGTTCCGTATATAGTCCTAAAACATCAGGTTCAAACTGAAGTTAACCAAAACTTCTCCAAACGCCACATCTAAAAACAACAGTTTCATGAAATACATCTCAATGTTGTTGAACCCAAAGTTGATCTTCCAGCCTTTTCTTTGGACTACCAACTTATCTTTCTTTATCAGGTGATTAATGATTTATATTAAATAGACTACGCATGTAAAAGCAATGATACAATGTGTATAATTTCGACACAAATTAACACATTTGGTTCTGTGTTTGTGGTTGGAAACTTAGATATTTCCTGTATTTAATAAATTACAGCAAAATTATTTTAAACTGTATTTATCTGTAGCCTCATAGCCGGTTAATTTAAAATGAATAAGTGTGCAAATATTTGTAGGATTTGATGTTTTTTACGGCGGTGAGTCTGAAGATGGCTGTCTTCTGTGCAAATATTTACTCTAATTTGGAATAAAGTTGTTTGCAGAAACATACGTCAGTGACTTTGATGTTAATTTATTGTTGATAAAAATCTTGTACCGAGATATTAAAATTCTTTTTTATATCATTAATGATTAATCTATCTGTTTCTTAAGGTGTAGATACAGGTAAACATGTTGTGCATCTGATAATATCTGGAATCAGGTTCCAAATAAACGCTGTATACATCTCTGGAAATCTATATGTATGTTACGTGCAATTTTTTTATAATCAACCGTTTCTCTGAAAATTGCTAAACTTCTATTCTAGCTCAGAGAAAAATATGGTTATATTTGACCGACGCAAACCGAAAATAAAAACTCTGTACAAAGTTTATTGTATAGCACCCCAATATAATATTTTATGGAACTCTATTTAGTAATTTTAGACACGAGAAACGCAGACAGACAGGGAGAGAGAAACAGGAACAGTCCATTCCGCATTCAGAAAAATATTATACTAAGTAATTTTCTCTGAACGAACAAACAAACTATTGATACAGAATTATTTTCAAATAGTCTGTGAACATGGCACTTATATATGTGCAGTTGCGTGTTGACATTGTTTTACAAAACTATGACTTACGCACACTAATTCAATGTTTGTACAACAGTCATCAATAGATTCAAGACCCGCCTCTGTAATTAAACGTCAAAAACGAACACTGAACCTAAGTGGCCAATTGTTCTCATATAAATACGAATTTTCTGTAATACTGATGGAAAATCAATACAGACTGTAGTACAATTTTGAAAGTCATTTACATCAGCAACAGAACAAAAGGATTTGAAAATTTGTCTGTAAGAAAAGAACGCTCTATACTATTCATTATGTTCAAGAACACACGAAGACAAACTATAGTGTTTGTCGTCCAGCGAGAATTTGTCAGTTGTCGCGAAATTCCGCATTTCTAATTTTGCTACGCTGCAAGTTCTAAACTGTCTTCACTCTCCTGTACTCTGCTCTTTGTGTTGCATGATTTTTCTGTGACATTGAAGCATTCGAGTTGATTACAGCTACTGCAATACATAAATTACAATCTATATTGCAACCCATTACGTCCGAACCAAGGTAAACTGATATGTGGCGAGAAACGAAGTTGTTCATTCAACAGAAAGAGTTGATATGATACAGAAGGATTAGCCAGACTTTAGTGTTAATATTTTAATATTTTCCGTCAAATCACATTTTAAAATATTAACCTACTTCACAATATGACGCAAATATACTACCTTACAGACTTTAGTGCTAATACATGCTGGTTACCAAATAATGGAGCGTTTATGTTAACCGTCTTAGCCAGGCTAACATTTAAAAAAACGAAAAAATCTCTCTTACATGCGTGGTTCAGTGATACTCCATACTCTGGAACACAGCAGAGCCAATCAGGTAAAGTGCATCGTTGGCCAACTATTTCAGGCTCAAACTCTCAGTTCATAGTTCTAGTTACGAAGATGTTAGCCGGGCTAACACGGCTGAAATGATTAACATGAATCCTATCGGTAACCGTTAGCCTTTATCACAGAAATTCTACTCAAGCTATTAATCGGACATTTATGACATTTTTTCAATATTTTAAACAACATTTTCACTTAATTCTGACGTAGGTCTCACAACTACTAGCACTTTGGCTCAGTGGCAATTGCAGCTGTCAAGCGAACTGTGCCCCTCTTCGGTGCAGTTCAGACTCAACTCGACCCAAACGTTTTCAACGTGCCAACGCAGTCGTCCACTGTTTGTCCTACATCCAGGAGATCCGACCAGAATAAAACCATTCCTTCAGGTAAGTTCGTGGGTAAACTCAGTACTTAACACACTACCTACAGTTAAACGTTCCCTGCTGTTCTTGGCATATTAAAACGTAGTAGTAGCATACAAGCAAGGGCACTTACATGAACTGTGAGTTACTTAAAAGATGCAGTAAATTTAAGAATCACAGAAGCGTTAGTTTCGCAACAATTTTTCAAATTATAAATGTCAAATCTTTATTCAGTTCTCAGTCAGTGATGTGAATTATATTCTCATATTTATTATACCTAGGAAAGTGACGCTACGTGAATATAATATATTCTCTTGCAAAGAGGCAATTTATTTTCGAGTGAAATACAATCGGCAAAAACAAAAGAAAGTTCGCTTACTTCACAACCGGCGCGAAACGATATATCTGATACAGACGAACGTGACGCGCCATCGAACAGCGGACTACAGCGTCGCGTCGCCTCAAGTAGCGATCACTCCAAAAGGTACCATATTAACAATATGTGAACATCAGCATGACTTCGGGCATGCCGCGTTAATTTATAGACGTCATAATTACAACAGGTAACACAGCAATGGAACTTCATATTTGGAAAACGACTGGTGATCCGCGTTATTGAAAAGCCACAAAGATCACTACTAAATTAGCAAATGAGATAGGTAGGATTCCACTTGGCTGTTCCACAGTTAAATCTTATTCCTCGTATTACTATCTTCGTCTTGTCCGGCTAAGCATACGTTCGTCCAGTTTGCAGCAAACAGAAGCTTCTCGAGGGTCATCTGGTTGCTGTTCCTGGACAAGAACTCTTCCCTGGAGGAATTATTCACCGACATTAACATCCCCTTCGACTGCGAGTTCCTGGTGGCTCAGCCAGAAGATGACCACGCCGTTGGTCTGACCGAAGTGTACCGTGTTAGCCCCACACTTCCCCTGCAGACATACCGTTTCGGCAACTGGACTCCTGATGGCGGCCTCACCTGGCCCTCGAGAGGCTTCTACCATAGGAGAAACAGCCTACAAGGACTTGTACTGAAGACAGCAGTCATAGATGTAAAGTTCTATAATGTACTATAGTCCCCTTGTAATTGGAGTGCCCTCACCATATGAGTGTGTGTCATCTTTTCAGTTGCTTAGTTCATGCCAAAAAATTGTATGTAGCCCAAGACTTTCTGGACGTTTCGCAACATGCTAGAATTTTACGAAAAAAGGTTGTTAACCATCAGCCCAAAACCCATGCTGGAAGACCAATGCTTGTCGTCTGCCTGCCACTGCTTAATTAAGTCACACTGCCCTCCCTATCTGGAGACAGCGTCCTCCAACCTCAACCTAACAACCCGTTGTGTCGAGCGACCCACACAGCAAACAAAAATTGAAATGTGATTGTTATTATATTCATTTTAATACAACCCTCTCTTACTCTCATACTAAACTTTAGTATATTATATCAGGCACAATGGCAACAATCTTGATACCGAAAACGATAATAATTTTATAACAGAAGCGATAACAATAAGTAATGCGCAAAATAGCGGTAATTGTGCGTTATGTTATTATTCAGCATTTTAAAATAAATTTAATAATAAATTACAGGCTTTCTACACCAACGTCGTAGAAGAAAGTAACAACAAGCCGATTAAAATATCTGGTTTCTTTGGGGAAATGTGGAACACGCTTGAGGACCAACTTAAATTCAAGTAAGTAAATCCTTCGGTTCGTCTCAGTCATTCCAGAAGTTATTCATATATAATACAATATATTATTTGCGTTTATGAAACACGAAAATATTGTGTATTTACGACAGCCGTCGAACGAGTTAAAACAGCGGTAATGTGCCTGATGCACATTCGGAAAATCAGCTGAGTCCCCATCGGCAAAAAACTATTCTCTGGCCTGCCTCAGTGAATTGGGGCTGCATTCTTAGCTAATGGACAGGTACACAATGAACAGTCACTAGTTAAGTCTAATCGCAGTGTTATTGTGACAGGTCTGATTTTTACAAGCCACTTGACAACTTCTTCGGGGCTCCAACCGAGAATGGATCGTGGAATGGTATGATCGGAATGTTGCACAGAGGAGAGGCCGACTTCGCAGTTGCGAAGTTCGTGATGAGCCCCGCCCGCCTACAAGCCGTGGACTTCATTTCAACTTTAGAGCAAGTGAAGTACGAAGCATTCAGAATCTAGACTAGGTGATACAGCAGTTTTAGAAAGTTCCATCTGAACGGTCAATCCTAATAACAGAGCTAATACCACAGATAGACAATATAAAAATAATTGTGAAAAAGGGAAGAAAGAAATACGCGTCTGAATTACAGGCTACGAGAAAAAAAGAATAGCCAAAAAACCAAGAAAAACGTTATCTTAATGTGGGTTGGAAAAGTCCTTGAAGCTGCTGCTGATGGTGAAGTTCAATAACTGAACTAGCAAATTAACTGTTCGTGACATTCTGGTATATAAACCGAAGCCTCTGCACGAAGGTCAAAAATGCTCGCAACTGACCCATTTCACATTATAGTAATATTCACCTTTACCTCCTTTCCATCGTATCTCCTTTTCACATTTACAATGGAAGACACAATTATAAAACACGGCAAGCAATACGTCGGGTCAGCCCAGTGACGTTACTGGCTAAGGGCACTTCGGGTTGATTTTCTTGGATAAAGCGGTCACAACGAAAACCTAACCACTCATTTACTATAGCGATTATAATGCTGAGATTAGGAATTCGTAGAGCCTTACCTCCATTCTTCACTTATTCATGGCAGGTCTTCAAACACAGAAACGTGTATTTGTCGCCTCCTCCTTCCGCAACCACAACACAAATAAACTTCTGATGTATCTTACTTATCACTGCCTTCTGTACCTGTGTTCCAGGACAAGGCTGTTCATCAAAGAACAAAGAGCACTGCTCGTGAAATGGGACGAATTTCTCAGACCATTCACCAGGAGGCTCTGGATGTTACAGTTGTTTTCAATGATTCTTATCGGTCTATGTTTCGGAGTGACGTATCACGTTGGACAGCGACTAGGACTTGAGGCCGGCGTCGCATCCGTGCTCCAGAATCTCTACGATGCCTTATTCTACACTTTCGCTAGCTTTTGTCAGCAAGGTAATGCCTCATATGGAAAAACAATTAATGCACTACGTATTTGCCCGAATGAAATGCGAGCTATTTTTGTCCTCCAAGTTAGCATCCCTTCCAAAATATTGATTGTGGATTCACGAATGTTTGTGTTAGGAGTTTGCTGTTTGCTGTTGCAGGACGAAGTGTGACGCCACGAATGTTGTCATGCCGTGTTGTCTTCTTGACATCATATTTCACGGCTGTGGTGCTTCTCGCCGGATATTCTGCTTTCCTCATATCTTTCTTGGCCACTAGAGAGACCAAGGAGTTCCCTTTCACTAGCTTCAAGCAATTTCTGGACGATGGCAGGTTTCAGCTGGGCATGCTATCAGATTCGGCCTTTACATTCTATTTTGAGGTAGGTATCATCACCAGCAGATCGTGTTGCCACTACAACACCGTGATCTAATTATCCCTGGGCCCCGCCTGCATGGACGTAGGAAGCCCCAGATGAGGCGTGAGGCTTTGTAAGCTGTTCAATTGAACCCCAAATGTCGAAGCGTGCAGCTAGAAACTTGTACCGATCAAACTGTCCTCCATACCAGTGTATATTCGTGGTAACGGCAGGTGATTTCACTAGAAAGCAGAACAACTGTCAATGCGCCTGACAAACACCTGCGCGCCGGCTAATGTTGTTTCGAGGGCTGGGCGATGGTTCAAGGGATCTCATCAAATCCCCGCGTGACAGTAATATTTTTCAGTATAATGACAACCAGTCACCTGAAGTTTGACTTAAGCCAATTCCCGAAACGTGAAGCATGTCATGATTTCTTTAGTAACGCTTTTTCAAATGCATCGAGTAGGCGCTGTATCAGATATTTTGGAATGGGGCCTTCCGAATACGAAACAGCAGTTCTAACCACACGACCGAGACTTTCCGTTGCTTCTCAGATACTACATCTCAGTCAATGATAATGTCCAGCAGCATATTGGCAAAATGTTATTATAAGTTAGTAATCAGATTGTGAAATATTAACAAGCCACGTCATGTCGTTATGAAGCAACAGATTCTATACACTGTCTGAGAATGGGATACTGAGGAAATTATTTGATATGTTACAACACATGTTCAGCGTTTGTGCTTCGAATGCCAAAGTTCCCCATTTAGAATCTGAGAGGCATAATCGAACACCCTTATAAATTTAACAAGCTTTCTTCAGTTGTTTCATGCTTACGATGGTATCAAGTTTCTCCGACATTGTAACAATTCATCATTCAGTAAACCTGTCTGAAGTAACTTATGTATCGCTAACCAAACAAAGAAAGAGAGATACAAACTATAACTTTAGAACTTACTCTTCCTGCAGAACTCAACGGATCCTGTGATGCAGAATATTTACCAGAAAATGATTGCACCAAACCGACACAATTTTCCATTTTCGGATGACGAAGGATTCCGGAGGGTGTGCAATGTACCGAATTATGCCTACATTACGTACACAGATCTGGAGTACCAAGAGACGGGAACTCTCAGCTGTGGTCTCACCGAGATTCCGCAAATTTACATCCCTGGTTCACTGGCTATAACGACAGTCAAGAAAAGCCCTTACAAAGGAATCTTCAATTCTGTGTAAGTAACGGTAGATAATTCTGTGCACGAACTACATAACAGTAAGACTACATGGCGCAACAACCCAAAATACAACCATCTTCTAACCAAATATTTTCTGTTTGTTGTACCAGAATCTGGAAGATGAAGAGAAATGGAATCCTGAAGAGGCTGCACACAATGTTTTACCCCATCAAAGTTCCAATATCAGAGATTCCTAGACCAGTGGTCTACCTAGTACAAGTAACACCAGTATTGACACTTCTAGGTGCTGCAACGTTGGTCGCCATAGTGCTGCTCCTGGTGGAGAATAAAGCAGCCTACATCAAGGCATGTCTCCAGATTGGCAGACAGAGAATGAACCAGCTATTGTTTGGTTTGATTCTGGTCAGTCCTACACATGCCAGGAAAAGGCGACAGACATAACAGCGCTGCCAGAGAACCACCTGACCCATAAATAATAGCATATAACACTTTAAACTATCTAAATTTAACCATCAGTAAATGTTACAGTAAAACGCTGCTGAATTTCAGCAAAGTTTGAACTACTTTTAACTCCAAAATAGGTCTGTGTTTAAAATAACATTGCTGATTTCCTTTCAAATTGCACATGATAAACTTAATCAAATTATGACAAAAAATAAATAATTTCTGCACTCATATGCAAATCTAATGCTTTATTTGTGTCACAGCATTTCAGCTTATCACAGTCAGATGGCAACACGAATGATCAAAGAGTGACCACTGGTTCATGCCAGTGATAAATGCCATCATCTCGCATTGTCACACAGTACAAGCATGTGTTCATCCCAGAAATTGTTCTCACTGTTTTTATCGACCACCACTGCTTTAGAGAGTATTCTTTTATATCAGATTCCATACTTCAAGACTCAGTCCACCTTCATTTGACCAAACCTTGTAACATAAATCATATGACGGCATTCTGAAATATCTTTTAATGTGATTGCCACTTCGTTTAAAACTTTAAAATACAGACTTTCAAAAATAAAGTTAATTTCATTCAACATTCCTTAAACAGATCACACAACATAAACATCAAATGTTGTAAAAAATCATCCCATTGTGAAATTACATTATTCAAAATTACAGACAAGTTGTTTCATTACGAAGTGCAACAGAAGAAATAACAAAATACATGCAATATTCTGATTTCTTAATGAGGACTTTTTCTCTTCTTTTTCCGGTTTAACAATGTTTGTACATTTTCCGGTACCCTTTACGGGTCCCCAACTTTTCAGTTGGCTTCATCTATGGACATTCGGTAGGACTCCTTGGACGAGGGATTGGCCCATCGCAAGGCCTCTACCTGTACACAGGACAACACAACACAGTAAAACATCCATGGCTTGAGTGGGATTCGAACCCACAGTCCCTGCGACCAAGCGGCACAAGACCCACGCCTCAGACTGCGCGGCCACTGCGGACACCCATGAGGACTTCTTGAATAAATAAAAAGCAAATACATATTTTATTTAATATATAAATTACAATAAAATTGCTTGTTACAGGTATCCAACATATAAATTTGTTACACCTCTATCAAAAAGCAAGGAGAGTAAACTGAGTGCCAAACACATTAAAAGGCCAACATTTTATCCATGTAAATGTAACACCAAGGCAGTGGTAAAGCTAAACATATCTGTCTGTAACAAATCTCACAGATCATGGAAATTAGTTTATGATCCATGGACAATATATATTTTATTTTATTACAAATACCATTATTTCGGTCTCAAACAAAATATTTGCACATTCAGATTAACTTTACGGAGCAGAATGCTTCTTGAGATGCTAACAGTTATTCACGTCTTCAAGAAATGATCCACCATTTATAAAAACTCCAATTTCCAACGCATTCATGATAGCCAGCCACTTGTCCCTATCCTGAGCCAGATGTATCCAATCCATATCCTCACATCAAAATTCTTTAACACAAAGTTCTATATTATCCTTCCATCCATGTCTAGGTCTTCCAAGTGGTCACTTCCATTCAGGTTATATGACCACATATTTTATACATTTTCCTTCTCTCCCACGTACATGTGATATGTTTCACAGGACTTTTCTATAGACAGATTCTGATACGCACAATTCAAAACAACCCTGCCCTTTAAATATTCAATTGCTAAAAATAAAATCACCACTAAAAATTTATCAGTCACATATAAAAAAGCATGCTTTGGAGACTAATGATGAAGATATTTTTCCCCTTACTGCAGTGGTCCCCAAGCTGAATTCCTCAAACCCACTGTATATTAAATATATCAGGGATTTAACTACAATGAATCTGCAATCACAGATATTTTGTACCAATACTCCTTTGACATAAATAAAATTAAAAAACTTGTGAGAAGTAGGAATTTATTTCAATAAATATTGTTTTTTTAGTTCTTTCCTACTGCATACTTCAGAAGGATGACTATGCTGGAGGTCAGCATGGCCCATAGCTTAGAAATTTACTTTGTGCCGCCCAATTACCTTCAATACATTACCTGCACCGGACAAACAAAACCATTTCCATATTAACCTGCTTCTGGGACACAACCATTTCCATATTAACCTGCTTCTGGTATCTATAATGACACTGGCTGTGCGCCATGATGAAACACGCCATTTTATGAATCAATCTGCCAATGATTTTAAATAAATTCTGAAAAAAAGTCTCATGTTATTAACGGCAATCAAGTAAAATAATTTCCTGGCGTTTTCTTCAGGGACTGATTAAATAATCCCTTAGAAACTCAGGTCAGTATTACCAGGCCAGAAATTTAATGTGAATATTGCAATAATATGAGTTGATTGCATTATCACTAACCTAAACCAGTTAAACCCAATATGTAAGTCAAATCAAACACAACTAATGATACATGATGCTGTGACTCACCAATTTCAATATAGTTTCGTGTAGTTCACAGCCAAAACTTCTTTTGCACAGCTTACTGACATTTCTGCTAGTCTTTTCTTGTTTATTGTCAGAACATATTTGCCACTTTTTACTCTCGCTTTAATGTTGTCAAAATTCATGGTGAGCATGGATTTTATTGCATACCTTACAAAAACAAGATTAAATTCAAATGTTTCAAAATTAGACACAACCTTTTCACTTTGGCAAATTTTAAGTTTGTAACCAATTCAATAGAACAGAGTATTTGGGAAACCAACAGTCACTCAAATTGTTAATAAATTTTCCATTTTTATGGAACCTTAAAATTCATAATTGTGTTCACATGAGCCAGCTACTGGACCCATCCTGAGCCAGATAATCCAATATACATACTAATACCCTATTTATTCAATATCCATTTTAATATTATCCCACCATCTACACCTAGATCTCCAATGTGGTATATTCCCTTCAGATTTACAGGCTAAAAATTTGTATGCATTTCTTATCTCTTTCATACAAGAGAGAAAGGTCCAAACACTAAAAAAAAAGTTTCTTATCCTTTCAGTACCAATATAACATGGTAAATCTTATTTTGTAAATTCATTTTTGTCGATGCCAAAAGTTATGCAACTGTACCAAGACTGAATATCATGTGCGCTACTCAAACATCAGACAAAGCCCAGGATCTTGCAGGCCTTAAATTAAATCACATTGTTTCTTTCAGAAAGCTAACATATGTGTAAAGGATATCTGATTGAAATTGGCCACACGAAACCAGTGTCTGGAAGAAGAAATTATTGGAAAAGATAAGGTTCTCAAATTCTGATTTCTCAAGCACGTGATATTAAATTTTAAGAACCTGTGCCTCATTCTGTTACTCACTGACTTCACTCGTACCTTCCTCCAGGGATCCAGTTCTTATCCTTCCATTTATACATACAGTAGATCTTCAACTAGGACCTACTGACATGTGTACGCATGTGTCGATTGAGTTTCGACTTGGTGTAGAATGATTTTTTGCACAATTGACACAAGTAAGGACGTTCTCCTGTGTGTATTCGTTCATGGATTATAAGATGCTGGTTTTCAATGAATGATTTGTTACACTGCATACACGTAAAGCGCTTTTCACCCTTATGATAACGCATATGTCTTGTGATCTCAGACTTAGTAAAGAAGGAAAGCTCACATAGCTCACAAGGAAAGGCCTTATGTCCAGTATGAAGCAGCTCATGCCTCTCAAGACCTGATTTTGTGAAGAATGTCCTCCCGCACGAACCGCAGGAAAAATCGTTAATCCCTGAGTGCCGTTTCTGGTGTGTCTTGAGATTCGTAAGTGTCGTAAAAGTCTTCTCACAAAGTGTACATGCATAAGGCTTCTCCTGTGACACACAAAAAAGAACCCTTTGATCATTACTATTCTTGGTCTACTTAACAACAATTTATCAACTACATATGTTACATACCATTCAAAGAGGGACAAAATAATGATCAAGAGAAGATATTACCCCATTGTTTGCCTGTAGAAACTGAGTGAAATCATGAAAACTTCAGTCAGGATTGTCTCCCAGCTGAGACTCAAACTGTGGGCCCTGTGAATATCAAGCAGGATTGCTACTGCACTGCAACACTCCATCTGGTATATACGCATGTAGATTTATAAGCAAATAAAACTGGGTTGAACACAGTAAATTTATGTTCCCTCACTTTGCTTTGACTAGGATGCACATACAATTACGTTTCCTTCGCCTTACAATTTTCATAGCATAATATCTCTGGTTATGTGGCAAAAATAATTCCAAATTGTTATTTGGATTTTCCATTTATAAGATAAATATAACAAAGTTAGCTAAAACACTTGCTGTAGTCATGCCAGAGCAAAGTAAAACCAAGAATGTTATTATTGTTAAACATGGTATAATTCTTATCAACTTGGAATAAATTTTGTGATTACAGCTGTGATTGTGATGACTGAATTGTACAGCACTGGACAGAGGAATGAGCCTGGTTGACTTCATGTTCCAGATCCGTGTAACACTACGGATAGCATTAAACTCATTTTTTGGTAGAATATGATGAAGAAATTCTCATATCCCACATGTGAATCAAACCTTTGCCTTCCATTCAACAGCCAGTCACTTTGTTGAGCCACCAGACTCTGATGATGAATAACACACCTAAGAAGATTTTGATTCATTTTACTAAAAAAGTACCTCAAACCTGTGATTCATTCTTATTGCCAGAGCTTCAAGAAGCAAAACGTATTCAGGAATTTCACTGTATACAATCCTTAACTTGGAAATTTGGTTACAGAGATTTTACACACCCAATACAAAGCAAATTAGTATACGATTTATGTGGCAGTCATATCATCCATCAACCCACCTACATAACATATATAACAACTGCTTACCTGCGTATGTACTCTTTCATGATTTGTGAGCTGGCTTTTCTGGACAAAAGTTTTGCCACACGCATTACAAAGAAAAGGTTTGATACCATTATGTCTGTTCTCATGACTCTTAAGACCAGAGTAACTGTGGAAAGTCTTATCACAGAGGCTACACGCGTACGGTCGTACTCCGGAATGATACCGCCTATGCACATTTAGGTCCTGTTTCCGAGCAAATGACTTCCCACACTCCTCACATAAATATGGTTTTTCCCCTCGATGAATTATTTCATGTTTCTTCAAATTGTCACGCTTTGAAAATGATTTTGAACAGATCTTACAAATAAATGGTGGTTTGTCTTCACCAAGAATGTCGTCTTCCTCTTCCATTTCCATGTCATTCTTCAACACTGATGGTAGTGATGGCAGGGGTTGTGGTTGGTAAGCTGTACCTTGTGTAGACAAAGTCTTTTTATTTTTAACCAACCTTCTTAAACGTGTTTTCCTAGTTACTCTTTGAATTGTTCCTCTCCTTCGTTTCTTTTTATCTTCTTTCCGAGAGGCGTCATTTGCAAATGGTGTTTGCAGTGCAGTTAAACCATTTCCAAAAGCATCTACATTGCACAGTATAACAATTTTTTCAGACTGTGACGTACTTGCTTGCTCTCTGCGTGGAACAATATTTCTGAACTTGGGCAAGTTGCCAGAACTTTCTGTTTTGTCGCAGCTATCTTCATCTTGACTGTCTTCCTTCATTCCTGTATCATGACTATCCTCATCTGGACTCTCTTCCTTCATACCTGTATTCTGGAATAAATAAAATTAACATATTCTGTAAGAACATGAGTATATGATACTATAAGTCTATGACATTTAATAATACTGCCTCAAATGTACAAATTATATAACAGTGAATGAGATAGGAAGATGATTATGAATGGTAAGTAAGTAACATGTAGGATTTAAGGTTTTCACAGCACTGAGTCTGAAGATGGCTGTCTTCTGGGTTGTTGTGTTGTGTAGTCAGGTAGAAGTTTATCGACATTTCAGAGGTCCTTGCTTCCTCCATCATCAGGGGTATTTCCCTGATTATAGAGACTACACAGTGAACAACCCAGAAGACAGCCATCTTCAACCAAGTAATAATTTGCAAAAATATAGTAAATAGTCTCTTACAAGGTACTATCCTGGCAATGGACAGGATAAATCATGAAACACCTCATTTTGAGTAACTGATACCATGTGAGATTTTCAGATTCTTGCTGTGGCAAATATAAAGATTGTAAAAGTCTAGCAATTTTCTTCTACACCAACTTGCACCATAGTAAACAAACACAAACTCACATTCGTCCATGCTGATTAAAGTGATAATTGTCATCTTATCTGTGAAAAACTCAGATCTCCCACTTTATATAACAGTGCCTCTCCCACTGGGCTACTAAGAACTTACACTGGTAAGTTGACAAAATACCTCACCTTAGCTCCCCAAGACAAAACAACTACACTACACAATGAACTTATCAGTATTTGCAAGAAAAGTGCAAAAAAATAATTTTAACCCACAGCTTCTTACAGAACACATTTCTGGTAAAAATAATCTGTAAGACAATTAAAAAATTTCCTAAAAGTTTGTATTTCCATCAGCAACTTTACAGTGTACACTTATCACTCTAAAATAAGTTCATTTGCAGCTACTAGATCTAACGCAAACCATTTTAATCTGCCCAGCCCTCATAACCCTTCAATGGATATGGGTTTTATTTAAGGCTGTTAGCCCTAATGAAACCATTCTAAATTACCAAATACAATTGGGCACTAAATTTTCTTTCTTATTCTTCTTAAGATGTTTCCACTTTATGTGGGTACTATGCTATACACATTTTGTGTGAAAAATTATATTAGAAATTCTTTAGTGTATACAACAAATACATCTTAAAAATGTAACATCCTCATACATATGGAACACATATGTATATGCATTACAAGAGGAAAATAATAACACAGATAAACTGCTACCTCAGTAACACCCTCATCTTCTGAGTTGTCAGGGGATTTCTTAATGTACTGCTTCAGCATCGCATCAGAAGTTTCACACTTCATCTTAAACTTGTACGATCTATCTACTTCATGGCAGCACTGTTGACAAATCAATGCTGGAAGACCATCTCCTTCAAATATCTGTAAGTTGTTATGAGTTATAGTTTGTCTTAATACAAAGTTACAGATTTATCTAACATAATCTATAAACTTTCACAGATCATTTCCTTGCAACATAAGTAGCTGAATTTTTCATGAGAGTGGTTAGCTTGCCTGTTTCATAGTCAGTTCAGCTGAAATCTCAGGTGGAAGACTGGCCATTCTGACAAGAATCTATCATGATTATGTCACACTTATCAACCACAAAGTGGCAGAGTGCAATAATACACGACATGACTGCTTCTTCATATAACCATTCATGATCATCCTGTCATTTCTCACTAATACTATTTTTAACTTAACTAGTTAACACAATGTTGTTAACACATTGTGCTACTCACACTGTGGAATGATCTATACGCATCAATACATATGGAGATGATACGCTCATTACCCATAGTTGGTTAATGCATTATTAAATGACAATAAATCAACTACTGAGGTTATTTAACACTGACCATGATGAGATGAGAGAATAACCATGCAAAACTATTGGAACAACTTGCGGTCTACCCAAGATTTGAACTACAAACTCCCTTAATACAAGTTAGTCATGTTATCACCAAGATAACCTTCACTTGTCAGCATAGATATTACAGGGACAGAAATTCAAAATCCTTGTAAAAGGTGACTTTCTAAACATCTGCTGCTGGCCACCAATGCATTAAGAAGAGTTTTTGGAGAAAAAAATACAATTTGATCTAGTTTTTATACTTCAAATGCACTAAGCAAGAACTGACAAAAGCAAATTTTGAGCTAAGATATGTGACTGCTAACAGTTTCCCCACTACTATCTGCCACATATGTTCAAAACCCGTATCCTGGATTGTAAAAAGTACACACAAGCTTTGCCTGTCATAGTTTGACACATCAAAGACCTTCCAACTAAATAAAAAATTAAGGGGTAGACATTCAGTAAGTTGGGCTTTACCAAAGAAAATGTCAGAGATGTGAATTTTATGCTTTCTTACTACAAATTCTACTACCTACCGAACTCATTTATCTATACATTAAAGAAGGGGCTTCAAAGCAGCTAATATTAAAATTTTGTGAAGTGCATGACGTGTTTCTGTTGATAAACGTCGATAAAAACAAAGTTAGTATACTTCCTGATACATCGATTTCGTTATTAGTATGACCAAACAAAACATGCATACACAATTTTATTTAAATATAATATGTAATAGATAGGTATACCACGACTGGCACATTTTTCCAGGACCTACTCAACAGGAACAAAATTCCCATTATTACAATAAATATTTAATGTCTTTCCTTTTGTCAGGAAGTAGATACAAATAACAACTACGCACGTACTAACCTCAAAAGATACAAATGACATAATCCGTTTCGGAAGAGGTACTGCAAAAATAGATGACATTTCGCCTTCTTTTAGCAAACAAAGGCGGCATATTTCACTGAAATTCAGTGTCATGTTGTGGTTGTTCATTTTCGGTGATGTAACAACACATATACAAAATGAAATAAAATAACAATACTTTTACAAACAAAATGCATACAAATATTTCAACCAACAACAACCACCGTCAGCCATTGCCTTGTAATTAGGCACACGATCTTCTCATTGGCCTGGTGAGTTAGCAAGTTTTGATTTCATGGCCTGCTTTATTCAATCACAGGGAGAACGAAACGTAATATTAATGCGGGAACATCGGCAAAAGCGGTTTACCATTTTTGAATTTATCACAGAAATGTCTGTTTTTCGTTACAATTTTGGGCATGGTATTTTCCCTCACCGTGATAGAACTAGTAAATAAGGGGGTTCGATAACGCAATATCATATACAAAGTGGGAGAGGGGTCACATTTTGTTTCTATATTAAAACAATGCTGGACCAACAATCAATACCATTTCAAATATTTTGGAATGAAAGAGAACAATAGGAAAGACGGAGGGTATAACCCTGCATGTCTCCAAATCAACCAGAAGAAACTATAAAAATTGTAGCACTGATGAAATTTTTTTTTAAAAAAATGGAATGCTGTTCTTCAAACATTTGCTCCAATAATTGTTGTATTGTAAGATTTGAGGTTTTCACATTGGCGAGTATGAAGATTTCTGTCTTCTGGGTTGTTGCACTGTGTAATCTGGTCGATATATTCATATCCTTGATGATGGAGGCAGTATGACCTCTGAAACGGTAAACATCGACCAAACTACACAGCAAAACAACCCAGAAATCTTCAATTGTTGTATTGTTTTAAAAATTCAAAAAACAACACAGTACGACAAACGTTTAATGTTGAGACATGCTGTTTAAATAAACACTTGAACATCTAGAGAGCCTTCTATTTCCATTTTACATAGTTCAATGAATAAAAACTCTCTCTTTAACCTTCATACATATTCCCTTTTTTATTACTTGCCAGCTTTTACTCCTCTTCTTGATTTCATGTAGTAAGCCTCGCTGGATGAACCATCTCCATCTGGTTTGTAACTTTTTTTTTTTTTGTAATTCTCTTCTGAGTATCCCTTGTTCTATGAATACTCAAGATTGTCACCCAACAAATGTTTGCATAGCTGTTCACTGAAAAAGCTTCAAATACTACTTATCCAACCAGTCAAATATCATGTCATGATTTTCTGGGTTGGGACATTGAGTATAATCCCAAGTGTGCTCAAAGCTACTCTGGACATGGAGATAAATAAGAATAATTATGTGCAATCTGAGATGAGCAGTACTTGGAAGTACTAAATGAGCTTCATGACTTCACTGTATGGTAACAGAATGTTTGTTGGAAAACTTAAAACAAAACACATTATTTGGAAAATTTAAGCACAGATGGGAAGACAACATTAAAATGTATCTTATAAAAAAAATAAAGATGTTGGCTGAATTCAGTAGCTCAGATAGATCCAATGGCAGAGTTTTGTGAACATTATGAATCTCCAAGTTCAGTGACCACCTGAATAACTATTACTTTTCCAAGAAAGGCTCTGCACCACTCACTTCAGAACAAATATTAAACCCATAATAATTTATATTTGTAATCCATACATGCAACCTCTAGCTCTATATTCAAGTTTCACAGTTTCATCATTCAACCATATATTTATAACACAAATACGTTAGTATTGATAATGAGTACAATGGGATACCATGTAAAATAATTTACAAAACAGAGAAAGAACATGTCATTGTACTTACAAACCATGTAGGATTTCAAGTTCTCGCATCAGAAAGTATGAAGATGACCATTTTTTGGGACGATGTGCCACATAATTCAACAGAAACTGGCTGTTTCAGAGGTGCTTATTGCCTTATTATCAAGATGATCAGTACCTTACCCAATTTATATTAGACTACATGGCACATCATAGAAGCCAATCATATTCATACAAACCATATAATTGTAACTATGAAGGTCATCAAAAAAGGTAAAACATGCAAGCACAAAATAAATGTTCAAAAGTATGTCTTACTGGCAATTGCTGACACTCCATCCTGAAATACTTATTTGAATAACGAGAATAACATAGTGAAATTCAATGTCTTCCAAACACATTTCAATACCTTAATCTATACACAATGAATTTTACATAATCCAAACCTGCATTAATAACATATTTTACATAGTAATTTTGCATCAAACTTAGAACATATACAGTCTGAAGTTTGCATTTTCACGGCGATGAGTCTAAAGATGGCTGTCTTCTGGGTTGTTGCCCCATGTAGTCTGGGAGAAATACACTGACGTTCAGAGGTCTCCGCTGCCAACATCAAGGCGAACCAGACTACATTGTGCAATGTTAATAAATGTGACATTCATAGAAACCATAACAGGAGGCAAACAAATGTGGTTATTTAACCTCCAAATGGTTCACCACAAATAATTAAGTCATCATGACATGTCAAACTGACAAAAAAATATAACAAACACTTACTGTTTTACAATGAAATAAAGTACAAGCTGAAACTCCATTTTACATTTGTCTAATAAAGGCACATTTCATTACATCAATTTACAAGCAGTCACTTAATTCATTATACATTGGATTTAGAATGAATACCTTTCTCCCACTCCTTTCTATACAATAAATATAATTGCAATGCTGTTCTTGCATCTACCACTGAATCATGTTCACCCTGCTGTATTTTAACACCCAATACTTCTTCAGCTAGTTTGCGCAAACTTGGTGTACGACCATTTGCAAATTTTCGGAAGGGTTTGTACCTAGATGTATCCCGAATTGCTCTCCTTGGATGACTTAGAAAGAGGACTTTCAGGTCATTTCTTAACGCATGACCAACCAAAATCCGACCTTGTAAAATTTCTGCTACTTCCTTCTGAACAGTCTCAAAACGTTCTCCATTATGCAAATCATTTGGTCGAATGCCACTGACACGAGTTCTGTAATCCACGATTGGCTCAGAGGGCAACACATACTTATCATATATACAATTTCCATACTTATTTACCAACGACACCCTTGCAAGCATATTGTCCTTTCCAGTATCAATGCCCACCATTTCACAGTCCAGAGCAATAACTTTTGTTTTTTCTTTACTCAAATCAGTAAACTTTTTTTTCACGTGTCCATCGGCTGACGACTGTGATGTTACCTTACCAATATCCACTGATTTCTTCTTATTAAGTCCATGTTCCCTTTTATTTTCTACTTGTAGAGGACTGGTCTTCTCTAAATGCAAAAGATTTTGCTTAAAGGTTTTCCAGTTGTTTGAAACGCCATCTTTGTTGATATTTGCAAAATTATTTGCTTGATTTTCTTTCACATTTCTAGCTTTCATTGTTTCACCTCCACCACCTCGTTTCTTATATTCCCTTCGTGTGCTCAAATGTACCGAATCTATGGACGTTTTCTTCTTACCACATTCTGAAAAGTTTTCATTTCTATCAGACATTATGACACGAAAAAACTACCGCACCAGTAAGGAACACGTGCAACCATACGAACACTTCCGGGAACAGGATGCAATATACCAACTTCAAAATAAAGAACTATGCAACCAGATGAACACTTCCGGGAACAGGAAACAATATACCAACTTCAAAATAAAGAACTCATGTGCACTCTCGAAGCATGGAAATTACCCATGTAGAGAATACATGAAGAACTTTACGAAGCCTTGCGGGGAATATTGTGCGATGAAAAATGCAAGAGGCTTCGTACCCATGAATTCCAAATCTTAACAAGCAAGTTAATATACGTATTACCTCAATAGGTAAGATAAAAATGATAACTACGACGTAACACGTGTAAGCAGGTTACATCATAAAAAATAAAGAAAAGCATGACGAATGTAGCGACGCATATAAAAAGTTGACAGTGGAACCACGGTTCCGGAGAATCTGACGTAAATACGTCTCTGTAATGTAATAATTCTTATATAAGAAAAGTACTTGTGATATTCTATCTTCGTTACGCTTTTTTGCCGAATGACCCTTCCGTATAGACGTATTTACATCAAAACACATCAAGTATGTTTTGTTCCAAATAAGACTCCACACCAACAAGGTGATAGGTGCACATCACCAATAAATAAAAGAAAGCTTTCCAACAAATACAAGATGAAAAAATATAAGCATTTTCATCAATAAACACAATATACACACACAGAACAGAACTGACTAAAGCAATGGGCATATTTTTAATAAAGTTCTTCCAACTGTTTTATTTAGAAATGTATTAAATAAATTTGGGAATTTAATTTGTCTTACACAGATTCACAAACCTTCACAATCCCTTGCATTTTTCACTGTAAAAAATGTCTTGGGTATAGGTACTTAATTTTATAATCCAAAACACCTCTTTACATCTGCATATATATATATATTTTCAATTATATGCTGTTAACTTATGCCATCTTAATAGTTCAAGGTCTTCACAATTCAGATAAATTATCATGTTCATCACAGTCAAGTCCATTTATTCAGCTTTAATTACATCACACATGGATACATCATTTAAAATACCTTCCTTAATCCATGTGTAGGCTCATAGTTCTGAAGTAAAACAACACGGGATGGCAACACTCTCTCTCGACACAGTGGGCACATTTGTTGCGTTTGCACCCACTCTAAGATGCAATTCCAACAAAAGAGGTGACCACAAGGTGTTACTGTTGTGTGTTTCCTATCCTCCAAACACAGGGCACAACGCTCCTTTGAGCCAGATATTGCAGAATCTTTCAACTCGAGATCTTGCACAGCAAACATATTTGCAGAAGTATGTTGTAATTTCCACCACATGATACAAGTATGGAGAGCAAGCAGTAGGAGATATGATAAAGAAATAACTCCCAAAATCTTGAAACCACTATGTTGTATTCCAGCTTTTAACCAATGCCGTACCAAAATATGCTTGATTCCAGTCAGTCTTTTGGCAAGGTGATAATAATTGCCATTAAGATAAAAAATTCCTTTATGCAATCTATAAATATATGGAATCAAACCCTTAATGACACCAATGTATGAAAGCAACTTTGTTTGAATTTCTGGTCGCAGCTGTGTCGCACTAGATGGTAATTTGAGATGTTTTTCCAATCTACTGAGGAAATGAAGGAGAAAAATTTCCCCCCCACAGTTCAGTATAATCATAGATATTCTTAGCATCTTGCTTGGTACATTCCTACTTGTTTTATCAATCTGAATCATTCCTGTATACTCTTCACCTAGTGTTTGGAAACCAGGTACAGTTGTGAATCCATAATACAAAAACTTTGCTATGGCTTCCCTCAAATTCCGTGCTTTCAGAAACCTCCTATTTCCAGCAAACATGTATATTATATCAGAAACAAGGTCACTGAGTGTGTCTGTAATCTGGTCATCTTTCTGAGCTGCACGAAGGATTTCAGCTTGACCTGCTCTAGTAACGTTTGTTATGGAAGCCATAATTGAAATAGAAATTCCTTTTTGTGATTCTGAAAGATTTAAAAATTTATAAACTTTGTAATGACCTTCAGAAGCATGTTACCTGAAACAAACACAACTTATTAGTATGACTACAAGGACAAAACAAGAGTCCTCTCAAAACTCCAGTCCAGACTATAATGTAGAAAAATGTATTATGAAATTAAGTCTTCCAACAGTGATGACACAAGTCACAAAGTAACACATGCACCATGCAGCAAAAATGACAACTTTTATCAATTATCCAAGGACACAAACATGTTCTAAACAAAAGATTCTTATATATGATTTCAATCATGAATCTGAAATTTATTTTAATCTCATCAAAAATTGTTGCTTCAAACCACTGCAGCATGCCTCACCATTTGTTAAGTAATGAACAACACAATAAAACAAAATCTTAGGCCAAGTAGTCTTACGACTAACATATCGCCCACAAGCTAGGCACTTAATAGCTCAATCTTTGTTCAGCCCACAAAATTACATGCAATACACACATATGTCTGCTTCGACTCCTTCGTTTTCTTGCTTTATGTAATATAGGCACCTGTTGTTGAAAACGTAAAAGAATTCCTGAAAGTGCATTCAATTGGCGGGTATAACCTCAAAGCACGCCACATTTTCCATAAAACACATTGCACATTTCTATCCTTAAAAATATAAAAAGAATATTGTGACCACCTTAATCGCCGTAATTTTATTTGTTGAAACAAGCGTATATATTCTCCGCGTTTAACGCCGACACAGCTAAGACGCCTTCGAAATTGCCACAAGCGTATATATTCTCTGCGTTTAACGCTGACACAGCTAAGACGCCTTCGAAATTGCATGCTCCTTTCGGCCGAGTATAATAAAATTCCAAGATACCTTGGATAATTTAAGAAAATACGTGCAATTCAATACTGAAATTAGAATGGCTGTTTCTACTGCAGCTCAGCACACACAAATATAAAAGCTACGCTTCCCAACGTCTACGAACACTAACGTCACGCTACCAAAGTAACAACTCATGCTTCCTTTCCCAACGGCACCACATACTGTTTCGTCATCGGAGAGCGGCATATATAAAAACAAAATACGCAATCCTCACAATCACAATTTCAGTATATTTACTCACATGTACTCTTCTTGGTCTATCCATTTTCTAACCAACATATTCAATGAAATTGACAAAGGTGTTACATCTGTAATCCGTTCTTCAGGAGCTTACTCACAAGGCCATTCCCTGTCAGAAATATATAAATGAAAATTTCAAGCGTCACATAGCTAGGAGTGGTGGGAGGTCAGATTATCAGCAGTTATGGCAGCATGAGTGCTTGAATTTTAAGAATGATTTACATAAGTAGGCCATTTTAATGATCAAGTTTTTACACAGTGCAGTTCATACTATAATAAATGTTCAAATTGGCCACCTTGAGCTTAGATACACATTCTCTCTTATCATTTCCCTGTTGAACATGTAACCCTACCAAAGACCTTGGGTCATTTCCATTCTTATACAAAGTAGTTTACCTCTTTTTTATTTCACATTCAAAAACCTCCTAGCTGATCACAGAGTGCAAGTTAGTAGCAAGAAAGACAGGATAGCAAATCTAACCGTTCAGTACCTCAAATGGATCAATATTAATATGGAAATCTTCAATTTTGACAATTTTATGGGGGAATACTATATATTATGTGAAATATAGGCTAGACACTAAATATAATAGATGAAAATATAATGTTTTAGAATATAACAAATATAAGAAACTTTTAATGACTTATACAGGTGGTGTGACCTCTGAAGATGTTTTAAAATTCACAAAAACATGTAGTATGGAAGGACAAAACATTTTGATGAATTTAATGGTTGTAATAAAATGACATAAGTGTAAGATTTGAGGTTTTCACAGCGGTGAGTATGAAGATTTCTGTCTTCTGGGTTGTTGCGCTGTGTAGTCTGGTCGATGTTTACCAA
>NW_019059898.1:189561-210851 GCF_000696155.1 Zootermopsis nevadensis
TCCATTTTCAGGATTCTTTTGCGAGTCAGAACTGGAAAACATTGTACTCAAATCCCTGCACAATGTTGACAATGTCCAGTATCCCACTGAACAGTATCACAAAAGAGAAAAATCATTCAGTATGCTGTCTCAAAAATTGTCTTCAGATCAGTTATGTATCACATCACAAAATCTAATATGCCTTGTTTTTTGCACAACAAATTCATTTCGATATAGTCATAGAATTTCTTAGCAACAAAAGGGAAGAAAAGCAAATCTTCAATTCTCATTTTAAAATATATTTATTTCTCAAGTTTTTGTACATATTACTACCCATTTCCTACTGAACAAATTGTAACATGATTTTGTAAAATTTATTTCATGAGATAAACATGATATAATGGTGCTGTTGCATCTGATGCGGTTAATACTACATCCCATTACACTTTTAATTTTTTTGTGGACAGGGAAGGAAGCTGAAAAAGCTATCTGCCTTAGGGCACAAGTTGGTTCTCCATGCCCCTGATAATGTTAGCAGAATTATGATGATCACGCCCAGGGGACCTACAATTTATTGTGAATAGCAGGTCTTGATGGAAGCTGACATTCCCCACATCCATATCATGGAATGGAAGTTAAGAAAATTTATATTTTTGGCATAAATCAGGAGGTGAAATACACAACAAAGGGTAAACACATGGATACTGTTTACTCATTAAATTCATGTCATACACATGTGTAAAAATGTCAAGTATTATCCACACACTAGTTATTGATAATATTAACAAAAACATCTTCATACTACAGATTAAACTAATCTTTTCATATACTGTCAATAAGCTTGAAACGAGTATGCTGAGGCTCTTGTATAACATTAAAATATTTCTTGTAAAACGTTTGACTGTTTCTTCCTTCATAATGCTTCTTGACCCAGACGTGTTCCCAATTTAGATCCACTTTCTCACAAGTAACCATTACTTTTCCAGATTCAATAGCAAACAAAGTACCATCCCTTCCAAATCCAACATTTAAGCCAGGATGGAATCTCAATGTACGCTGTGTTGCTAAGATTGTCCCAGCTTGAACAAAACTACCATCTTGAACTCTCCATCCTCGATGCTTGGGTCGGCCATGTCTCTTCCGGTTCCTGCTGGAACTACCTACAGAGTTAAATAAAATTCAGTGAAGAAGGTAGCTGCAAGGTGGAAAGTTCCCTTCAAGTATCTGAACCCTGCCTTCGTCATCGCCCTGATGACGGAGGCAGTATGACCTCTGAAACGTTGGTGGAAATCTACCAGACTACACGGCGCAATAACCCAGAAGACAGCAATCATTTTTCACTGTTCTTATTACTTTGTCAACAGGTTTTGTCAGTTTGGCATATGTTGGTTGTTTCTGAACAAATGATATAATGGAAGTAGTATCTCTCAATACTGTTCAGTACAAATAACTTTCCTGACTAGTTTAATACAATGGCAGTTTTTTGCCATAGTTCTTTCTGAATTTGAGTATCATTGTACTTCTGATGGAATAAATCATAAATGTCCCAGTATTTCTGTATGCACACGATTAATTTGACTGTATGTTTCATTTTTAAAAGAACTGTCTCCTGTCCATTATATTCAGATTGCCTCAAGCATGCAGAGACATATAAATTACTGTCTTTAAGATTGTTGGACTGTAACGTCACCGACTGTAAACAAATCAATGTGAATACACGAAATACTTTTTCATTACGTTTCCGAAACAAAGACGTGCCGTATCGCTGTGAATCAACATTAAAACTCTTTGTATTTCTCATCTACCCCACCCGTGCACATGCCCGTATCAACCTTAATGTAACCACCCTAACAATTGGTGAAGAGTACAAATAACGAATATCCTATAATTTCCTCTTTAGTCCAAAAATTATCCTCGGTACTTCCTTCCTAACCTCCCCTCATTCCATATTTTTCCCTTAGTGTGAGAGCACACATGCATAAGTCTGCGAAATGAAAAAAAAAAATCATGTTGGGAAGACAGTGCATATAAGTACATGTCAAATACAATAATTACGTTACGCGGTACGAAAACTCACCTGCCTTCTTTGAAGCCCATCGAAATAAAGAACAATCTGCTACAGGTGGAACTTTCAGCAATTGTGAATGCAATAGACACTGCCTAAGAACTACTGACGCCATATTTATAAAGACTGTATTTCTATGCGCGTAACGACAGACAGGCAACGTAATAGGACAAATGTCTCTCATACATACATACATCTCTTCAGTAACTTACTTCAAAGGTAATAATTGTTAACATTTCATAAGGCTGGTTGTATGCCGGTTTTTAGTCAGAAAATCCCTAAACATGAAAAGTAACTCCGTGGAAGAATGTCGTTCTTAAGAAACTGACAGAACGTCAGGTAGTAAAGAAATACACAACTTTTATGGAACCAGAAAGTTCATACCGTGTTCACAAAAGCTCGCCTCCGGTCCAATTTTGAGCTGGAAAGCTCTAGTCTACACCATCCCACCCGGTATCATTAAAGATTCATGTTGATAATATCCACCCTTTAGGCCGTGGTCTGCTGGGTGATCTCTTCCCTTCATGCTCTCTAGCCAAAATTTTGTACAAATTTCTCATCTTGCCCATACTAATCTTAAGGGCAGTATGCTGCAATCCTCCCATGAAGTGATCCTAGTGCTTTGGAACTGCTGTTCCAAAATATTTGAACTTTACCACAGTTCAAAGGATTTATTATCCATCTTCATGTATTTTCCAGTAGTCTACTGATGTCACAAGAACATAGTTTTCTCTATTTCCTTTAGACCAACTTACAAACACCTAATACAGTTTTTATCTTTTACTTTACGGCACTGATGTTTTTGTCTCATGAACACAGACCAGAAGCTGATTTGTCACATTCATTCCAATTCCTCAATTTTTCAGAACTTCATAATGATATATTCCAACACAAAGTTGAAAAGCAATGGTGATACACATATCATCTTGATTTAAGCAATTCTCAACAGGAAATGAAACAGACAAATGTTTACCTGTATGGACTTTACAATAGGATCTGTTTAAATGCATTTTGATTACTTAACCTAACTAATCTCAAGCTCGCCGAGACCAGCTACAGCCACCAAACACGGGCAAGTTCTACTCCTGTGAATAACAGCATCTAGTACAGTGTCACTTTGAATATTTTGTCAAATACCCTTTTCATTTTAAATTCTCAATCCAGTTTGAACCATTTGACTAAATGTATTAATTTCCCTGATGCCACTGATGATAACCTCTTGAGGTCGAAATGCGTATGGCAATAGTGTCTTACTATAGTGTTAATAGTTGTTGGTTTGGTTACTGTATATCCTCTGTATTATACCAATATTATGTTGGACGTTGTTCATTCTCTGATGAAAATTTCGTACACACATTTCGAAACTTGCCTGGGCTTCCGTCTTCATGTGCTTTATTATTAAACTGAAAGATTTGTTTATTGTTTTTACACCGAAGTTTTGTTCGCTATATAGTATTTCCTCCTGTCAGGAAACTGATAAAAGCTCGATTTGCGGTTCATGTATATCGGGCCGATGCAAACCAAATTTAAACCCACGTGACAACTTGAGGCGGCGAAACGACGTTCTCTTTGTGTGTTTATTAAAGCTACTTGGGAAAACTAAATGTAGATGAAAGAATAATATTAAAGTTGATGTTAGAGAAATATGTTGTGAAGAGGCTGACTGGTTTCAAATGGCTTAGGATAAGAGCAAATGACTGGCTTCCATGGTAAAGAACCTAAATTCCACACAAACCATGGAAGTCCTTGATAAGATGAGAAATATCAAGTATCCAAAACTGACCATGATCCATCAATTACTTAAAATAAAGTTCATAGGAGGAAAATAAATTAATACATTTCTTGATTTTGAGTTCAAAAACTTAGATCTTCTTGTCTGCTGAAATAAAGATTAAACTACATTTAAAAATGATTCAGCATGTTTATGCATCATTTAAATAGTCAATTTCTTATTTTAAAATACCATATGCAGAAAATTTATGGACACAGAAAAAAAGAATATTTTTATCTGAGGCAAATTAATGTACTGGATACAAACAAAAATGAGTGTTAAGAAATTTATATGATTATACAATTTGCATTTTAGTATAGTTTAGGTCATCAAATTAGGGAACTAGATGGACTGGGGAAACAGCACACACAAAGGAAAAAATACATTCACAGTTTTGATAAGGAATCTTCTTGGATTATGCTCACTTAGCCAAAACATATGATGATGATTTAGCTCCTCAGACATTACAAATAATTGCATAAATTTCACGCTTACAAATAATTTACATTCAAAGTTATTATACATATGTCATGTAATGATTGACTATTTTGATTTTGTAATTTGAAACAATTTTTTTTATAACTTTGGATGCAAAATATCTTCTGATTCTCCACTCAACAAACGTTTAAAACATAAAATGCCTTCCATAAGTGAAATGTATCTAACTTTCATTAATGAAAGTATTTTTATAGTATATATGGAAAATATGTAATCTACTTACATTGTTTATTATAACTGATAATTTCTATTAAAATATTAATCTGACAACAAATAAAGCAGACTTGAATGCATACACAGGCTTACTAATCATTTCCAGTTACAAGGATAAGACATTTGACAGTTCACTGGAGCGAGTCCCATTTCTTCTCAGTAATAATGTAATTTTAGATTAATGAAAATTTACATCAGATTCAATGTTAACAAAGGCCACCTAAGACTGGGTAGGATAGCTGTGTGATTTTTGGGTACTTCCAAATAATTTCTATACAAATACAGTACTTTTCTGACAGAATTACAGATAAAAACATTTCTGAAAACATATTTTATTTAAAATCTTATAGAATACTAGTGTATTTTGCAACAATATGACCATGATTACATTTCTATAGAATGTTCTTTTTTTATATTTCAACATGTACAATAAGACAATAACTATTTCTGTATGGGATACATCACATATAACTTAGATTTGCCAACATTTTCTTTACATGTTAGTGAACGTTTATGAAAGGCTACTCTCTGCAGTTTTAATATTTTTGTACTTGTCAAACTGTTATATGAATCTGTTATTTTTTGAGTTGCTTAAATCTCAGTTTCAAATTATGTCAAAGCTGTTTTTAACTAACAAATACAGTTACTATTATAATCTCCAAATGTAAAAGCCATACTATACCATGGCGAGAGCAATGGCACTGTCCTGTTTGTCTGTATTACACAATAGGAAAATAGGAGCTGTTATATACCCTCACTGCAGTGAACCCACTGTGTTTACAGGCTACTGACAATTTGTCCTCCATATTGAAGTAGATACATATTATATTTGTGTCCTGTTAAAAAAATAAAAGTAACTTCACAGGACCTATTGTTTACAATGGAAGTGATAGAAATCAGTGGCTTTCAAACTTATTCAACTTCCTCCTGCTGATCAAGCAGGTAATTGCACTAGTAATGCTCTAGATTTGCATTCAGGAGATACTTGGTTAGAATCTCAGCTGGACTAGGAACTATTCCTGATTGAGGTCTTTCTTGGTTGTTAGTACATTCAGGTATAGTACCTTAAAATATTTCATGACCACCACCTTCCAAATCCTTTCCAGTCAACAATCATTATGATCTTCCCATTTTGTGCAACACTATACAGATGAAACAGTGTTATTAAATAACCTAAGAAACATTCAAGAAACTAAAATTTACACTTCCACAGTGAAGCTTGGAAATGTCCCTGCAACTCTGTCTAGTATTAATAAGAATGTGTGAAGCTTTACACCATCCCCCTCCCCTGATGTATTCATGGCATTGTGCTTTAGTGCGAGGAAAACCTCAAGTTTTATTCTACCATGGAACATCACGGACAAGTGGTTTAACACTCCTGGATTCGAAGATCAGCCTGCCCAGAGACATATTATACTGACTGAGGTTGTGTACGATTACCCTCATTCCCTCCAGGTAAATTCTTTAATGGTACCGTTAAATAGGCTTTTACAGCTTCCTTCCACATACATCCAAATTCATCATTCAGTCTTAAATAAACTATGCAGTCAAAAAAGTGTCATACAATAAATAATCTGTAAATCAATCATTGTGACTGGATTCACTTAGAAGAAATGCAATTACAAATATATCCTATGCAGCTCAGTGTTAAAAACATTCCCATGGTGTTCTTTATTAAATAAATCTTCTTTTAATATATTTACATGATAACTTATAATTTCTGTTGTTGAAAAGTCATAGATAGCAGACGTCAACTTTTAAGATGCTGGTGGGACATGATTCTTTCCCTGATCTTCACTAACACCAAACAATTACAGACCAGAAGGCACAGTGCTTCTAAACAAAATATCTCATATGTAGCATAGGAAGGGTTAAATATGTCTGGTATAAACCATAAGGATATGATTCTGATACAGTACATGATAGCTGGTCCCACAACCTTGAATTATGTATGAATCTGTACTAATCTGAAAATTTGTTCACCGATAAATTCATATTAAGTCAAGACAAATCCCTGAATTCCTCAACAGAGTTTGAAAACCACTGAGAGCAACAGTTTGGAAGCAGGAACACTTTGAATACACATATATACATACACAGTTAGACTTACAATTATCCATGGAAAGGTTACTTCACTCTCAGTGAATCCATAGTTCAGCTACAATTATTTATTTCATACATTTCAGTTTGAGAATATGCATTAACTTAACAGATTTACTAATAGAAAAATAATTACAGTTTTCCAATTGCAGCACACAACTAAAAATGTTGTATTTTCCATACATTCTTGTATGTCAAAAGCAACCAAAGTGATAAGTCTTGCAACATGGATATAAATATTAAATAAAATGACTGTACAATATTAGTACCCACATGATAATGAAGATGTTTTCTGGGATGTTGTGTCACATAATCTGTAGTTGGTCAATTTCTACCACACTACACAATGCAACATCCCAAAATACAGCCATGTTCATACTCGTCACAGAAGGAACCTGAAATTTCAATTAGTATGATTTTCATCTGTTATGGCACTGCACTATGCTGGAAAAGCTTCCTCACATTTGGTAAAACTCACTGTCTATATCAGAGCAAAAATTTCCTTTACAATTGAAGCAGTAAGTCTGTCTGAACATCAACATTTGTTACCTATACCATAAAATGCTATATCAAATTAATGTTAGCACTATGGATATCTGAGAATCTAATCAGTGTTGAAAGTACAACAAATACCGTACCAGTACGCATACGTAAACTACAGCTATATAAACCATTTTTTCCATTTAAAAAACAAAGAGAATTGTAACATATATTATTTATTTTAACATCACTTAATATCATATAATCATGAACTGTTTTCAGTTTTAAAATGCTTGTAATAATTGATCTTACTGTTAATTTTGCTTACTCTGGTATGCAAATTTCACTTTAAACACTGATTTAACGGTAATATAACAGAAGTTACAATTTTGATCAAATCTGAATAAATATGGGATGGAACAGATGAAGTGCACAAATATACTGCCAAGACATGGCAAGAGAGGGTTGTGGTACAGTCAGCTAACATCATTATAGTTTATGCATCTTCACCACTTCTGAAATATGAACACCTTAGCTGTCTTATATCAGTCAATCAGACTACGACAATCACAGTTACTTCCAACAGCCAAGTCCTGAGATTAGAGAATCCTATGTGAGAAGGGGTGCAATGACTGTCATGCCAGCTCCGTGTACGCCCCTCTCGACTGCCGATACTGCACAATGGAGCTGGCACGCTGTTGTGTTGGCACAGGAGACATAGGCTGATAGTTTCTTATAACCGGAGTAACACGTGCGATCTGTGGGGAAGAGGGTGCCACAAACTGTCCTCTGCTGACATGCTGCTGGTACTGTAGGTGTTGCTGGAAGAACTGTTGCTGCAAGTGTTGGTGCTGCTGCTGAAGCTGCAGCTGCTGGTGATGATGCTGATTCTGTTGCTGAAGGAAAAGGTCACCATTCATGTGTAGATGGTAGTATGGTGCTGGCAATGGACCCTGTGGTTTAGATGGTAGTTTGCGATGGGCCGGTGTAGATGGTGCTGAACGGTTAAGACTACTGTTGGTACTCGCCGTCTCCCAGTCACGTAATAGTGCACACAGTCGAGAACGTTCAAGCGCAATCTCTTCTTCATTAGCAGAGTCATAATCTGGACCCTATAAAGCGTTCTCCATTAATACAATTTCACATTGTTATCTTTAAGGACTAGCAACTGTGATGAAACTAGCTGATAAGCAGAATGTTCATTTGTAAAGAACTGAAGCAAACAGAACCCTATAGATAAACTGTTTGTATCAATGAGTACCTCAGTCACATTACAGACATCAACAGTGTAAAGATTTCTGTCTTCTGGGTTGTTGCGCTGTGTAGTCTGGTTGATATATTCATATTATGTTGACTCTTTATATGCATAGAATTCCACTGAAGATTACCCCATTTTTTACTATCTAACCAGTGGTAAATAATTCAGTCTGGCTAATAGCATGCCACCAGATGCCAAAATTAGAGGGAAATAAAATAAATGTTTTACTACGTAACACAACAGCATAAAACTACTACCACTACTACTACTACTACTACTAATAATAATAATACACAATGTTATCATAAGGAGTCTGTGATACTGGTATTTGTTTTAAAATAACAATATGCAGCTTTAAACATCCATGGCAACACAAAGTCAGCAAACTCACCAACAATGGTTTGCTCTTCAGAACACTGTTTTGATACAAGTTTTAATTTTATAAAATAAATTACAAAAGAATTATAACAACTTTCAAACCTCTGAAGTTTCACCCTTCAAAGGAGTCAAATACAATGGTGATCAATTTTTATGGCCATTTTGGACAGTAGAAGATTTAAACGAAACAATTAAAAAAAATTAGTACTGCATCAGCATACATACATACACACATATATATACATAGATTTTCTATCTTTTCATCCAGCATCCTGAAGAAATCCATCTGACTAGAGGAAATTTCTCTGAAAAATGGAAGAAAGTAAATGAATGCAAGAATGACAGCTAAACATATACGAACAAAGTAATGATGCCTGAAGAAGCATAAAACATATCAGATACACGTGTTATTGATGATAATTATCAACTGGTAATAAGAGCAGTAGGAAATGATAAAACTACAGCTCTGATTGGTAAATCAATTAATGGATTTCATCAGATTGACACACTATTGATTTATTTAATAACACTTCTTCAACTACACACATTATATAGTGGTATGATCATGGATGCCCTAGCCCATAGCCCCAAAAATCTCCATATCTAAATCCCATGAACAACTTACAAAGGAGTGATATTTGTATCAAGTTACATCATATATTACACTTGCCCCACTAGTGGGCATTTGTTACAAGCCTCGTCTTACGGTATTAATTTTATACAGGTTTTTACAAATATGTGAACTAAATATGTATCTATAAGAGGCAGAGTTTCTTCTTAAACAGGATACCTGGTCACATTTCGTTAACACCTTGCGAAATCTAGCTCAAACTAATTTAATTAATTTTGTAAAAATAATGTATGAGCCGTGATAGCTCAGTCAGTATAGTGACTAGCTACGGGCAGGAAGACTGGGGTTCGATCCCCGGCGGGGGCAGAGGATTTTTCCTCTAGCCTCTGCGTCCAGACCGGCTCTGGGGCCCACCCAGCCTCCTCTACAATGGGTACCGGGGTCCTTTCCCGGGGGTAAAGCCGGCCGGGGCGTGATGCTGACCACTTACCCCAAGCGCCTGTATGGCACGTAGCAGGACAAACTTTAAAAAATAATGTAAGAAAACTAAGGGAAAAGACAAAATTAGAAAGGCAAGGCACTAAATTGATAGTTAAAAGAATCAGCTTTAACTACCAGCCGGCCATGCATTTAATCCATAAATCAGTACAGGTTCTACTATTTACTACTGGCAATGATTACTTAATGTTTCTTTTGACGCTGGTTTTCCAGAAACATAACCCTGATGTTAAATGATCATAGCCAGTACTTGCAGTCAATCCTGCCCTGTGACTGCTGCCGGTTGCTCACCCTACCAATCTTCATGCTTCCGAACAGCTTACATACAGTACTGTTCGACTTAATGAAGACTGGCATTTTATTTATCAGATTAGATAACTGTGTACTGATTACTGACATACATAGAAGACTAAAAGTAGGATATTGCTTAGCAAATAGAGCTCCATTTGAAGTTTACCAGATTGAGATGCTTACGTCTGGGCCAGCAGAGGGCCAGGCGATGATGCAACAATTTGTCGAATTTTGTTCCCAGCCTTATCCTCTGCGTCTTCTGCGTTGCCTGTGTTGCCCAACCCAGGGTCTGCCTCCTCAGCCTCCTCATCACTGTCAGGGTCCACACCTAGAAGGAAAAAGATTATCCAATTTATAGGTCACAATTTCCAGCGAGAAATTTTATAATTTCTGCTTTTGCTACAGTAAACAAATCAAGGACAAAGACTGAGCAGGTTGATTTGTTGTTATTGCACCTGATTTGTAACTAATGTCCACAATAATATCACACGTGTTTGAATGAGCGGGCAGACACATGATAAGCTCTCAAAAAGTGGTTTTGAAGGAAAAATGGTTACCCTTTTACTTTTAATAAAGAGTAAAAAAAGGCCTTTAAGTGAGGGTCTTAACTCGTATTCACATATCATCACATCTTTAAATTCTTACTACTATTACCACTACTGCAATAAGAATACAAAAATATCAATTTTATGATAATAACAACAGCTTTGTGTAACTGAACCCAAAGTTTCAACACCACTGACACTGAAGTCCATCATTGAACACGAATAAGTTACATCCACAACCCATCTTCATAATCTGTCTACTTAAGATCCATCTTAATGCTGTCTTATCATTTCCTCTCGGCACTAAATGGCGGTGATTGGCCAGCAACACGCCCCAGCCGCGTTTTACCCCAGGGAAAGGATCCCGATACCTATTGCATAGGAGGCTGGGTGGGACCCAGAACCGGTCTGGACGCAGAGGCTAGAGGAAAAATACTCTGCCCCCGTCGGGGATCGAACCCCGGTCGTCCAGTCTGTAGCCAGTCACTATACTGAGATAACTATGTAGCGTAAACTTCAAAACCCAAATTTAATCGAAATCCGTGTAGTAGTTTCTAAAATGAAAGATTCTGAAAAGACGGCAACACGGTTTCCCGTTAAGCACCCACTTGCACTGTGTTCCGTCTGTCTATGACTAGAACAAAACATGACAGAAACAGATTGTCAACAGCAGTACTATTTCCGGCACGGGATAAGCGTCCTTGGTCTCAGGTTCACCGACACACGGCCTCTGTTTCCGGGGGGGTTGCAACACACAACATTCTCATAAATACGTAGTCGAAAGTAAATTGGAAATTATCATACTGCTATTTCTGTTAAAACACATGGCTAGTAAAGTTAGAAACATTCTATAACCTGTGCATGTACGAGGGTCGCTCATTAAGTAATGCCCCACATTTTTTTTCTCAGCCAATAATGAAGATAGAAAAGTGCACTTTTACATGCTTGAGATTTGATGTTTCCCGCGTTCGTGGACGGAGTTTCAAATGATTCCAACCGATAGCGGAGCTGTAGTGAACTGTTAAAATGGCGTCTGTGAACGACTCTCGTTACAAGCAACGAGCTGTAATTGAATTCCTTGTTGCTGAAAAAGAAACGGTGGTGAACATTCATAAACGTTGGTGTGCTGTGTATGGAAGCTGTGCAGTCGATAGGAGCACCGTTGGTCGCTGGGCTAAGAGAGTTAAAGCTTCAGGAAGTGAAGAAACCGAGCTCCGTGATCTGCCGCGCTCTGGGCGTCCTGTCACAGTCACCACTCCAGACATGTTGAACCGCGCGGATGCCATTATTCGTGAGGATCGGCGCATCACAACTCGACAATTGGCCCAACAGCTTTCAGACAGCAATGGAATTGTGATTGCAATTATCCAGGCTCTCGCATATTCGAAGGTGTGCGCAAGATGGGTTCCACGAAGTCTCACAGCAGACCACAGGATTCAAAGGAAAACGATTTCTTCTGAATTGTTGGAGCGTTTTGATGCTGAGGGAGAGGTCTTTCTGTCCCGGATCATTACAGGTGACGAAACCTGGATACACCACTTTGAGCCAGAGACAAAAAGGCAGTCAATGGAGTGGCATCAGCCTCAATCACCGAGAAAGAAGAAATCCAAGACAACTCCCTCCGCCGGAAAAGTCATGATGACTGTCTTTTGGGACAGTGATGGGGTCATTCTTGTGGATGTGATGCCAAGAGGTGCGACCATCAATTCAGACGCGTACATCAGGACCCTGAAAACCCTCAAGAAGCGTTTTCGACGAGTTCGGCCTCACAAGCATCCAGCAGAAATTTTGCTCCTGCACGACAATGCACGCCCTCACACAAGTCTGAGAACCCGGGAAGAAATCACCAAATTTGGTTGAACGGTGCTGCCCCATCCACCCTTGGCGTAAAACCGTACAAGTTGATGGGGACTATGTGGAAAAATAGTATGTGTAAAGGAAACATTGATTTATATTGTCACTAAATTTGAGCCATCTTGAATAAATATGTTCTGAGGAAAAAAATGTGGGGCATTACTTAATGAGCGACCCTCGTACGTCAGTGCGTCGCTGCCTTGGATTTATGTTATACCTATTAACTATTTAGCCTACTTTGCTTAGTTAGATTAGCACTTATCTAGTCAATTTAGTCGCATAGTTAAGAGAGTCAGGTTTTAGTCAAAGTGAAATCCAATCAGTTCCCGAAAAAAAATCCTTATTTCGCGTTACTGTTTATTTACATTTGTACTCTTTCGTTTACTTTTGCAAGAATTAAAAACCTCTATCCTGCAACTTTGAAAGGCCAAATTTCATATAAATATCTTGGTATTTCAGTGTTTGAATCTCTGTTACTCTCATTGAAGTATATTCCATCTCTTGCAATAAAAGTCTTCCCTTACTTTACAAAATTTAAAAGCGCATAAAGTACGTTAAATTACAGAGTAATTATTTGTTTTTGAGAGTCGCCATTTTTATTGTTCTTTTAAACGGAGATCCGCATAAATGAACCAGTTTTATGATGTGCAGCGTAGACTTCTGCGAGTCATGAATTCGAGTCCAAAGAAAGGCGTAAAAACATCTAAAATATGCTAATATAAACGTGTTTGAGTGGCACAGATTTATACGCGATCTGCCGAAAAGAAGTGAGACTCGAGGAAGATCCAGTAGTGGTTTACCTCGCCGTTCTATGAGGCCGCACTCCACACGGGGCGTCTGTCCAGCCTGCAAACACTGACACGCACCTGAACACTGGAAAAGCTAACACCCAAAATGGTTCATAATTCAGGAAATATATAGTACAACTTCTGTCAGTCTTATTTTCTCATGGCGACGTGTATGAACATGGCCGTCTTCTGGGATGTTACGCCGTTTAGTCTGATGGATACTGACAGACATTTCAGAGTTGTTTACTAAAGATCCAGAAGACAACAGTCCACAAACTGTCATCAGTATTAGTTCACACAAGAATCATATTGGTTCTTTCTTTCGTGGTTCTACTACGCGGGACGTCTGAAGAGTTAAAAGCCTGTGGACCGAGGAACCTGTGGTGAGTGGGGAGGGGAGCCTCTTTCCTCTATTATCGACCTCCTGTGGAACTGATCTCGCAGACAGCTTCCCAGTTTGCCTTGTCATATCTCTCATCCAACATTACAAACCGACGTGCCCATTTTTTAGCCCTGTGCTAAAAATCATCGACCAATCAACAATTTTACGTCAACTAAATCAATGTGTATTGTATATCCCTACATTTATGTTACGATCGGAAATTCAATTGAATTCATTTATTTAAATTTTGGCCAACAGTAAGAAGCTAATAACAGGCAAACGCTGATAATACATACAATAATAATAAAATAATAATTAAAAATATTACAAAAACAGATTAACTAAACATATGCGTGTACAGTATTAAATATATCAGCCAAATACAGTCAAACCCAAAATAGAAACAATATTATACACAAAGAAAAATAAATGAAGAAATGTTAATAAAAGCAAATAATCCACATAGGAGAACACTAATACAAATGTAAAACGCTAAATAAATACAAAAAACAAATAACCAAGCTAGATCATCTATCAAGACAACCTATCTAGATCATTTCCTGTTTAATGGGATCTGTATCCGCAGATTTCGTCGTTCACCAACAGTTTATAATTAATATACCGATAAAGTTCCACAGTAGTAGACTTGTGATATCACATTCTTTCAGTTCTAGAGTCTGTATTTAATTCTAGGTTTCTTCCAGTGCGCTAAGTTTCGTGGGTCAATTTAGAGGTTAATGTTTAACCAGGCGTTATAAAAGGCAAATGTTTTCATTATTTCAGTACAGTTTTCATTTTAAGAAAAACCCAAGCGAAGAACTTATGCTAGGGTAACATATGGCATCCAAGTTACCATAATTATATGATGCATTGCAGTATTTCGTCCAACTCTGCCGGTGATATTATGACAAAGAACACAACACGCGCAGACATTCCTTCCCTATAAGATTCTCTCTTTGACAGACATACGTGCGTGAAAGATAAACTCGTGACCAAGGACCTCGTACTTCTTCCGTGTGACTGCCTAATTGACTCGAAGAACGAGTATCGACCCAGCATTTTATATCCAAGTCACTCTTTGTAGTTAAGTTTTATGATGAGACGACGATGAGGTGTCTTGGTTTGATGGATGTTCAGCTCCATATAACTCTCCGCTTTATGCGGCAAACCAGTATCAAATACGAGCCTGGGCAGATCGCGGGTTCATTGCAGGATTTTATATTACTCATTGGCCATGATGCCCCATTCATTGTAGATAAAACAGACTGCAGAGATATAAATATTTTTCTTGTATTTCGATAAATTGAGGATGAAAGGGAAGATGATCTCCATGTAGAGATGAATAATATGATTAGTCGTCGCAATTGTCCTGGTTTTGCTCACTTCCTGTTTACTGTATTCTCTGTTTCTCCTTCGTTACTGCTTTCACCTCCTCTGGAACATCTGCTTCAAATGCCATGACAAAGCAGCTACATCGCCGTCACATTTTACAACTGAATGCAAACAGCGCACCGTAACGGTAGGTAAAATCTCCAACAACAGAGATTGGAAACACATGATCTGAAACAACTTTGACCTCTTTACATTTGTACGTACAGTGCCAAACAGCAGTTCTATGGCCCTGCACTTATGGAACACCTACACACAACGTTATTTTAAGTTTAACAAAAAAAGTTATAAAAGTTGCATATCTTTAAGTACAAATAACAGGCATTCTTCTCGTATTGCATAGACGCAACACACATTTAATGCGTCATATATTAAACATTCGTTGCCCTAAAATGAATCATAGCAAGAATGACCTGGTAAATCTTCCTGAATAAAATATTGTGATTTTCCTTAGTATTTCCATGGAAATTCTGCAAATAGACCAACACTGTTTTGCTCTGTATTCTTCACAATTTACAATACGTAACTACTATGAAGATTTCTGTCTTCTGGGTTGTTGCGCTGTGTAGTCTGGTCGATGTTAACCAACGTTTCAGAGGTCATCGCCCTGATGACGGAGGCAGTATGACCTCTGAAACGTTGGTAAACATCGACCAGACTACACGGCGCAATAACCCAGAAGACAGAAATCTTCATCGCCCTGATGATGGAGGCAGTATGACCTCTGAAACGTTGGTAAACATCGACCAGACTACACGGCGCAATAACCCAGAAGACAGAAATCTTCATCGCCCTGATGACGGAGGCAGTATGACCTCTGAAACATCGACCAGACTACACAGCGCAACAACCCAGAAGACAGAAATCTTCATACTCATCGCTGTGAAAACCTCAAATCTTACGTAACTACTACCTTTCATTGCTCGATAAGTCATACGGTTGATAACGTTTTTATAAATTAATCAAGAAATAGCAAAAGCAGCTCAACGTTTCTCTTCTAGTTAATTAATCAACTTTCACGCTTCAATGATATAAACGCTTTGCAAGGCAGATACATAAAAAGTACATACAGTAAATTTTGTACATGGCGCAGGAATGAAGCGAACTTGTGAGCTATGAGTCGACTCGAACGGACGAGCGTCTCGGGGGAAAAAAATCTGAATTAAAATTCTCTCAAATCAGCATTATACGAAAAAAATGAGATTTAAAGCAAAAGCTACAATACAAATGAAGCAGCTGATGCGATTTCAAAGCGCCTGTACTCTGTACAACGATAGTGAAGCGGTTGTCGCAATAATCTCTATACGTTGGACGCATTCAGAAACTTTAAATGTATTGTTAGACAGTCTCACAAAGATACGGCTAGAACGAGATTTCGTTTGCAGAATTCGGAATGAATAAGCCAATTAAATTGAACTACTAATGAAGTCAGGAGACAATAAAAGCGTAAATGTATTGTGAAGTGCAGTAGGCAGCACACTCAGCTAGAGAGCTCGTCTGTTTTACAGGCAGTCTTACGTTCTACAATTACAAACTTATTGTAGTGTACAAATAAAAGCAAATGAGTGGTGAATGAAATGAGATGCAAGGAACAATAATTTACCGTCAAGGCATAACGAACACATAAATGAAGACAGAGACAACAGAGAATAAGGAATTATGGAAAAATAATAGAAAGATAAAAAAATAAACCGAAAACTTTAAAGTAAAAAAGATGTAACAAGCAAGAAGCAGAAAGAGACAGCGGGGAAAATGTAATAATGTATTTATTTGAAGACATAGCACGATTAATAATCGGAGCCAATGAATTGTAAATTATGTGGAAGGAAAAAGTCGTGATAAAATTGAACATACTATCTCAGCACTTGTCTGTAATCCACGAAAATCTCAGGATAGCCGGATTCCGGATCGAGATGTGAACCAGAGATCTCCTTCACATAAAAAAGAAGAACACTATTTACCGAGCTTCGACATTCCGTGGAAAGTAAAAGCAAACGCCTTGTCTGGAAATTACGACACGCTTGAAAGTAAGTACACAGAACATTTTGCGGAAGGAAAAAGTTCGAAGGTAATTTACACGAGTAGCCTATCATTAAAGTTACTGAGCGTAAGGAGTTTTGGCACTCAGCCCTGCACTCCCGGGCTGGAAACAGCTACATCCACAAGAAAATGCAGTACAGGTTATTCAGTTTGAAGAGATTCAGTGCAATCAGAGACTACTCGAAAAGACGTCAAAGGGAAATCGATTTATATTGCAACTAAGTATTAACGTCGAAGAGCGAGCAATGCTCGTGAATAGAGACTCGTTTTCAGGTGGACATTTCACATCACTACAGAATAAAGAGAAGTTTATTGACGAAACTCTGACGAGGAGAATTTAAGTGACACTAATAATTTATCAAATCACAAGTTCAGGAACATTGTGTATGTGGCCTACTTTAAGTTATTATGCGATTGTATTCTCCTCTTGACTGCTCCATTTAGCACTGCACAGAGCAATGCGCCGTGATGCTGCGGCAACTTCTCCGACATCTGTGTTACGCGTTTAGTTTCATCACCATCAGCAGGCGTATAAGATAAAATCAGAGCAACGTTTCAGCCCGAAGCAGTAAGAATACAATTTCGTCGCTTTTGGGAACTAATGGTTTTCTAACCGACACTGGAGTTGAGGCGGCATTAAACATCAAATGCTTCTGTGCGTCTGGGCAAATGGAGCCGACTGACAAGTAGCTTACTGTTTTCCCGGAATTTTGTCACACTTTTCCCTATTTCCTATCATCGACAGCTTAAACTGGCCACGATCTGAACATCCCTAATATTTCCATTCATAATCACCCTGTCATTTATGTCATATGAATTTAATATTTACGGTTAATTTAACGACATAGTCAGTATTTCGGACATGGAGTTTGAATGATAGGCTTATTAGCCTTTTAAAGTCTGGTAACCATATGTACCAGGTACTTACATAATCAGTAACTCTGCCTTTTGAATTTACGGGTTTTGTCAGATTCTCAGCGATTTAATTCCGCAATCTCGTGCATAAGAAGTCGGAGTGCTAACCACTCGGGTGTTGGTTGGAATCTAGAGCGATGCATTTTCTTTTCTCCAGTCTTCAAATGCGAATTCCGTGACAGTCGTTTTCCCATTAGCCTTCTCTGTCAAACAGATGTAAGATATCAACTTTCACAAAAATGTGTTCACTGTGGAAGAATAAAGACATGTAGACGAAGTCAATATTGAATATTTTGTAAACACGCAAGAAACAAAATGTCCAATAGCGAAGATATATTTCCCAAATGTATTCGTTGTTATTTTTCATACCTTACTGATCTAGATGTTCATATGTTCGTACATATTACAAATGCAAAATTATTTCAGCAAAACCAAAAATACTACAGTTATTACACTATATAAAATCATAAAATATATACTTAGGTACTTAATAAATATTCACCACACGTTTCGTATCGTGTGCAAAGTATTTGTTTCTGGCAGACGTTTACCGACGTTTCAGAGTACTCATCGCCCTGATTATGGTAGTAGCAAGGACCTCTGAAACGTCCGTAAACTTCTACCAGACTACACGGCGCAACAACCCAAAAGACATCTATCTTCAAATTTCACAGTGTAAAATATTTGGAGAAAAACACGTTGAGATATGTAACTCCCAATATGCGTTGAATTTACTTCGTAAAGTCTGCATAAAATATGTTAATATTTATATATTTTGTTTTTGGATAAACTCGACGGATGCATTTGAAACCGCAGCGGGTAGCAGGTTGCACACCACTGACATAGACAGAGCAGTTTCTGTCGTCTTAATATTTCTTCGTCCATTACTTTACCTTATTTTATAAAGAAAGTTAAATGAAGCTGTAAGAGAAAGTTTCTATTGTCGTTCCAGGGGAACGTGACAGCAGTTTAGATAAAACACGCGAAACTTTGCTCCCGGGACAAAATAAAATCCCCGCGTAAAGTGAAGGAAGATATTCGGCCGTATTATCCAAACAGGATTACAGAGCTTGCACGTAAATCCACTTCGTAGAAAAATAAAATAGAAACTGACTTCGTAATAGAATAAATGGCCTTGCTCCCAGTCGAGAGAACTTCAGAATTTTACTCTCACTCTTTTTATATTCGCCACATAAAAGAGAGTGAGAACAGATTGAGCTAGCTTCATAACAAAGAACTGGGAAATATTTACACCTAAGAAACAGGAAGTAACAGCTGAGTATAGGAAGTTACTGGCCTATATGGTTGAGCTTCTTAATTTAATTCTTCGCCAAATATTATTAGGATCATCAAATCAAGAATAATGAGATAGAAGAGGTTTACAGCACGCATTGAGGCCATGGAAAATTCGTACAACGTCGGTTCCTGCTTCATAATTTACTCAACCCTGTCACAGACAAATTAGTCTTCGTATTGCCCCAAGAAATCTGCGTACGAGTTATACTAGTGTTCTCGTTGTAGACTTACTTTCTGTAAGTTTAATTTATTCGAACCATTAGCACTTTATTGTCTTAACAGACATTTCATTCAAACTAAAATACATTTAAGTGCCTAATAAAAGATCATGTTTGTTTACTTTATACTGAGTTCAAAACGAGGATAAGAGGGAAGTATAAGATGTATGTCGACAACCCTGTCGCAAAACAGTGCCCAGGACATTGTTCTGTGCGTTGTGGGGAGACAATTCTCGAAATTAAATTAACAAAGGCTCAGTGTTATTATAAATGTTAACAACTGAATATAATGAGTCATTCATAACCAAACTTTTCTGATTTAACCAAGTCAGAAAACGCATCACTTCATGTTGTTCCAAGGGGTTTGACCAGAAAACATCTTTAAAACAATTTCAGGCCCAGAACATAAAATATTTACGAGGGAGAGGATACGAAATGGGAGGAAAAACAAGATGGAGAATGAGTATGACAAGGAGAATGCAATAAAGACAAATAAGTCACCGATAAAAAGAAATGATTAGGAAACATATCCAGTTTTTGTTTGTATGTCGAATCCATTTCTGTGTTATTCAGAAAATCATCACCCTAAAAAAAGTTTGGGTCATTTTGTGTTATCTGCTATCCACTTTCAAAAGTACCATGATTACACATGAGGAATATAAGTTATATACTGACACTCAGTAGCACTACAACCGAACACTACTTCAAACGGAATGCAGATAAGGAAACAAGTTCAAAAGTTTTTTTCGTAACGACTTGGATCTGAAAGGGCTAAATAGACGTACGACCCACACTGGCGACTACACGGAACATAAAGACGTTCGGTACAGAATTACTCTTTACATAACATTCGCGAAAGAAACGATAACCTTTCTTAGCAGGCGACAAGCGACGCCCAGCGTCCCGACAGATGAGCTAAAAAAGTTCAATGTCCGCCGCGGAAGCCATTACGTCATTTGTTTGTCCACGTGGTACAGCCCAACCTCATTTCTATCAGATAATACGAGCTATTGTCCTTGTAGAATTCTTGAAAATACTCTGATAATTCTTCACATATTTACTTACGAAACGACTGAGTTTTAACGTCATAACTACGCAATGTAAACTGACTGGCAACGTTCAAATATCAACTCTACATTTGAGAAAGTTATCTTTAACTCTGCCCCCTTACAATTTCTTCTCTGCAAATTACTAACTACGGGCTTAGTTGCAGGGAGAATTTCTTGCTTACGGATGAATTTCAACGCAACAGACTAATCGAGAAAGCTTATATCAGGATTGAATCGGACAGAAGCACTCATCAGCGCCGGAGACGCTCCACTGGACGCTTCTGATTATGTTCTCCGCCCGACTTTGATAAATGATGGGTTTCCATTATTTTCCTCAGTCCCACTAGAGACGTGGTGAAACAGTACTACTTATTCCACTAACGCAACCTTCCGTATCTCACGTTCTTAGGTTGTTTAGCAACGTCGTTTCAACTTCACAGGTTGCATTACATTATATTATACCTATATTATGCCATATTATATCATTATATGAAATATTATATTAAAGTCGGATAAAACAGGAAAAATAAATAATAGCTTTATAAGCATTTTACTACATCGTACTATATTTTAAGAGTGATTTAGTCCTGTTGAAATGTATTCACTTCTACACACGTGTTGCGTGTCCTTAGTCAAGCGATATATTGTATATTATCATCAAATCAAAGAGGATGAAATCTATGGCACGTGAGAAGTGCATAAAACATTCTGT
>NW_019059898.1:227754-282621 GCF_000696155.1 Zootermopsis nevadensis
CATTAGAATCTACCACTTTTCCCTGTTCTGGGATGGATAAATTCAATCCGCGCCCTCACGCCTGATTTCCGGAAGAGAATATTAATATTATTCTCTTATTAACCCCTAGTTACCGACTAATCTGCTCCCTTCGGATTCTCAAACCACAATTTTGTAAGCAATTCTCTTATCAAATTATAATAACGTTCCGATAATACTGATATATTATTCATATGATATTATCGAACGTCGTTTTTGAAGGTCAAACGATCAAATCTCGAACCGGATACCGGTTATTGTGACTGGTTTTTCGTAATTTTTCTCTCCTGGAAAATTCTGGGATAATGACTTAAATTAGGCCACGGCCGCTTCCTTTCACATCATTTCTTATTATTATTCACTATCATCCTTTCATTCTACACTTTACAGTGTGAACTATAGAAAACGTAGTTAAATATATTATAACTACATAAGAAATAAACATAGGCTTGGAACATCAGCATCTATCTTGTAATAAATTCTAACTTTATCCATAATATTCAATTGCCAAGTTTCTGCTTCGCTCTACTTTAATTATAAGCCATGCTTCAAAACTTTAAAGACTTCCACGTCGCTAAAATTTAATTATTTCAATCTGACAATGCGATAAATCCTCAATGTACGAATGTCAATAAATAAATGTGCCAGTTCGACCACTCAATACAGATCGAGAATGGACTTATCGGTTTACGCGATATCCAATTAACGAATTTGGATTAGCGAGGCTTTAACTACAGCTGCAATAAATTAATATAAATGACAGCGAATGATGTAAAATGGAAAAGAATGGATTTGTTAACTGTGCACCTTCCAGCTGGAACACGCCTTTCCGTTATTGTTACTGTTGTGAAAATATACTGAATTGTTATCAAACAAAACACAGCACATATCGAGACTCAATTAACACTGAGAGACTGTGTACAGTCAGATGGTTGTGGTCGATAACTTTAAGGCAGACAATTCGATCATTCATGGGAAAGAAAGCAAAGTACTGGAAATGCATGTGGCAGCACAACTGGACCTCGCCAATATCAACACAATGCCCACTGCTTTGGCAAGTCGCTCCTTTGCAGAAGCTCGGTCCTCTTCCTGCTTACTGCCTTATGCATTCAGCCAAGGTCGAGTTTCACTGTTTAGTAGAGTACACACGCGATTATCGGGGGTTGGCTGACTTCTACCACACTACATGGCGAAAGAACCCCAGAGGACAGACATCTTTAAATAAAAGAAAGCGAATATAACACATACGTAAATTTAGAGATATACAGTACTTGAGTTTTTAAAGACTTACTAATAACAGAAATAATTTTATACAAAATTTAACACAGTACATACAGACTATTTAAACAAAATTCTAATGGATAGTAATAACGTTTATTGTCGTAAGCTTCCCGCCCCCCGGATAACCTGGAGTCTACTGCATTAAAATAAAACTGATCAACGCTAACTGATCGTGTCATTCATTTACAAAGTGACTACTATTATTACGGTGATAAAATAAATTTGTTGTGGTTCACTTTATGACGTTGTCACTATATCAGACTATACAGTATGATTCAGAGTGCTACTACATTGCTTAAGGAGGTTGCTGGAAATATCATTTGGAGCAAAAAAATGTAAATAACTTTTTCAGTTCCGCAAGTACAGACAGTAAACATTGGCGAATTTGAAAAAACTTTACCTACATTTGTTTCAAATTATCTCCCAACGACCTTTTAAAGTATTCTACTAGAACTTTAAATCATCCTGTATAGCGTCTCATGAAAGGATGATCAATGAATAATGATCTGGAAACGAAGTGGAAGTGCTCCTAATTAACGAACTGCCCTGGAATTTTCCTGGAGGGACTGTGGGAAACCACAATTAATTTCATGTTATTTGAAATAAGACATTTATTAACCTAACCTATTACTGGACACTAGATACTCCAATCTAGTGACAGCGTCGTCAAATGAACATCCATTATGGAACACAGGCCTGCTCTCTTATTACAAGTTCTCTTTTTATTATCAGAACGACGTGAAAGATCTATTTCATTAATGAATCCATTAAGCGTGATGCATATAAACGTAATACGTCAAGAAACAGTGAATACTGAAAAAGTTTCTCCTGCGAAGAACAAGAAGCCGGGTAAAAGAAACGACGGCTCTGAATTTCTGCGTGCCAAGAATCGGTATCTGGTCTACGGATTCGAAACTGAATTGAAGAGGCGAGCGTCTTGCAAGGCGAAGTACGACACGTACGGCTACTGACAGCGTTTACAGCACTGCGACGTTGGAATTCAACATAAATTACATTAGAAATTTTAAAACAATATAAACACGCAAGTCGCAATATTGCATTAAATGTCCCAATACTGACAGTGTTATCCCTTCTTCGTCTCGTCTCGTCTCGTCTGTTTGTTTGTTACAAAAAGAGTGTGTGTGTCGCGCACTCTGTAACAGCGCGTTCAATTACCCAGAGCACTTTGCGTTCATCCCATTACTCAGCGAAGCACTTCAGGCCTGAACACGATTGAATAACACAAGAACACAACCGAGGAAAGTTCCATGCCAAATCACTGGCGTATTTCATGCAATCTCCAAATAGATTTTATATTTGTCGGTTTACTGAACACTTCCAGTAGCTCAGAGAGGCGAGTGATAGGAAGAGTGACGTAAAATAAATTGGAAAGAATGTTGGTGGAAGCCGTCACGGCTCAATTTAAGGTATTATTCCTGGAGAAACTGAAGAAAACCTCAGTCAGCACAGCAGATCTCCGGGTCGAAACCTTAACTCATGATCTACCAAATACGAAGCAAGAGAGCTGACCGCTCGACAGAGACGTTTGGTCTAATTTAGTGAGATTCCAAGTTCTTAGGGCCGACAGTATAAGGATGACTGTCTCCTGGGTTTTGTGCAGATTTTATCGGTCATTGTACGATATTGTCTCAAAATCTGAGTAAAGCAACTGACCGTCTGATAAGTCTGGACAACCTGATGATGTTCATTATAAAATAATTCTATCTTTTTATACTAAAATTTAGAGGCGTATAGGGCAGATACAGATATGTGGGTCACGTATTCACGGCCCAGTTCATTGCAGCTGTGGACACAGTAATTAAATTGTCGCTGTGGCAGATATAATCATTACCGGACAAAATTTAAACGTGAATGAGGTTTACAGTCGTCACTGAGTATGGCAAAATGCCATATACAAAGATTGTTTCAATTAACGCCCTAGTGAATAGTTTATCCAATCAGTGGAATTCTGTGTAATGGGCATTGACAGAGGTCTTTCAACTGCGACGGATTTCTTTTCTGAGTTCCCAAATTCACAAAAATAAAACCGTTATATGTCGACTTTTTACCATGGAGGTCTGGGTTCAGTCGTACATGTTCGTGTGGGATTTCATGAGCGTGTTTAAATTCCCCTTCCATATGTGGGAAGGCGTCTCTTCAAATCCCTCTTTAAAAAATCCTCCCACCAACTTGCCACGTTCCTGGACGCCTAAATATAAGACATGTCTTACATAATACCACACACTATGGCTTCTATTTGCCTTTCCCTGTTCCTTGTAACAATAAATGGTAACAGCTCGCGTGACCGTTTCACTTATCGATTGAAACATTATTTCTTGACATTTACGATTATGCAACATCTTAACTCGTCGTGTCTACATTTTTTATATTTTATTTACACTTAATTTAATAACTCACTATCCCATAATGAGATTACCAGTGAAAAGTCATGCGAAAGGATGATTGAAGAAGCGATCGTGTCCTGTTTAACAATAATATGTCGATATTTGCCTCTGAGACTGAGTAAAACTACCAAACCCTCATATGGGATAGCTCGTCTCAGGACCCAGATTTTAACCCAGCGCCTTCACAATAAGAAGCAGGAGTACCAACCATTCACCCGCGACGTTATATCGTTGTGCAAGAAGCAGTCGTGGCTTACTCCAATGTTCTGTTACATTCGTCTAGCGGGACTTACGCAAGACCACAAAATTTTTCTCGAATCTTCCCGCAGTAGTACTGCTTTTATTAAATAATTCACTCCGTACCGCAAAGAAAACTACATTTTACAATTGAATAAAAATTTACTTGGATATTATCCATCGTCTAGTAAATATAAAACGTAAAACGACGTTTCGGAGATGGGACTCTATCTCCGTCTTCAGGTTCCTACACAGTTGGGCCCACTAGATAGAGCTAATCCCATCTCCTAAACGTCGTTTTACGTTTTATATTTACTAGACGATGGATAACATCCAAGTAAATTTTTATTCAATTGACTCTTCACCATCGTCAAGAAGTTTTAGATTTGATATACATTTTACAAGACAAATATCAGTTTGTTAACGCTGTTTAAGGAAATAATAATTTTTCCTTTGGAATTATACCAAACATAAAAAGGTGCAGATTCATAAATTGTCAACAAGGTAGGACAGATATGTACCAACGCACTATAAAGGTTAGACACAATCCGGGCTCCAATAAATTTAATTACGGGGCTGTGACTAATGGTCATCAAACCTGCTTACGTCTCCAACTACAGTCTCAAGTTACAATTCGTGTGCTGGCCTTCTTCGTTAAACTACGGCTCCGCGTTAAATGAAAGTATCAAGTGCACATTAAATGAAACCATTGGGACGGAAACGATATTACAAATGTTTCATTAAGAGCATGGAATAACCGCACTTGGGTCACTGACACAAAGCAATTTTAAAAACTAAATGTGACTGTAAATTCTTTACGTGAGTGTAAACTGGTCTTTTGCTCTGGCGGAGGAGCACAGACTAAAATTGTGTTAATATCGGGCTTCTGGGAAGGAGGTAATACCAGCGATCAGGCACAGGCCAAAGGAGGAAAGTTATTTGCAGCAATAGGACAATTAAATTAATAAAGATAAGACGGCCTGAGCTTACATCACGTGATAAAAATGACAGGGAGATACATAATAGGATACAAATAAAATAAATCTTGGGATACGTGGCTTTAAGGATCATGACCAATGGCGACCAAACGCAAAAATAGGTCAGGTCCTGTTACCATATTCTTAATCTAAACAGTTTAGACCAGCGTTAACACAGTAGGAGGGGGTATCAAGTTCGTAAATCAATCGGATTATATCCTATCCTATAGCAGGGTTTTCGTGGTTTTCAGAGTCCCTCTACATGAATTCACGGATAATTATCTGAAATACACAAACTCCGCCATTTATGACGTTTCCACATATTGACTACAGTTAAAACCACAACACTCAGTGACGCAAGAATTAACAAATTAAGTGATTAAGTAGTTAGTTTTTACTAAGTTCGCTGTTTTATATTATAGCATTCATACCTACTAAGATATTCCGTTTCTCTACAAGACGCAATATGCTGACAATTCCTTTTGCCCCTGCTATATTTATCTTGCCACGGTCGTTAGCCTGTCACAGGTAACGATGCTGACGAACAGGTGCCGGCACTGCAAGGGAAATTCTTGTTCCCAGTCCAGGAATCATCCGCGGTCTGCGTAATGAAGAGGCTACTCTGCGCTATAACGACCTAAAAGTGACATCTGTTTTGGTACGAAGAATGTTACTATGACAACTAAAAACATACATCAGTAGCAGGTTCATCACTTCCTGGCCAAGTCGCACAGGCCTTGACCTTCGCTGACTCCCACATGAAAATATTTTCAGAGATTAACAGTTGGCTTTTTTTTATTTGTAGTGTTCTGTCTGCCGACAGGTCCATATGAACAGGATCCTTCGATCCTTTTCTCGGATTGGGACCTGTTCATATACGTTCTTGGCAGATGATCCAGAAGTGGTTTGCCATTGCCTTCTTCTGTGTGTGAATGGAGTAATTGTTGGGATGCCACGGAGAAACCGGGGAAGCCCCCGGAGGAAAACTCCGTGTTGCCTAGACCACGGCCTTGCCCAACACAAGTTATAAATTCGGGCACCGCCGGGAATCGAACCCGAGACCCCAGGATTACAAGGCCAGCGTTCTAACCGCCAGTGAACAATCTTAAGGGTTGGCTACAGAACATAAATTTAATTGTCCCTTGAGCCTGAATGCAGTGAAGTCTCCACTACCAGTCTGACGCAGAGAGATAATGCTGGGATCAAGTCAAGACGGACGGAGAGTGAAAGTTAGTCGTGAAGAAAGAGACAGGTATGAAGTACTGACGTTACGAGATAGGAAGTGACAGTTGAGTTCAACTTTATCAGTGATCGCACTGTATAAACCGAAGACTTTTACCTGCATAATCTATAAAGCATTTTATTTCATACGATTCCATATACACTACTACAGAATATTCCAAAATACGGCTTTTAAATGAGACATATCTGTTCTCCATGAGCAGTTTAGAAGGGCCGAAAGACTTTGGCAGCCCTAGAACAATGCAAACACCTTATCACATTTACATTAATGTATTTTCAATGTAATTGCCGTCGTTACACAACAGAAATTTCATTACTACACATGATAAAGTGAGGACAGGGCGCTGTTCATCTGTTTATTTCAGTCAGTGTTTCAAGTTCAATAACTCCATTACACGCTGATGTCTATTATCAGTTTACGAAGCAATAAAACCCTAAAATATGCAAAATTTGGACCCAGGCAACTGTTAATGTGTGCGGCATACAACATGGCCGTCAGTTGGGTCACTGAATCACACACAAAAATACAGTTTACCCTAACAGCGAAGAGCACTATAGCACAAAGATCAATCAGTCTGCTCATTGGTCGTTTCAGGTCATCTGACAATAGGGCGCCTCATAAGAAGGTGGTTGGTGTTAAAAAAGGGGAGGTTTTACGAGACGCGACTCACCCTTAACACCAGAGTCCCACTTAAATTTTTCATTAACAATTAATCACACGCATATCTCATCAGACTGTAGTTGATATAGAGCTATTAAACAGCTCAATACCTCATTAAAGCTTCTGTGCGACCCGTGTTCACCTTTTTGCCTAATTTCGACAGAAAGTTTGTAACAGGATTTAATGCATCTATCTGCAGAAATTTCCCTCGAGTCGCAAAATGATAACTCAACTTGAAGTAATATTGACCGTCTAGGATTAACTGACTCAGATCCTCAAGCCTGTTCTGTCTAACAAAGCAAGAATCGATTCCTTTATACCAAAGGGGAGGTATTGCTATTAGTCGCCTTAAAATTACCCTGTGTGTGTTTGGCTTCGAGTAGGAAAATCGATACTGAATCGATACAGACAGAGAGGCACGTGGGTCCGGGGTAGACCTATTCTACAATATTGCTCTTTGCCTCTGGCCAGTAGTTTCAAAGTTCTCTGACGTAATACGAAATGGGTGGGGGTTCTTATACAGCGAGTTTACTTAACTTTTATATTTTATGTGAGCTCTGACTAAGGCGAAAGAACTGGAGGTTACTGCCATCAAGTCTGGTTGACCCACGAAGTTCGGTTCACGTCTACGCTGTCTAGAAAACTCACTACAACATCTCATCTTGTAGTTTATTCTATAACGATATTTTTTAGCTCTGGCGAAATAAATAATAATTAAGATGTCTCTGTGACTAACCATCACACCACGAAGGCATATATAGACGCCTGGAGGAAAAGTTCCAAACATTCTAAAATTTAGCATTAAATAGACTTACAGCTAGAATCCCTGCGCTGTGAACACTTACATTAACCCTGGCAACTTCTCCAGTAGAAAAAGACATTTCACGACAAAAAAAATTCTTATTAGTATTACCCATAATAGGATTCTCGCCGAACCTCTTCTTCCCTAATATTAATTAAAATAGGCCGCAGATCTATTCTAACTTCCACAAACGACTGGACGCTTCTACAGCCAAACGTAGGTATACAACACGAATGTAGCTTAGGCTAGGCTCCTGAAAGGAACGCCGTGAAATTAGGCAAATTCTATGACGCTTACGCCATGCTTGTGGCCTAAACCAGCTATCGTAGGTGCACAAGTTAATCGTTCTGACGAAGACAATATGGACCACTATTTCAATGTATAATAAATTAAAATGCAGAACTCATAAGGAGAAGTTTCTTGGGGGGGGGGGGGGGGGGGGGAGCTGTTAATTCTCTATCAAGCCCCTGCATTGAAAATGGTAACTTTATATTTTTCCAGTTCAACTTTTCACTCTGCATTTTGCCATTTCCACGGCTGCAGGAAAAATTACACGCCACTACAAACTTAATCAGGAGGGTAAATAGAGCAAAAAGGGAACTGAATTTATTAATCTCAAGCGAAACTTCGTCGTAATGTAGACTTGCCGGAAGGAACAAAAATGTTGGAACAATATCCACTATGTCAACTTGAAATATTGCCCATTGCAGAATTTTTAATACTTTACAGTGGCATAACTAAATCACCAAATGCATTTAACTGCCCAGCGCTATAAAAAATGTAAACTTATCGCTCTGACGAAACGCACAGACGCATAACTGGCGTGAAGGCACGCGTTCTCGACCACGCACAAACGGAAAAGTTAATTTTGCTGAATCGTACACGAAATACCTCACCATGTGTCCGCGTGAATAAACTCAGTCAACACTGTGTAATCTTTCCGGAAATTACCAACGCTCGAAGAAACATACTATATCGAACATATGCTAATGCTGAAGACAGAAATCGGCTACTGACAACCATGAGTTGGAAAATAAAGCCTCCGACGTACCTAACCTCAGCTCAGGTAGTCAAAACGTAAATAACGTGCTTCACAATGGTTCAGTAAGGTTCTTTTAAAAGCCTAGGAAAAGTCCCTTCCCAAGCCTCGGTGGCGCAGTAGGCAGCGCGTAAGTCTCATAATCTTAAGGTCGTGAGTTCGACCCTCACCCGGGGCATATTTTTTTAACGTTAAAATTATTATAAAGTATAATTATAAATTTATGTACAAAACGTAAATACAATTACATGGCAATACAAAAGTTATCTAAGAAATGCCATTGAAATAAGCATATAATATATTGGCTTCCAAAATGTTTTTAAGACCAATACTTACCAACAAGTTTTTGTTTTATAATTTAATCCCGTGACAAAACAGCTCATTTTACATCGAAAAAAATTATAGATTATGGGGAGTTTCCACATTATCTGTATTTTGATCCCATACGTGGTCGTTTTGAGTTTTGGCTTCTGTCAATAAAAAATTGTATTTCACAGACATCTGCAGAACGAAAATACGAAGTCCCTAAAACAAAAAAACAAAGAACCTGAAACCAAGGACGTGTGTGAAGAAACCATTATTCATTCAAGTTCATGACAAGGCAAAAAAGAAACCAGCTCAAGCAAACTTCACGATAACAGGAATTTCGACCACGGTCAGTGCTGTCGAAGACGGCCCACTGTAAGTAATGCTGACAGGCGGACGGTATTGACCTTCGCGTATTGCACATGCTCCTGCTGGAAACTGCAGCGTGGGGTAGGACAGCCAGTCGATACGACAAAGAGGATATAAAGTAGTCCAGAGAAGCTTCCCACATCAACAGGTCGTGAACACGAGAAACATGATGGCCAAACCATCTTACGTTAACAGAGTTTATGATTCTCTATCGAAACTAAACTTTCTCTACTGCTTGGACATGAAAATCTGATTAAGGTTGCTCCCAGCGACATATTCTTACACGCCACAATCTGAATGTAGTACCCTGGAAACTTGATTTCAAAAATTGTATTAGCTGATTTCCACCCAGTGAATACTGGTGCACTGGACAGCTGAGAACTAAGACTGTCACAAATGTCGGAATTATTTATAGTAGTGGTTTGAAACTAGACAGCTGGGGTAAAACTAGTTACATCAAATTAAATTGGAACGTACAAAGGACTATATACAAAAAAATAATCGCCAGTTAATCAGTTACAGAGAAATAAATCAGTGTACGATAAACACTTCCGACGTATGTTACAGGTTCTAGAGGATATACTTCATTTTAAAATTAACTACTATTGAAAACACTTCGTTCACTTGTTAATCCAGCGAGGTGAAAAAAGAACTATGGTAATTTACAATAAGCTAATCACTAATTCATAGTTTCTTGCAATTTCCATGCCAAGAATTAGACACCTGAATAATACTAACGAGCGAATTATGATATCAATATGGCTGCTTTAGCTCAGAATACTTTACGTAAGGGCAACGCCAGTATTTATCGTCAACAAAAATCTTCAACAAATATTGGAGAGATGAGATGGACGTGGGAGCAGTGGTCGTGGCCAATTAAGAAAGTGGACCGAACACAAGTACTGCATTGCTTTTCACACAGGTTAACAAGGGCTTAAATTCAGTTATTTAAGACTCTCAACAGCTCGAAAACACCATTACTGCGCGTGATTGAGTAATGTGTCGTTCTGCGCTCTTATGCCGATGGTAAGTTGGTAAGTTATTCTAAGTTACCAGACGCTACTGTGTTGTGTTCTTCACGAGTAGTCTGCTGCAGTTCTCTGGCCTCGGTGAATGAGTAAATTATAGTCTTTCTTCACGGTAATTCTGAACAGAATGCAAGGTTGAAATGTGTTCCCACACATCAGAACCAATCAACATTATCATCATGCATAACCTGTGGCCTTCAATTCGCAATGCAGAGACTTTATTTAAATCAAATATTTATACTATTTAGCTGTTTCGAGTTAAATAAATAAACAAACATAGGAAGGAACCGACGAATATAAGACGCAAAAAACCATAAATGCAAAAAAAAAAAAGATTCAAAATAAATAACGCTATTACACCAGAATTCAAAGGTTTAAAACCGCTGACAGATCTATAAAAACCTGTCATTGGGCCTTATCCTGACCTAGATCCATCAACCTCACAACCTGTTTCCTTAACATCAATTTGAATTTAGAACAAGGAAAAGTAAAACCAGTTAGGAAATGCACGCATAGCGTAAGGATTTTAACATATTTGCCATTTACCTTTGAGAATGGTAGGGGACGGATAAAGCACAGGGGTCTTTTTGAAAGTGTCTCCTATTGATGTCCGATTTTAATCAAAACTGGAATGTGCCAACAAATTTTACAAAAACTCTCCAATATCGAATTCGTGGAAATCCATTCACCCTTTATCGATTCTTTGCATGCCGTTGTGAGAAACGTGAGTTACCGGCAAATGGGTAGGGGACGCAATCAGAACTGAGTGATCACCCTGATGAAGAAGGCAGTAAGTACATCTAAAACGTCCGTAAATTTATATACGGGATTCCATGGTACAACAACCCAGAATCCAGCCATTTTAATTTCTCCGGAGTCAATTGAAAAACTTCCGTGAAACGTCTTAACACTGAGGTCATTTGTGTGGTGGATATTTCTACTCCACGCATTTTAATACATCGGGAACCCAGTAATTTCGTTCCCTTTTGGGGAGGGGCGCATTTTGAATTTAGGCCGCGTTACTGGCTACCCTTACCGATGATTTTCGTGGTTCCCACATTACCTTCAGGCAAATGTAGACGCACTTTCTTACCCACTAAAACTTCATTATCTCGGATTTTATTCAAAATTATCTTCTTGTGAAACCACTACGGTCAAATATTCTTCTCAGTACTTCGTTCTGTAACACCGTCAATTCTACTCGTGACTCATTAAAACAGACGTTCAACTCGTATGAAGGTACAAGGCGTCAGGGCCCTGAAAAGTAGGAAAGGGTTCACCCTTCTGCTGCACATAGTGGGCTCCTCCCCCAGAATGGCCCTTCCTGATTGGTTCTACATTCTTGAAGATGGTAGAAAACTTGAAAAATACACGGTAACTCTTACCTTTAATGCACTGGAAGAAAACTTGCAATCCTTTGCTAATGGCTGAAGAAGGTAACTGGCCCTCTGTGATTACGTCAAGGGTATGAAGACTTGTGCAAACCACACTGCTCTGCTGAAAGCCACGCCACAGTGACAAGTAGAAGTCCCTACCCAATTTATTTGCTGAAGCCACTTCGCGTTCTCTCTTTACTTTTTACAGGTTCTAAACGAAGAACACCTTATTGGTCGCGTATTTCAACTGTCACAACAGTGACCTTAGAGAACACTGTTGAAACAATGACTTGGATACCACTGTTGCCTCTCATATTGCTGCCGGTTGCCCTACTGACGTCATGGCCCATCATGGGGCCTCTGGAATTTAGAATAGCCTGCTCCAAAAAGTACACCTTTCCAAATTTGTTTATTTGATCTGGTGTAAGAGTTGATGACAGTCGTGCATCTGAGTCAACCGTAACACATTATAATTAGCCTCGTTGCTGTATAGAAGGCATCGTTTAAGGCATACTTGCCGGTTTAATGCTACGAGTTGTGGCCTACACTTGGTCCTTAACTCCCAAGAAAATTAAAGAGAACAATGACGAAACGTTCGAAAATTTATTGTTCCAGCTGTTGAGATTGTAAACTGTTTAAATCTATTTAAAGCACAGAATAGACAATTTATTTCCTGTTCAAGGTTTGCTACAAATGAGACAAAAGAATGCGCTCCTATAGTCTTTAGTTTTCTACAAACATTAAATTCGAGAGAGAAATATGTTCAAAGCTCCACTTAAAACAACGACATATAATTAACCCGAACGATCAAGCCACTGGCGTGAGTATTTCTGGGGTTCCGAAGGATTAGGCACTGTTTAACACGACAGAGTTTATATAATTTCATGATACCGTAGTTATTTAACATGTTAGAGAATAATGACGTATGAATTATGGCGATCACACAAAAGTATTACGCGATGTCGCCATGTTAATTCATTGTTTTCTTGGTTTAGTGGGCCTATCATACATCCACGCCTATAATAATGTACACAGATTTAAGGCAGACTGTAGGCGACATTAATGACAGGCGAAACGGAAGTACCTGAGAAAACCATCTACACTAACCTAACAAATGTAAGAGAGTTGATCGAACACTGAACAGGGGTCCTGTTAGTCAAAACACGTGGGATATAGAATTTACGAAATACTTTCAGATTAACTAAATCATGGAGGATAAAGATGGACAAGGCATTTAGCACATGTAGAAGAAATAAAAAATGCTTTGGCCAAAAATGTTTGGTCAGAAAACCGCAAAAGAAGAGATCAATAAGAGGTTGTTAGAAAAACAGAGTGAGGTTATGCATTGGAAGCAAATGGACTGGGGTAGAATCCAATGACGAGCTTTTGTGAACACGGTGACGAACATTAAAATCAGTAAATGAGTTATTAGTAACAGAAACCGAAAATTAAAAACTCCCAACACGAAAGATGTTTCTTGGCCGGTTCTAGGCATCTCCGATCCTCATAACCTTATTTTCAAAATCAATGTTAATGAAATTATTTCATCTTCGTCACAGCGACTTTTTTTAAAACACTTCCCCTCCAATACTCTGGGAGGATCCCTTCTTCCCCGCATTCCCAGACCATTGTAACCTCGTAGATTTAACCATCCTAGAAAGAGTTGCATATCTTGAATAGCTAAGAAGGAAACTGCAACACGAAGCCAGTAACACGATACATGGCATCCTTCCCGATCCATTTTCCAAAATTAGTGCCACGATAATCTCGTATTTTAACATTTCAGAGCTTCGGTTATGAATATGTACATCTCAGATGTGAATTACACGGGGAGCACGCTTTGTTAACATACTCCATCCATTTATTTCGCATGAGAAACTGCGATTACTCCATAATTTAAACATATGTGACTGATGCTAGGGAATACTAATGGCAACGACGGGATCAGTAAAGCTACCCGTTTCGGGCCAAAGTCAATAAAAGCTTTAAATACTGTAACTTACAAATTCTACGCCATGCACTGAAGACTATAGTCTAACCAGCCCACCTTATCAATACCACCATGATTTCTCCTCTGCAATAAGACCATACAAATAAAAAGAAATAAGACAAATAGGAAGACCACATAAACGATGGAGATATCAATTCCGAATACAACTAACGTCGCGGCCGAGTGGTGTCTGATACTTATTTGTGTGAGTAATGAATATCGTCCCTGTTGAAGTCTCTCACTTATCCGCTATATTGTTTAGTTACCTACAGAATGTCAGAATTTATCCGTAACATTAAAAGCTTTCAGTCTGCGGTTACACACAGGTTACAAAACTTAGTTTACCGGTAATACAAAGTACGAGATACGTCTCCACAGTCTGACAATCCCTGTTTCAATTGTAATACCAGAAGTAATTGCTATCCTCCAGGTTTGCGTAGCTGCATAGGAGAATAAGACTACGTGTGACCAAGCAGGACTTGTTTAATTGTACCCAGCTTTAATTATATGCAAGCTGCTGCAAGATGACGCAGGGGATCTCTGGACTGTGACGTGGCGGTAAATTGAGGTGGAGGGCTTCTGTAAGAAGACTAGGATCAAAATACTGTGGCCACAAGGTGTACAAAACAAAGGCATATGCTGAGTGGATATCAAAAATTTTACTAAATCATATCAACTGCTGAAGTTACGTAGAGAAAAATAATGAGATGGATAGTCGTGACGGATAGGGGGGAATATAATTTAAATCTTTGTTTTCGCCACTTTTGTGTAGTATTAACTAGGCACAAACATAACCGCATAGGATGATTTATACAAGTAAACTTTCAATATAATCTTTTACAGAACATGTATTTAAAATAATTCTTTCCACAAATAATAATTTTAATATAGGAATTCTATATTTCCAGATTTCCGGCCCTTAAACTTTCTCCCGAAATTGTATCGCCGAATGTTCTTCCCCTTGACTCCCGTATGTCATCAAACGACAAAGTTGAAGACCGTCATGGCAGTAGCCACGACAAACTTTGTTCTTCTAATCAAAAAATGCCATGACACATCCTAATCACTCTAGCAGCAACCATCAACATGACGCGCAAATTACTGGCAATGATGACACACAGACTGTCTTCTAGGAACAATAGGATAGTTCTCGACGGGAGACTCTCTTGCATTCGGGACATACAGAGACTTATCTGAGTCCAGTACCCAGTTCTGTTGTGGAAGTTGTGGATTCAAAAACCACTACTTGGCAAACACTTGGGCTGATTTTCTCGTAACCTTCACAAAAACTTGACCTATCCGTGACCTTAAATTTACATGAGTAAGGTCATTCAGAAACCTTCACTTCGTCAGAAAAAATGACTATAACATTACCTTCAAAAATATGAAGACCTATATACGGCAAACCGTTGGGCTGATACAGTTGTGACCTTGATACGACCTTCGCCCATCCGAAAACTCAAATTGACACGTGTATGGCCACTCAGATATCTGCAGTTCGGCAGATATAAGCGTGAGAAATAATGACCTTAGAATGACCTTGAAAAATTTAAATGACTATATTCGTCAAACCCTAGTGCTATTATCGGGACCTTGACATGACCTTGGCCCATCAGTGACATAAAATTGACATGAGTAGGGTTACTCAGATTCCTACAGTTCGGCAGAAATCAACGTCAGAAAAACTTACCTTAAAATGACCTTGAAAAATTTAAAGGCCTATATTAGGCAAAATCTGGGGCTGATTTTCTCGTAACCTTCACATGATCTTGGCCTACCCGTTATCTGAAATTGGCATGCTTATGTTCACCCAGATACCCACAGTTCGACAGAAATTAGAGTGACAATAAATGACCTTAAAATGACCTTGAAATATTTAGTATTTATCTCACCTCCTATCACGGGTCACATGATATTCAGTTAAGCAGTTCCTTTTACGTCATTGTACGACGACAGTGAATAGCGAACTCCTCCAGAGTGGTATTGTATTTGCCCACGACTGTACACAGTATATAATTAATAGACTCTCAGCTGTTCAAACGTGAGTGCTACAGACCGATCTTACTACACAAGATACGAACACATTCGAGTGTTTGTTAATGGTCCGCGAGTTGCACAAACCAAGATAGCAGTAACAAAAATAGTCTTCTTAATGCCCTGTTGTTCTTCTGAGTTTCGGCGCCGTTTAGACTCATAAATAAACACCAACGTAATGCAGAAACAAACTCTTTCATTTTCAGCCCTGACGATGGACACAGTATATTTCTCCGAAATGGTGGTATCTACCTACGAGTCTACACGGCGCCAAAATCCTGACGTGCTCAGGTAAGTCCTGGAGAACATGCATCATAGCGTATTATGAACAAGACGGACAGAGCAATGAACAGATCTTGGAATTTCCAATGTTACAGGACCTTTCAGGTATTCTGCACATTACACAGCATTGAATAAATGAAAATGCTACTTCGACTTGGTAACTCTTAAGGTCAGACGTTTGTGTCAACGGACTGATATAAATCTATAGACGATCCCAACGGAGATTCGAACCGGGTTCTTCCAGACTGCAAATCAGTGCGCTGCCGCGTTGGGTCATTTACCTCGTCCCATTCCACACACAGCCTCTCTGCTCTGATTACGTTCACCTAGCAACAGAGTTACGTTATAATAATAATAGGGACTTTATCAATACTGCTTATTTTATATCTTTGCTGCTTATGTTGAATCTGAGGTTCAAATTTTGAAACCCGACCTGTGCTTTCCCGTATTATGTTTCCATAAGGACCAAAAGAAAAAGCATATTTAGCTAAAACGAAACAATTATACACAAATCACGTTACGGTTAACTAATAACTTAAGTTTCTAGAACTTTATAAATGGTTAGTTGAAGTGTGAAAAGACAGAAGGACAGGTTTACTTTAAATAAGGAGTAAATAGCACGCAGCACATGTTGTATTTCACATAAGAAAACTTAACCTTTTTTACCACAACGTTAAGTCTTCTAAAAACAAAACAAAGCAGCTTATCGCACGCGCACCATCCAGTTTATAAAGTGCTGTTTTTTTAGTTCCAGCCATGCTTTTCACGCAAAACTGTGTTCTTAATTCGCTTCTTGGTTGATTTTTCTCCAGAGCGATCATCGCCCTGATGATGGAGGCAGCAAGGACATCTGACACTTCAGTAATCTTACATCATACGGTGCAATAACACAGAAGACAAACTTTCAGGAGGGAAAATTTTTTTAACTGAATAAAAGCAAGCACTGGGTTTAAAGTATTACGTATGGTGTGCTGGGAAGGAACTGAGATCAACAGGTAGTAGCCTATTTAAGGCTTAATTCCAACATCTTCCTGGATCGACAGAAGAACATCACATAAAGCCTCAAACAGGCGAGATGCTCAACCCGGCTGAGTCTGGAACCCGGTACACAAAGCTACACACCACAAATGTTTGACATCCCTCTTACAGGCACCCACGTTCTCAGAAATGCTGTCATACTGTCAGGGTATTCCATTCTGCTGCACTGTGGGTGATGAATCGATAACCATATAAATTCTGTCCGCCTCACAATCGCTTAGAGCAGACAAGCTCCGAGGTCAACTGAGAGCCCTTTGTTTCAAATTTATTGAAACCGCTTCCGAGCTACTGTCAAACAAATGGATGAAAGTTCATTTAAAAAGACAGTAAGAACTTGCACATAGAATATAGAATAAAATATTGGAGATTAGATATTAATCCTTTAGAGCCTAGTGGTAACTTTATGCATCACCTACTTTAACAGCCAATAAATCTGCGTTGCTGTCTTCCGTATTGTTGCACACTGTAAACTGGTATTAGTTTACAGACGTTTCAAAGGTGCTTGCAAGCGCATCTGAAACGTCGGTAAACGTCTACCAGACTACACGGCGCAACAACCCAGAAGACAGAAATCTTCATACTCATCGCCCTGATGACGGAGGCAGTATGACCTCTGAAACGTTGGTTAACATCGACCAGACTACACGGCGCAACAACCCAGAAGACAGAAATCTTCATACTCATCGCTGTGATAACCTCAAACCACAATTCTGTGATTTGCCCACAAAGTGTATTTATCGGTTTAATTTCATTCTCAGAATAAAGAGCGATTCCTTATTGAACATCATTAACCAACTGATCCTTAAAATATAATGGTTAAAGTTTGTGTTTTATTTGAGGTAAGCAAATAACATTTAAATGTTAATGCAACTAACTACGGCTTCGAAGGGTTACTTGGTTTTACTAAAGTGGTCAGTGGTCTTGCATTAACAGAAATTTCAAGCGATCAACGTAATGCGAATATTATTGAGTCTAATCAATAGACAGTTCTTCTCCATGGTGGTTGCTAGGAGACTATACATGATACAACGAGGTGTAAAACTATGACAACAGCCACTATGTCTCTAGGCAACCATGTAGTGTTTAATGCATAAAGCGATCTATTTTATATTTATAAGACTTAATATCACGCGAAGGGACGTCGGTAAATAATGTAAAAGATGTGTAAGGTCGCATGTTTCCGTTTTCTAATACACATTTAAAAACAGATAAGAACAAATCAGTGATTGTTTCTTAAAATTCACAAGCTTCATTGCGTCAGTTAAGAAGTCAAGGACGGTTATTTTTATATTTTTATTAAAGATGCGTGTAATTACTAAACCTATTATAAATGTAGTTACAAGCATTATTTAAGAGTTTATTAAATAAAATATAAATAAGCAACTAATTTCATTATTTAAATAGTTTCGTTTAAGGATACCCCATTCCTCGAGATGACACTTTCTTTTATATGTAACCGATAACAAACTACCAGTCTAATTTGTAACTCTGTAACAATCCGATTAAAATCCTCTCCTTCACGTTACTTAATGTTGTTACTGTGAACCGTATTCACGAAACAGTGAACATTTGTCGTCAAAATACAGTTATGAGGAGTTCTTAGTATGTAACAAGTTTTGTTTGATAAGTCTCGGAGTGTATGGTAACTACAGTTGAGAAATGAGCGTCTAATAAGTAAACTTCTTAATTAACAACTTTGAGAAACTTTAAATTACTATGGCACTCTCAGTTTAATAATTAATTCCTTTATTACGCAGAGAAAGAGAGGATTATAATGTCATGAACGACTGATTGTTAGATTATTGAACCCAATCCACACTCATTACAATGAGAGTTCTCCTAGAGAAGAAGATTACAGTGGATAATGATCATATTTTAGATTGTGGTGCTGTGCAGTCTGATAGAAGTTTACCGACGTTTCAATGATACTTGTCGCCTCCACACCAGGGCCTCAGACACGTTGGTAAACTACTAGACTACACAGCGCTAGCCGCCATGGAAACCTTAATCCTATTAATACCACAGTCGCCCTGCTAGCCAAGAAATAGTCTGCCATCTATGGAAACGAAAGATTTTACACCGCGTTAAAAGACCATGATAATGGTCCCCATTGAGAGCCAGATAAATGGTGACATGAGAATAATCACTCTGATAACAACGGTTATGAAGATGTACAAAATATAATTTCGAAATTTCAGCGGCACGGGTATCACGTAACCTAACCTAATTCACCACATATTGATCTGACCTGCCCTAACCTAAACTAACCAAACTTATCCCAAAGCACCACACCCTAGCTTTTCCCAACCTAAACTAACCTAACCTAACCCAACCTAAACTAACCTAACCAAACCTAAACTAACCTAACCTAACCCAACCTAAACTAACCTAACCAAACCTAAACTAACCTAACCTAACCCAACCTAAACTAACCTAACCTAATCCAACATAAACTAACCTAACCAAACCTAACCCAACCTAAACTAACCTAACCAAACCTAACCTAACCTAACCCAACCTAAACTAACCTAACCCAACCTCACCAAACCTAACTAACCTAACCCAACCTAACCAAACCTAAACTAAACTAACCTAACCCAACCCAACCTAAACTAACCTAACCAAACCTAACCTAACCCAACCTAAACTAACCTAACCCAACCTAACCAAACCTAAACTAAACTAACCTAACCCAACCCAACCTAAACTAACCTAACCCAACCTAACCAAACCTAAACTAAACTAACCTAACCCAACCTAAACTAACCTAACCTAACCCAACATAAACTAACCTAACCAAACCTAACCCAACCTAAACTAACCCAATCTATCCTAACCTAACAACCTAACCCAAAGTAACACAACCTGACCTAACCTGTCATAACTTCATCTAACGTATTTCAAAGTAGCCAAAACTAACCGATCATTACGTAAATTAAAGTAAGCGTTCCGTGATTTTCTTACTTAGATCGCGTACCACCCAACATTGCCTTGAATACCACCAGTGGTACGTGTACCATAGGTTGATAAACGTTGCAGTAACAGACCTTGTCTTCATCTCTCGCGAGAGTTTGACAGCCTACGTCCACAGCCAGATCATGAAACTCGCTGTCTTCCGCTAACTCTGTCTGTCATCTGCCATGCCTGTCGGCGTGTTAGCACGCAAAACTGTTGGGAGGTGGCAATGCCATTACAATTATATCCTACAGGCTGAACTAATAAGGCGGCTGCTTTTAATTAAATCATTGTCACGATTATAGTTTAATTTACATATTCGTCAATTACCAGCATGTGTAATACTGCGTTACCCCCAATGAAACACGAACCTATGGCGAATGGCTACATCGTTCGATATATCGCAATTCTGTTCTGGATACGGAGGTGAAAGACGGAGTACGGCCGTCTAGTCGGTAGCCATGTAAGGCAATGACTCTGAAACATCAAAGCAAACTTCTTAATATATGCAAACAAAATGTGTCCAAATGCTATATGACGAGAAATTACATAGTCCCGTAGGTGTTCTTTGTGTCGTGGAGAATGGCTCATCGTTTCTGGATGTTCACAAAACTCACGGAGTTTACAAAACAGGCTAGATGGCGGCTAAACAAACGCTAACGGTGTCATTATTCAGTAACAATGTCAATTAGCATAATGCAGGAATCACGCGGACGGGAGAAGTATGAAAGACCTTCATAACCAGGGGTGGGCAAAGTACGACAGACCAGTTGGGTGAGACACTACACAAAAAAGTGAAGTAAATGTATGATTCACGAATTCGTATCACGTACGCCAGATCAACCGCCACGGTGGTCTATCGGTTAGAACGCTGGCCTTGTAATCCTGGAGTCTCGGGTTCGATTCCCGGCAGTGCCCGAATTTATAACTTGTGTTGGGCAAGGCCGTGGTCTAGGCAACACGGAGTTTTCCTCCGGGGGCTTCCCCGGTTTCTCCGTGGCATCCCAACAATTACTCCATTCACACACAGAAGAAGGCAATGGGAAACCACTTCTGGATCATCTGCCAAGAACGTATATGAACAGGTCCCAGTCCGAGAAAAGGATGGAAGGAGCCTGTTCATATGGACCTGTCGTCAGACAGAACACTAAATAAATACGCCAGATCACAAAAAAATCGCATGAGTCTACAATTCTTCGCATGTTTTAAATAAATTGTACTGAAATGACGAAATTAAACATTCATAAACCCTTACGCTATGCGTCTATGAGTAATCTTTCACAAGCATATTTAGAAAACTTCGAGCGATGTAGACAATAACAGCGTATTTTAACCTCTTTACTTGGCACACAAATGTTAGAGTACCGCACGAAAGAGAATGGATTTATCATTGACACTTCGAAGTCGAAGCTCGCCTAAATGATATTTAAGAATTCAGCCCGTACATTAAAAAGCCGCGTTCCACTAGGAGAAGCAGACGAAGCCCCTAAAACAAAGTGCGAGGGTTACTGGTTGTTAAGGCGGGTCTTTTGGATTGAATTCTGAAACCGGGACGTCCTGAACACGATAATAACTAAGACGATACGCTGGTATGGGTGTCACATGTAGCACGAAGAGAAATTCAGAAATATATTTAAGACTCAGGCCTCAAGGGAAAAACACTGCTTGTAAAACAGACGTAAACGAAAGGATAACATTAAAACTGATCTCAAAGGAACACGGTAAGAACTGGATTTAAGTATCACAGTACAAGGTCCAATGGTGGGCTTTTAATTCATAATGACGTATCTTTGGTTCCATAAAGCAGCCACTTCCTTCAGCAACGGTCACAAGTTTGAAATTTGAGTCCCGTCGACGATAAATTTGTCGACTTCGATCGACTGTTTTTGTTCACCCCTGTTACACGTACAGATTATCACCATGTGCCTAATTTGGCCCACGGTGGCCGTACTTCACTTATGATAACAAATAAATTTGTCAATATTATCTCGACATATGTCCCTGCCGAACAATTCAACACGCGGTGTTGATTAGCACTCGAAACAAGACCAACCGCCTCGTCCCACTTCTTGAGCGGCTTATAACCGTCCTTATCTGTACCCACCTTTCAAATGCGAGACATTAATCCTCAATGTAATCTCGTAAATCCCAATGCTAACCGCAAGCACCGCCTCTTCTTAACAATCATTTTGTCCACAGGTCGTGTGATTCTTAGAGTAAACAGTAATTATTTCCCTAATCATTACGAAACATGTTTGCAATTGAAAAGTGTTTTCTTTGAGGAAGATACCTAATGTTTGAATGATATTTAGACGAGTTTCGACTTCAGAGGGTTACGTCCTTCTACACTGATTTAGAGTCAAAATATCTTCTTCTGTTAACAGACTACACCGGCCTGTAACAAAACGAGGAACTTCATAAGTCGTCCGGTTCACTAAACATTATGAAGCAGCTCAAAATGAGAATAATGAGATGGGCGAAGCATGTAGCATGCACGGAAGAGATGAGAGATGTTTACGAAGTTTGGTTGCAGAGCCCAAAAGAAAGATCTAGACGTAGAATTTTAAAGTAATATTTGTCACACTGTATATTGGATTCATCTGGCTCAGGACACGGTCCAGGTGTGAGTTCTCGTGAGCACAGTAATAAACTTTAAGGTTCTATAAAAGGAGAGAAATTTTTTAACCAACTCTAGCTGCAGAGTTAGTTCCAACTTTGAATAGCATATTATTTTATATTGGCACATTTTCTAGTTAGTTCCAACTTTGAATAACATATTATTTTATATTGGCACATTTTCTTCGTCGGACTTCCAGTTTGAAAGTTACTACATTTTAAACGAGGCGTAACTTCTGACTACGTACGAAGGGATACTAAATATAGTCTAAATTAAATCACAAAACACCTCACACTTTGTAACTATCCCCGCACATAATGACTCAAGAATCAGTAGTTTTCGACTCCTAACAAGTCAGCAGGTATGACTGACAGACGCGCAGTCTGAGAAAAGATAATTACATAAGCACGTGACTCGCTGATGTTGATCGTTGTAATGAGAAGTGAAGATGAGAACTTTGCACACTACTACCCAATGCGTACTCGGGATTCTCTTTCTCAGGTTAAAGCGGCCGGGACGTGAAGCTGACCAATCACCTCCAACAAGTTCTGAGGCGTGGTGCTTGATTGAGCACAGGGGCAATTTTTCTTTGCCTTGGTCTTTATAATGTATCAAAACGCAGTAAATAAATGTTATCTAAAAATATAATTGGTTCACAGACCTCGTACCACGTATTAGGTTGTTTTTTTTTAAATCAATGGACAACGGGATATTTTTCGCACGAAATTCTCTTCCTTGTTACTGTTCATTTATTTGAAATTAATTCCCCTTCTTCATTTTTGTTTCTTTCATTTATTTGCACGCCTATATTTTTATTTTCGTGAATTTTTTTAACTTCCAAATTTATTTACCTTTCCTTAATATTTTAACATATTTCCCATACTCCATCTTCAGTTTTCATGATTTTAAATACTTAGCACCTCTTCGTTACAAACCCACAAAAACTGTGATTGATGTGGAAGAAAATGTAACGCAAATTGTTTTGCTTGGAAGTTCTCCAGACCGTGAGGTGGGTCTGCTGATATTAAGTTACTTGCTGGCACGCACTCTCTATAAATGTACGCTAACAGGTCCCTCATCGCTCCACATTTTTGTTCTAGTAATGAAACGTACGAATTGCATGCCAGTAGACAAAATCTCCTCTTAAACTATTCCACTTCATACTCGCCGCCGTGAGAACCTGACCTCCACTTCATACTCGGCGCCGTGAGAACCTGAAATGTCACTCAGAATGGTCCACACATTTGTTACCAAAGTCATGGTTACCGTGATTAAAAACACTTCGTGTTTGAGAGAATCTGGGTTCGAACCTCGGCGCTTAGTTTTTAGTAGTATTACTCACTACCAGATAGACTCTTAGTATGATATTTCCGCACACACCGACGCATTAGACACCGCATAACCCATGACACTATCAAAATTCTGTCAAATAAACCAAGAAAATACCACCAGAATTCTTCCTGAGAATCTTATAGTCGCTTAGGTGGTCAATAAAGTCCACGCATTTATGAAACCCGAAGGTAAATTGTCATGTTTACAACATGGCCACTGTACTCTGTCAGGCACCACACGAATGTATCAGAAACCCGGATTCAACATTTCTTATTCTGTCCATTACATTAATTTTCTTCATCTTTTCCTAGATCTCACAAGTTGCTCTTTTCTCAAACTGAGCCCACGAAATTGGAAAGTTGCTGAGAGGTTAATATTCCAGCATCATATATGGTAGAATCCGTGTTAGGTTACTGGCCCATAGAACGGTCACGCCGACAAAGGTTTTCGGGATTTTCTTCAGTACCTCTAGATAAATGCTAGAAAAGTTCCTTAATCTTTCCCAACTTACCGTTCACAATTATCATGCCATTCAACACATGTACAATACAGTCTGCAATTGATAAAATGTCGTTAAATAAACAAAGAAACAACATTATTCTGTTCATTAAACTGCTTCATCTATTATGTGTTAACAGACGGGTCATTAAATGAAACTGCGAGAACTAAAAATATCGAAGTATAGGCCCCAAAATTGGGCTTCTGTGAACACGGTAAGGAACCTTCAGATCCCATAAAAAGCGAAAAATTTTCTTGCCCCACTGACGAAATATTAGTTTATATATATAAAAAAATACTTCACAGAGTTAGTTATTATCGAACAAAATTAGATGCAATTAAGGTCCATAACTTTGACTTGAAAACTTTTATTTGAGAATTTATGTTGGCAGAAACTTAGATGGAAAGACTCCTTCAGTACACTACAGCGCTGTACTGTGTGGATTAGCTTCGACAACAAAGACCCGAGTGTGCAACAACAAATTGAATACAAAACTTTGTCTACAAAGACAAAACCTTCGCCAAGACCCGCGTTGCCATATGGAAGTGAAGTCTAGACGATTAGAAAAACAGACGAAACGAGACTATCAGCGCCAGAAATGAAATGCATTAAGAGAATATTTGCAGGCTTTACAGTACTAAAGCATATACAAAGGCATTTCAGAAGGATTAAGAATCCAGTCATTAAATTATACATTACCGCTGGAAGCAACACGTATGAATACTATAAGAAATTATAATACTAAAACAGATTACATCGTACAAGCCCAGGGGTAAAAGGAGTTACGGAAAATCATTACAAGATGGCGTGAAACCGTTACAAGCCACGTGGCTTCATGCTAGAGAGATGGATGGTGATAATTACTAATTTGGTGACCTAAGGGTATCTAAAATTACAAAAAAATCGTCTGGAGACTGCGAAATCTATTCATCTTATTATTCATAACTAGGATGTCCTATAGACAAGCAGCCCACTATTATCATCATACCAGGTGGCCAAACTGACATAATGCGTCCTAATCTAATTAACGCATACCTAATCATTATTATAACAAGCTATACAACACGGATTAATATCACTGCACACAGCTTTAGTAGCTTTAGTCAGATTTCATCTGTAAACACACTGCATTATGTCCACGTGTGACGTCATCTTACAGAGAACAGGTGTGCCATCACGACGAACGCTAATATCTGCTGTGCAATAAAACCACAACAAATTCCTCTCATCAAAATCAAAGTCTTCAGGGCAAGATCAGAAGATTTACAGCATCAAGACGTCTCTGCAACACACCCTAACCCCTATTCAATGTGTAACGGGATGTGGAGCTGACAACTAATCACCATAAACTACCGAAGATAATGTATGGAGCTGTACCTCCACTCCCCTATAATGTATGGAGCTGTACCTCCATTCCCCATACCTACGTTATGTTATGTTATGTTAATCTGTCATTTCTTGCACGTTGTAGAGCCTGCGACGCTGATTTTTCCGTAAAAATTCCACACCATTCGACCGACGCTAAGAAACCGACGCCGAGTGTCGCTACGTCACGAAATGACGTCATATTTTGGTAGCTGAGCTCCAGGATATCACTAAACACGAAGCTGGAAAACAGAAGCATAATCGTGATGCTGATACTTGAAGTATATTTGGCATATACCAACGTCGAGACGCCGTCGAAAACGACGTGGAAAAATCCAAGCGCCAAAGTCTCTAGTCGTCGCGATAAAATATCATATGTAGCGCATGTGATCAAGGGGATGACTTTGGACAAACATATGGAAACCCGACGCACAGTGTGAGGACGAGAACTGTCACTTCAATATTACATAGTAATTTATAGTGTCAACACATAATAATAATAATAATTCAATTAATTTATTTAAGTGCTTGACAACAGAATAATAATAATGTTACTGTCATAATATTCTTGTGTTACATTGCAAAATTACAAGAAATAAAAAGTTCCTGAACTGAAAAAATACTAAAACCTTCATAATAAATTACATTTAACAGAATTATAAAAAATAATTAAACTGAAAGAACACAGAACATCGAACGACACATTGTATTATAAATAAATTTAATTACCTGCAGTACTAGGGTAATTATAAAACAAACGTCCGGTTGCATTTCTATTGAAATTGGTTAACACGCCTCTAAATGTACCTGAAGTTGTCAGCTGCAATCGACCATTACGTACACTGTGATGGAGAGCACACAGATAATTCGCCAACAGCCACGAACCACGAGTGGTCTACACAGACAATTGTGCCCTCGAGAGTTGTACCAACGCTAAACAGAAATCTCCTGAGGACAACTGTGATCCGACCGAAAAATTTGCTTCTGTACCTAAGCACAATGCCACAAAGGCTTACAAGAGTGGACATAAAACTTCACACATTCTAACCTCAGCATTTGAAAATGTATGATTAGTTTTAGTGAATCAACTGGACAGGTTCATTACTGAGTTCACAACAGCCCGCAACTGGACACCATCACAGTAAGCACATTTGAAACGTCGGTGAATTCTACTAGACTACAAGACGCAACATCATCTTCATAAATCTCATCATTATACACTTTTCTACAGTCTCCTATTAGACCCAAGCATTACTCTTAGCGCTGCACTACTGAGCATAATACAGGTCGAGTTTCTATCCTCAGTTTCACACCCACATAAAACAAAAATAGAAAAATAGAATTTAACGCCCTACTAATTCCTTCGTGGGCGTAATTTTTATCAGATATTGCGGTTAAACTTCACCTCAGTTTCCAGAATTAATTAGTCACCTTTATATTATAATTTAACCTCGTATATAAACCCACTCATAAGGATACTAAATATTCATTCCACGCTTGTACGAGTGCCACAGGCATCTCGTTAAAGAGTGGCCCTTCCCGTAGTTCTGTACTGGGGCAGTAATCTTTCAAGCCCTGTACACAGCAGAAGCATTGTGTTGTAAATATCGGCAGTGCCTGCAAACCAGTTCTACCCACGGCATCGTGTTAATAACTGCAATTACATATAAATACCGTGTGATTCAGCCAATATTTACAATTCTGGAGGTTCCATTAACACGCCATCAAAATCACTCCTGCGTAACGGCAATCATATGCAGCCACTACACTTGTAAAACAGTAAACAATTATGAAATATAAAATTGCTCTTTTGGACTTTTCCCATCGTCTAAATCATAAAAATACGTTTCGCAGCTAGATTCTGTTTCCGACTTCAGGGTAGAAGAGAACAGGAAGCCTATTCGTTATACAACCGCTATGTCCCATGACGGGTAAAAAAAACCACAGTCCCCATCATACTCTCTTACCAAAGATCCATCTTAATATTATCCTCTCGTCTACTCCTAGATTTGTCAAGTGATCCCCTCCTTCCAGTTTGTCCGCCATGTCTCATCTCCATGATGCGTGCTAGATTTCCAGCCCATCTCATTCTCCTTGATGTCCCTAATATTTAGCGACGAATACGAATTACGAAGCTCCTCATAATTCAGTCTGCAGTTTCCTACGTCCAAATATTATCCTCGTCACCCTGTTCTCAAACACCTTCAATATACGTCCTTCCTGAATATGAGGGACCACGCTGACACCCATAATTACAATACTAGAAGTAAGGGACTTGAGAAAATTAAAATTCTGGCCACAAACGACGAAGAGCCAAGTCTCTAAACGGAAACCTCCTAAAAACGTAGCAGCACGACATTTGAAGTTAACAAGTTGCGGGAACTTTTATCCTACGGTTACGTCAGAGCAGTTCCTACTTACGAAATCAGTCCGTGCCGGAATGAGGTATTCTACTCACCTGCAAAACAAAAGACACAGTCACATGTAAAACAAAAAGTTAAACAAATTTATTATACACTAATATCGTATATCAAATCTAAAACTTCTTGACGATGGTGAAGAGTCAATTGAATAAAAATTTCCTTGGATATTATCCATCGTATATTTACTAGACGATGGATAATATCAAAGGAAATTTTTATTAAATTGACTAATATCGTATTTTGTTTGATACTTTTCTTGAACTCAAAGAGCATTGCCTCATTTCCAGACGTATCCTCACTAACTTTATCACTTAACGCGACAAATTTTAATGTAATTCTACCACCTATGTCTAGGTTGACAAGTGATTTATTTATTTCTGATTTGTTCCCAGCCAAAACCACATTTGTTGTTGTTCTTATGGGTACTGCATGCCTCATCCAGTTCAACGTTTTAGATTTTATCACGCCGTTAACAGTCCTTATTAAGTCAAAGCAAAAATATAAGAAAGTGACTTAGTCTGTTTTAAGACATCTTAACCCTTCCTCGGGGGAGGGACTGAAAAAAGTACGAGAACCATCTATAAAGGTCGAAATCTGGATTTTCGACTTTTCAAGTATAAAGAAGCACTAACGTGAGGCACAGCCAACTATCGATACGTTCGAGTGCGGTGTTCCCCAACCGGCGTGCAACAAATTTTTGTAGAAACAGACAATGCCTTTCGCAATTCTGATTCTTAATATATGCGCGCCAGTCCATCACCGATGGCTTTATTCAACGGGTGTTATGATTTTTCATGTGCCTGCATTTTATAGGACAAGGACGTACATGTAAATACATACGGCGTGTAAAAAAAAATGTATACACAGCAGCAAATTTGGTGGTCCATTTCAGGCAATTGCTAACGGTGCTCATTTTGAACCCCTACAGTAGATTCGCTAATTCACCAAATGCCAATGCTGACATTTGTAATGGTTTAGTTTATTAACATTTCTTTATTTCATTCATCGAATGTGTGTATACATCCTTTCGGGAAACCTGTATTTGTGTCATCTGTAGTTTCGTACTTCGTTTTCGCAAAGAAAAATTCTGTTGTGTGTCGTCACATGTGGTTAACAAATTAGGGTGTATCGAGGGTAAAAAAAGTTTCAGAACACTGCCCTATCACAACCTTTATACACGTCGTTTGTATAAAATAAAGTATGTAAAATGTCACAATTTTAACGAAGCTAGTTTATCCGTATATGATTTTTGTTTGTATTTCTTTATCAAACAATGCGAACGCTTGATGATAAAAGAAACGTAACACAAGACGCTAAGAAATCAGCAACAGAAGAAACAAGAAGAACATCATTATTTCTGTCCACAACACAAAGCCCACCAGCATAACTAAACCGAGCGGCATTAGCCTTGTTAAAACATTCAGGTTCTGCAACCACAATGCCAGTTCATTAAATAGTCATGAGAGCTTAAAAATGTGCAACTTTTGTATAAAGCAAAATAACACAAATCCACTTTTGAAAAAAAAAATGTTTTTTTTTTTAGATTTGTGAGATTCCAAGGTCATAATCTGAAATTTGGCATGCAGATAAACCAAGAATATACCTAAAAACTTTCTATAAAACATCTTCTTGCGTTTTCAAATCACGTATAAGACGATAAATCAAAATGTTTATATTATGTCTAATAATTTTGACAAAACAGCTTCCGAGACTTTTAATACCTGGGCCAACATTCACCCTTTCTTACCGAGGCGCGGTATCGTCGGATTACGACCGATTATTTATGAAAACTTCGCAGTAATTTGTTAAAACGTCAGCTCACCATCCCCAAGATTTTACGCTGCTGAATAAATCCCTTTAACAACTTACTGATTTGTTATTTTAACTTATTCTGTTATAATACAAAAATTTAGGCAGTAGAAAAGCAATATAATATAGAGTGATAAGTCGTTATAGGGAAAAAATGTACGCGGGCCGCACAAAACACATTGGGAGTTGAGACATGAGAAGCCATGACATAAAGTAAATCTTTAATTCGAAGTTATACAGAACTGAATCACTGAGCTGTAAAATTATTAATAAATTACTCTGATTGGCCTCTTTATACATATAAAATATAAGTTTAACGAGAATAAAAATAATGAATTATTTCCAGAACTTCATTTGTTCACAATCATCTACATTTGGCTCTAGATAACCTCAGGCGTTAATACAGCAATTTAAAAGATCCGACAGCGAACCAGCCATTCCTACCAGTTTATCTTATGCTGAGTACCACACTCTAAAACCCCAACGTTCTTATATCTTGTTAAATGTGAAGCTTTCTTTGAAATTCATATTCAAAAGAGTTCTCAGTCCCATATCTGTGCGGAAAACGTTTAAAAAGATTAAATCCTACTGAAAAAATTAAAGCAACGCAAGATATTTATTGAAATTAACACAGAAACAATAGGAGGAAACGACATTTTATGCGAGAAGAATATTATCTTCTGATCACGTAACAATCTGCCAACGTTAAGAAACCCAGCAGGATTAAAGGTTTCCACGGCTGCAAGTCTGAAGACTGCTGTCTTCTGGGTTATTGCGCCGTGTAGTCCATACTACAAGACACAACATCCGAAAAGAAGCCATCGTCATACTCGCCATCCCAAGTACCTGGCTAATACAAGTTTCTTAACTGCTCAGTCAGTGAATATGGGTCTTTTATGACAGCAATTCAGTGCAGTAAGAAAAGTAACAGTTTCAATCTATTTCTAAATGTACAAAGAAGTCAGCGGAGCTCTCAACACATGCAGAGGTCTCAAGAGGGGGCAATCCAGGGCACCTTTCGATCTATGTATTGCATTCAACTCCTTTCTCCTTCTCGGCTGCCTCTTAAGGCTGGTAACACGTTTATTAAGAATTTAATTTATTGCACTTACATGCTCTAATTCACTAATGAAATCGGCGTTTCCCACGTACTAGAGTAACTTGTCGGCAATGCATTTTGTTTCTGACGGCCTTGATCAATGCAGTAACGTTAGTGATGATAATCAACGTTCAGCTAAACAAATATCAGTGTAAACAGCGATTATTTCCTTAAACAGCGTTATTCAGCTGATGTTTGTAACGCTGAAGTGTTTTGTTCGAGGTATGAATTAAATACTTAAATATTATTTATACAGGCTTCGGCTTCAAAAGGGTTAATTAAGATATGTTTTGGTTTAATTTAATTTAATATCACTGATGTTGTCTGGTTAATCCACAACTTCATTTCTGCTATGTTTCAAAATTAACTCAAATATATTATTTTATTTTCTATTTCTAATTTATTAATATTCATTTAGTCTTTATATTATTTACTTTACAGGATGATACAAAAACAACAACAAAACGTTCACCCACACAAAAAAATCATGTTAAGCACGACATACATATCCAGAACAACTTCGAATACGATATTAAAAATACAATAAAATCTGGAAGAAAACATCATTTGAAATCTGATAAACATCTGACTAAAAGTTGCATTTAAGAAATTATATTTAAGTTTATATAATTTTATACACCTGAAGATGGTTCTTTTAGAACTGAAACATGTCGTGTAAAAAGTGATGATCTAATGTAAATCGAACATTTCGATAGAGAATATCATTTAATATATTTTAAATATTTAAATGTTAATTATGGTAATATTTTAATATTTAATAGGAATTTGATTGTGATTAGATTTAAACAAATATATTTAATGATACTTGGCTATACGAGGTTGAGTGGTTGATACTGCTAATAATAAATTAAGAACAGTGTAAAGTTGACATGGCTTATTTTTAAGGCACTATTTCAGAAACTGACCAAAGGTACTGAGAAAATCACGAACAATGTCAATGAGGACAGTCTGTATAGGGTGTAGATTCGAATCAAAGACCTCCAAAATACGAAACAGAAGCGCAAACAATCACACTGAGATTCTTGAGCAAATTTTCATCTGCTTTGAGCTGGTAGAGATTTTGCTGCTTGGCTTAATAAGGATTTATGTAGGCGAGCTCAAGGCTTCAGTCGGGATGCAGTGCCAAGTGCACTAACCCTAAAACAGTTATATTTAAGCAACATCTGACTACATTATTTATTTATGTTTACATTTATTTAACGACGCTGTAAGCTGCTCAGACGAAATGGTTTTAGGGTGGCATTATGATTTGCAAATGCAATTACGAATCACATCTAAACAATCTGTCTTGCCATAATTTTAAGTGATATCTCGGCAGTTTCCTGAAGGGACTTAGGAAAACCATGAAATTATTCAGTCAGGATATCCAGTCTCCAGGTCGAGACTTGAACCCGGCTCCTCCCCAGAAAAGAAGCAGGAATTGTCTCATGTTCTAAAAAGCTCAAGTTCAAGATTTATAATTATAAGCTCAAAAGTTAAAAACACTTATTGACACTTATTCACATAATTTCCATCGTCCACGTTAAAAAGGATATAAGTCGTTACATGCTTAATTATAGTGTAATGAGCTGATGATATAAGTTACTGCATGCTTAATTATAGTGTAATGAGCTGACGTCGAAGACACAATTCTGAACTTAATACAAAGAATGGCTTCGCCGATTCCAGTGGGTTACATCTCGCTCGGGGCATAAATGTTTTGCATATTAGCTCTCCTTTATTATCATATTCTACTTGTTTCTTAAAATGATTTAGAAAAGTAATGCACCAGACAAGGCCAAAAGCAGAATATGGCCGCAGTGACAAGAAGGAGAAGACAGAACAATCCGTTCTCAATGCAAAGATTTAAACAGAGGAACTTCATCTTTGTGCAGAACAATTTACTACCAAAATCTGGCTCTCTTCTATACTTCAGTTATTTTATTCCGTTTTATCTTCGTATAAAAATATCTCGTAACTAATGCACGTATTCAAAGTGTGGCGAAGTTCAGCGACAGTAAATAAAACGAGCTTTATACTGGATTTCGGAGAGGCCACAAATATGAACATTATGATAATATAAACCAAAAAATTCACTGAATTATAAACCTCACGGAAGAAATAACATTCCAGAGATCGTGACATAAAACGGAGGATAATATTAAAATTCGTTTCACAAAATCGAGTACCAGGAGGTGAACTGAACAGAAGCAGATTGGAATTTGATTAATTAATATTCATGGCGATATAACTTCATAAAAGCGGAAAATATTTATGTCATCAAAGTATACAAATCGAATAAATATATAGACTTTGACGCCGGTACCAACTGTATTAGAAATGAATGGATCAAAGATTCAATCTGAATTCAGTCCCAAGAAATCTAACCCCGCGTAGAAAACAGCCGGTCACTTTGCTACCTGAAATATCGAGTCTTCATCCTGCCTGATACCCTAGTATCAGCAGTTGTAGACCAAGAATGTACAGGTCAGAATCGTACTACACCTGGAAAATACCACGCAGTCTACCCAAGATAGACCAGTCGACAGATCCTAGAACGCGTATACAATATTCACAATATTGGACTCCAAAACCCAGGAGTCAGGCAGACAGACAAAAATGTATCGTGTTCCTTTCTGCATGTAACACGCGTCAAACGAATGTTCACCGTGTGCTGTAGACATAATCCCACGTCTTAGCATAAACAACACACCAGTTTAACGCACGCGTTACCACATCCCGCGTTCAGAATACTTGCAAATGTGACAGTTGTTAGAACCTACAAATCTTGTGTAGTAGTAGCCCTGAAGGTAGCGAACGTCCCCTTCTACCAACAAGACTGCACGGCGTTACAACCCAGAAGACCAACATCGACATGGTTTGTTTTCAGCGCAATTTCCACGCAGCAAATTATGTCTTCCAACACATAAATAGTTGAAGATTTCTATCTTCTGTGTCGTTGCACCGTGTAGTGGGCGATATCGCCCTGATGACGGAGGCAGTATGACCTCTGAAACGTTGGTTAACATCAACCAGACTACACAGCGCAACAACCCAGAAGACAGAACTCTTCATACTCACCGCAGTGAAAATCTCAAATCTACTGACTGCTGTTACTGTTTGAAAGGCAATCATTTGCGGAACAGTAATTGCACAGCGAACCCTATTTCCCTCTAAAATGCATTCACATTGAAGCGTCTGCTTCACAATCGAGAGCAGCCTCAAAACGGGTCAGTATTGTATAGGCCAGTCTGAATGAGGCGTGTTAATCTGACACATTCGATACGCACATACGAGGTGCGATCGGAAGGTTTCCAGACTGCGCGTATAAAAACCCGTACACTTATCTCAGGTATTTCATCCATCACCCTCGAAGTAGTTCCCCTGGGAATGAACACAACGATCCCAGCGCCGCTGCCAAGCCTGGAAGCATCCCTGGAAATCTTTCTTTGTCAGCCTGTCAAGTACCACCTGCGATTCTGCCTGAATCTCTTGCCAAAGACTCGCCAAAACGGCTACGGAAACCTATGAAATGCTAAAGCAAGCATTTGGGGAGTCCGCAATGGGTCGTGCACAAACTTTTGTGTGGCATTCACGTTTTAAAAATGACCGAACCTCTGTCGATGATGACGAGCGTGCTGGACGACCATCTTCGAGCACAACGCCCGAAAATGTTACCAAGATTCGGCAGGCCATTCACGAAGAGCGACGTCGTACCATCAACGACTTGTGCGACATTGTTGGGACCTGTCAGCTGATTCTAAAGGAAGAACTCCACATGCGACGCATCATGACAACGCACCAGCGCACACCGCCCTCAAAGTTCGGCAGTTTTTGGCCTCAAACACAATGGCCGTCATCCCGCCCCCTCCTTATTCGCCGTGTGACTTCTTCCTCTTCCCAAAGATGAAAATTCAGCTAAAGGGAAGGAGATTTGAGACGATAGAAGAGATTCAGACAGAATCGCAGATGGTGCTTGACAGGCTGACAAAGAAAGATTTCCAGGGATGCTTCCAGGCTTGGCAGCGGCGCTGAGATCGTTGTGTTCACTCTCAGGGGAACTACTTCGAGGGTGATGGATGAATTTAATACCTGAGATAAGTGTACGGGTTTTTATACGCGCAGTCTTGAAACTTTCCGATCGCACCTCGTATGAATCGGCTTTATTAATGACGCAGGCTTCAAAATCTTAGTTGTCCGATGGCAGAACGCAGTCCAAATACATGGAAGACGGGAGTTTTGAAACGGGTTTATGAGCCCAGACCGACTTCCTTTGTGCAACTACCATATCAATAGTCTTTGCAGTGGCGGCTAGTGAGCTTATACAGACATAACGGCAGCTTCCATTCTGTGCAAGAAAAATTAAGCGCTTGAATTTTTTTGGCCCAAACCGGAAGTAATTAAATTGTAAAGCTGGCGTCATAATTCCAACCATTCTTAATCTTCCATTAACTACAATTACTTATGACAGACGTCCGTCAAGCAAAGACACCAATATGTCTGCCTAATTTGAAGTCATACGCGAACTGATGTTAATTACTTTTCTTGGGTCGTGTGAAGGCGACCGAACGGGGCTGAAGGTTACACTGCAGAAGCTATTTAATATCGCATAAGACTTGACTTGGGATAGGCGTGCAACGTAGAGGCTGCGATACGACCAAAATATTCGTTCAGAGACACGAGAGTCACAATGGAGCTGTATGCTCAGCCCAGAGATTTTCAAGCTTTGAGTCGCGAAGATGCAAAGTTAAAGAAAATAGGTCGAAGAACAATGCTCAGTTCGAGTTATTCAATTTTATAGTAGAAAACAAAGTCAATATTTTAAGAACAAATGGAAACAGTGCTTAGCTCAGTGGGCCATTGTTTCACTTAGTGGGTCAGCAACTCTTACGTCTATCACAAAAGTAGGCCGCAAAGTCGAAAAAGTTTTAAAAGAAAGTCACGTGTTACGAAACTTTACTCCACGTGACATAAAACGCCATGTGATATTCTGAACTGTGAGCTCGGATAGAAGTGAATCAGTCATTTTGAAAAAAAAGGGCCTTATTCCATTTCTGGCAAAAGTGAGTTAAGCAACAGTTTCGTATTCTATGGCGTTATTCCAGACATTTAAGCAAGGCTATTGAATGCTCATCATATGACTTCGCTTTGACGAGAGCCTTATTCCTGGAATACTCGTACTGCTGTTTCTAATGCGAACTTACGAGAAATGTTACAGACTTGCCCGGGGACCTATTAACACCTATGATCACCGGGGCAATGACCACCGGGGTCCATCAATCCTCCTATGCGTACTGTGTGCTCTTTCTCTTAATATAAAACGGAGGGAGCGCGAAGCCGACCACTGTTGTATCTACTGTCCAAACTATGAATTCATGGAGATTGACCTTCAAATATCCACAAGTCTTCATGACGTGGCGTGTAGGCAGAGGGAACACAAAACTGTTTCCAGACATCATCATAATCATTGTAATCATGAACGTGTCAAGAAATTAGACTACTTGTTAACACGTTCCGGTCTGAGTCACCCAACAGCTTCTTCAAAGGTCGTCCTGATACCTTAATCGACGTGGATTTTAATGTTTTAACAGTTTAGGAAGTTTGACGTTTTGCATTCTGTCAACACGCCACTGATTTTTTTTTTTTACTTCTTTTAACGTCTTCGACAATAAAAGTTTATTTCATAGGTCTCGTAAATTTCATTTTAGCTATAATTTTGTTTTTGTCTTTTGCTTTCAATCTCCAAATGTTTCATTTTTCTTTCGGTCTGCAACTACTAAGATTCAATATTAAATGGCAAAGAAAAACGACGTGAAAAATTAGCAATAAAGTTCAATGAAACTGCCACAGATAACAGAAACAAGGCATAAGCGTGGACTGAATTAGAAATGACAACTTAAAGAACGGGCGGTAATGCTCTGAATATTAAAATAGCTAATATAAACAGGCACAAAGTTGGGGCATGTTTGCAGCCAAGCACGGAGGATGCAAGTCTTTTTATAGCAGATGAAAGCTTGGTTTCCAGACGTCCACATTGCGAAATTCTTCCGCTCGGGTTACTACCCTTTACGTCATGACGGGGGAGGAGGGTGGGAGTGGAGGGGGGATTTTCAAAATCCCTCTTATCCACCCTGCAAGAGAATCCAAACCTGCGACAGTCATATTTATCTTTACCTTCTGATACAGGGATTACACCCGTCGCCATTATTTCCTTTGGTTTTTGCACTGAAGAAGCCGACTGTAAAACAATTCTGCGTCTTTCCTAATTTCTTTAATGGGGCCTTATTAATAGAAAAAATTTCAGTGTCAAATGGAAACTATACAGAGTACAGGCAACATTCGGTAGTTGGTTCGACTCCCGTTTTCTTATGACTTATCGTCTTATAATCACAGATATCAGATGTTTAGACTGCAGGCCTGGTACGCTACACAAAAGCATCGCGTTCGATACCAACCGTTACGACCGATATCAAAATAAAAATTATAAAGACAAACGTTCATCCACATACGGGTGTAGAGTCAAATCTCAAAAAATCTTTATAAAGTCATCAGGACACTGTGAAAGTTGAAATTATCATGCCAGGCAGCGGTCATGCCCTATTTTAAGTACGTATGGAGTAGCTGTATGGCCACACTGAGGGCAATTATAGAAACGTAAATACTTCATATCCGGGAGGAGATTCGAACCTGGGGCCACCAGGATACAAAGTATATTGCTAAATGCTACATCGCAATGTTCAGTTGAAATTCTCTCAGACATAATTCTACAACCATTGTCAGCTAAGATTCCAAGATCATACGTGATACTTAACACGGCTAACAATAACGTGTTGCCTAAACGGATAAGAGAAAGGTAAATAAGAGAACAGAGATAAAAACACTTAAAATAATACAATCCACAAACGTTCTGAGACTAGTCTAACCAGTGAAGAAGAAAATCAGAAGGAAAAATAACCAGCATTTACCGGAAGGAAAACGTTAAAAAGAACTTTCTGACAAAATACAGAATGTTACAAGCGTCGATTTTCGATGACAGATCTACAAAAACACAAAATCTACAGACCCAAATTCTGCAATACAATAACATCATAATTCGATGCATAAAGTATGTGCCCATTCTTGCATTCAACTCCTTCGAACTTCAAAGTCTTAGTAGACAACGACATTTTTTCAGGCGCTACGTAAAAAACACGGCTCGGTGAGTGCACAATAACTTAACCGACTTCTTGCATTACTCAAACACACAATAGCTGGCGGAAATAGATAACAAAGCTCTTTTTCTATGCTGAGACACTATCGCAGCATTCTGTAAGAAGACATGAGAAAATAAAGAACAAGATTGCAAAGGTGTCCTCTTTGGAGTACACTGACATTCCAAAGCTGTTCTCATGCCACATGGCGTAGATCGTTGTCGCATCTATTGCACTGTTGCGTCTTAGGTCATTCTTTCATTAATGTGATCCCAGATAAGTGTTACGCAATTATGTGATCCAACAGTGAGAACCCTTGGACCCAATGCGTTCTAACAATGGTATCTACTGTCCAATTATATAACTGCATGGAGCAGAGCCCATGTTGAGAAGCTAACAACACGTTCAGATAGTCAAGAAATTCCCCGTTACACCAAATGTCTTTAAGATCAGTTTTACATTAACCTCCCTTCAACGTCTATATCTCGCAAACGGTCTCCTCCCATAATAATTTCGGAATAATGTTTTTTTAAATGCAATTCTTGCATCTCACAACAGCGACCCGCCCATTTCATACTCATTGATTTGATGATATTGATAATATCTAGCAATTAGAATAAATTAATGAGCTCCTAGTTAATTATGTAAATAACTCCACGTCACTCTTCCTCGCTACAGATCCACTATAAAAAGGCAAAGTTTATTTCGTTACTACAAACAACTTCGCTTTTAGTAGGAGAAAACACAATAAGGTTTTGATGATAGTGAGCTTGATTGTTTATTGTCAATGCAGTCAGCTGAAGCGTCACGAGGGAACACTTCAAAATTCATCGTCACAAATTTGCTCTATATCTAATTACTCAGAGTGCAAATGAAGCCTCTGGAATGTCAGTCCGTTCGTATGGAAATTTCCGTAGCATTCATAAATAACAGAACTGCAAATACCATGATAACTTTACGAGGTACACAGGTTTCTCTCTTTGTATGTGGTAAATGCATTCTCCCCACAAAATGTCGCGTAAACCAAGGACGTTCCATAAAATCAGCGTTAAACTGGGGGATCCCCTTCCTGAGTTAATTTTCATTGTTCCATTTGATGACTGTAACTATATTTTGTCATTTAAAAGTGAATGATTTAGTTTCATATTCTTCAAAAAGGCGCTCTGAACATCAGACATTACAACGAGGAATGAGTGAGGCTAACCTTTATTTCCCCATACGTTCATAATCTGCCTTTCGGTTCTTTTTCACAGGGTACGAATTTATTTTCCATCTGAAAATCCCCAGAGGCACCAACTTCTAAGCTGTAATTCTTACCGAATGCACGAGGACTCTCGGTGTTCAGTTTTTAATAAAAAGAAGCAGCGAGTTACGAGCACACACACACACAGAAATGTTAGGTTCCGGGTTTGTGTCCGGTAAGCAGCTGACGCAATTAACAAACCCTTCTTCGCTGGTTAAGGACAAAAAAAGCAGTTGGCTTAGATGACAAGGAACCAGCGATGAAACTATGACACGAAATTAACTACACATAACCTCAACGACAAATAAAACATCAATTTAAAAAAAAATTCTCTCTTGCTTTGGGAGAACAAAAGCGAAAACCAAGTGCGAAGCAGAACGCGTGTAACAAAATATAAAATATCTGAGAGCACAAAATGGTTAGCACAGCTACAAAGCCCGTGACACACATTCCGAAGATAACCGGTTAAATTCCCGATCTTGCTGCCCTGAGCTTCTCATAGTTTTACTCAGTCCCTCCAGCCCAGTAATATCCAGCTAATCGTTTTCTTCTTTATACTTACAATTTGCCACGAACATAACTGCAGATGTTAATACTGGGTCTTAAATTAATCCAAAGAAACAGAATAAATGGTTGGTGTCAGGGCAGCATTCGTTCTTGCCCCGCTATAAAACCTACAAGTATAACTTTACATCCCTGTACTTCAGTCATTTCTGTTGACTTAACGTTTTGCTGTTCTGTAAAATATAAGGCCACTGAAGACACTATTCTAATGTTATATGCAAATAAGTGACTAAACGGCTGACTAACTTACCATCTGGCTGTTGTGTGACGTGAAGCTTTCACGGCGGATATCATTAATAAAATCTTCTCGGGCCAGCAGCCTCGTTTGCAAGGCTAGATTTCAAAACGAGGGCAGAAATGACCATCGAAACGTCGGCAGATTTTAACCAAGTAACGCGCTGCTGGACCGATAAAATTTTATTAATTACCATCTGGATAATTAATCGATCGGCTGATGGGTGACTGAGTGACCGATTAACATTCTGGTCGACTGTTTCCTACCAGAACACTAGATGATGAATTTATAGAATGGCCAATTGATTAACACACTTAAATAGAAGTTAATTTAAATTATATTAGAAAAATCAATTCCTACCTCAAAGAGAACACATCGTGTCTTAATTACAAAAATGGGCTTGTTAAAGCTGTTTATGAACATAATCGCTGTTTTTTCAGAGAATCATGCGAACCCAATGATAAACTACGTGAGGAAAACGCAGAGCTACTGAAAGTTAAATCAGGTGGCACATATAGTTACCATTGGGCTTTAAAAGACTGACTAAATAGTTGACTTATACCAACGTTTCGAAGGAAAATACTGCCATAATTTCAGGGCCGAAGGTGACTGCCACAACAGTGACATTGACGGGTACTGACTTTTCAGCTGACTACCCGACTCGATGGCAGATTAACACGAACAACGATCCCGAGACACGTTACCAAAACCAGGTTCACAAAACGCGGGCTTCAGTGAGGGCAGTCACCCTTCAGAAAGGTGTGGTGAGTCAGTATTCTTCATAAAAGAAAACAGCTGAGAGCAATAAGTGCTACCTGATAACGAGAACAACGTCCGTTTGTGTAGAAGCTTACCGAAGTCAAAAGGCTCGAGCGATGTCTTAATTCAATCTCTCTGAGATTACAAAGGTCAAAGACAGCATCTCATGCTGCTTCGAGCTATGGTTTGATTCCATGGGCTAATACAGTGCTTTTCATTCTGATATACTGCATTTAAACTGACACACCAATTCAATTAACAGGGTGACTCACCTGAGTGACATTTGAGGTTCTCACGGCTGTGTTCTGGGCTGTTACGCCGCGTAGTCTGGTAGAAGTTTACCGACGTTCCTGAGGTACTTGCTGCTTCCATCATCAGGGTACCAAACACCTCTAAAAAGCCGCAAACTTCTACCAGACTACAGTCCAGAAAGCAATATTACTTAACTTTTGTTGATACCTTAATTACCTACAATTAAAAATAATAAGGCAAAAATAAACAGGCTTCTAAATCAACCAACCGATTAACTACCTGATCAATTAAATGGCTGCTCAATTACTGACGAGACACGTAGAACAAGATCCTTCATCAGGCATTTAATAATTATTCATCTAATAAAATTCATTGCTATTATAGATGCAGAAGGTTCATCAAATGCAAAGGACCTTACCTTATCCTGAGTCAGCTGAATCCAGCCAGTACCTTCAGACAGTATTTATCGAAGATTCGTTGTAACACTCACTAATTTAGAAGTCAGTGAACTAAGAATTTCTTTACCGAAACGTGAAATGACTGAAACGAGGATAATTTCTTGAAAAACTGAACGAATAGACTATTAACTTGCCAGGCTTCTAAGGAAGGACTCTGTTCTGTGGAGGAAGAAGAGAGCAATTTTCCAAAATACCAAAACTAAATCATTATCTTTAAAAAGCCTACAGTATCAAACTGAATAAAAATCAATTTAGTCACGGCGGTAATATTCTGTGCTTACAGGCACACAAACCCGGCAAAGCAAACAGGTGCTACTGTATCGCTCACTGGATTCACCAACACACACACAGGTGTCCGTCCATCTAGAATTAGTTTTCAATCGAAGGCCATAAAGCATATTACGAAGTTGAATTAAATCATCGGCCTACGTAGTACACTGCCATTCCACAAAAAATAATACTTTAGCTGAAGGTGTTGGCATGGCAATTAAAGCCGAATACCTAGGCCGTGGTTTCGAATCCCGAGCAGATGTGCACTCTGCTGTGTATCTTTCGTGGTACTAAGCCTGCAATGCCCAAAGGGTGTGGAAGGAAGCTGTCATAGTCTATTTTAGGGTACATCATTTGAAGCTTTAGTAGCGACTAAACTCAAGAAAATCTTCTCGGGCAATCAGCCGCGTCAAATGGTTACACGAAGAGGCCAACGTTTTAGAAACCATCTCCGTCCCTATCATCAGGGTTCTGATATGACATCAGAACCCTGGTTCCCCAAACGGTCTTTTAGTGTAACCATCTGATGCAGGTTATTGCCTAGAGGCACTCAAGAAGGCCCAGACAAAGAAAACCCTCAGGGCCTATAATTGAACCCATGAACTTCACCATGACGATTGGTAAGTGAAAGACGCGAATGAGAAGGGGTGGCCTATTCCAGTTTGGATTTCCAAAACCTTCTTTGCAATCTTACTTTCCGCCTTGTCTCAATGTTTGTTCACTAAATGCAGTAATATTTCTATTTGTAACAAAGTACACATCTAAAAGATATACACGCCTGTTATTATACATAATATGCCACTCATATTATCACCCATCTCTGTGGAATTTGACTCAGTCTGATTCACGTTTTACGTAAAACATAATGGACTGACGCTCATCGAAGCCAAATTCGTCTACACCACCCCAACATCAACTCCATGAAGCCAGCAATAGTTCAGCTGGTTAAGATATTCCTTGCCTTCAGTTTCCTGTATGAGTTACTTGAAATTGCCTTCTTGCGTTATTCACGCTTTTTTAAAAACTGGGTTCTCACTCACTCTTTCTTATCGACTTGCAGGCCACCAGGTTATAAATGATGACCAAGTACTCAACTTTCATGGCAACTAGTTAAAGTTGCAACTAACTTATTATCTCAAACAGATTCACATATTAGGTCTACTCGTTATTTGCCTTTACAAATGTATACTTACTTTCATTAATTATCAACTTAAATTTAATGTTTAGATTTTTGTAACTAGTTTTTCATTATACAGAATGATACAGTACAAAAATTTAGTGGGCAGCACAAAACGCATCGGCGGGCCACAGGCTAAGAACCCATGCACAAAAGTTGCAAAGATAAAGCTTCAAGGGACATGCTGCTGACAACAGTGTTAGAAAAATTCGCACTCGATTAGTTTGCTATATGATAAACCGGCATGAGTCATTTCAGACCGCTGACAAGCGAATATGAACAGGTGTGATAGCAACTGGACTTAAACACAGGTTATGAATGTTATTACAGACTGCCACTTACCGGATCGTCTACTTCCACTTTTACTTTTTGATTTCCTAGGGTAAATAATTCCAATCTTACTTTGTCCACAACCCATAATAGTTTATAAGCGCATTGTCACCATTAAGATTTACAATTTAAAATGTCGCAGTTCATTATTATTGTTATTAAATAACATGTCACAACAAAAATCACGGGACAGTAGGGGGTTGGGGTGTGTGGAGGACTCTCGGGCACTCGCACATTTTTATTCAACGCACGTCACTGCACATGAACGAGACACTCAACTGAGATCACAAATTCAACGACAAATTCACACATGCAAATTCACGTGACTGAATATTCTTGCATATTTGCAACATGCTGTGAGGCCGTCATTTACAAACCCAACCGACCGCCCAAGCAGCGTAAGAACGACTGGGAGCAACATACGATAGCTGCAGAACAGGTCGAGCAGTGTTGCCAACACACTTATTCCACCACCAGATGCTTCGCTTACTGCACTGGTTGTAAAATGTCCCTATGAAGTTTAAGATATTTATTCATTTTTTTAATAAGTTCTTTTAATTGTTCAGAAAATGTTGAGTTAAATGACAGAATGATCAGTGTATATTTAATTATAAAGGATGTAGAAGGAAGCGATCTTGGCCTATTTAATATAAGGCCAACAAAATACTGTGGAAGGGCTGAGGAAAAGCACGAAAGCCATCTGTCAGGATAGCCGATATCAGGTCCAAGATTTCAATCCCAATATGAAACAGGGTGGAAAACACTTTATGTCAGCATTCAGTTGTAAGAATTGAAGTTTAAATTTCTGATTTTTTATATGTAAGGCTATTTACCATAGTGTGACAGTGATGAAATCAACCAACCAAGGGATCTCTTTTCATTGACACCAAACTTATAATACAGAAGTCTGCATCCACAACACAGGCAGAGGTACAGGTAGCATAAACCGTTCATATGTTTATAATGTTATTGCAAGTAGTGCCACTTTCTGGATAGGAGTTAAAAATATATATTTGCATTCTATTCTTCATATAATTGAGTGAAATCAGTGTAAGAAGTTGTCATGAACTGAAGAACTAGTTTCCAAAAGTTTCTGTAATTAATGACAGATATATGTGGTGACTTACAATTCATTCATCAACACTTAGGTGTTCCCAAAAATTTCTATAGAAATGCTTTTATAGACAGGTACAGGAACAAGTCAATATCACTTCCATCAGCTTAGATACATTTTCAGCAAACTGGTAGCAAATATTGCTGAAAGTATTAACAATTTCTAGGAATTAATCTTATTCCAGTAATATTGATGTAATTTGATGCTACTTCAGCAGATGCTATTTTATGAGATATTATTTTTACCAAATATGAAACAAGTTTTTTATCGAGAGAGTTAATTATTTGCTTCATACAATACTTTCACTTGGTTTGGTTAATTAAAATTAGTATTGAAAGATCCTTGCCATCTTAATTAATTTTTAGTTGAGTAATCTTGTTCTGTAACATCCTGTCTGGTGTGTACATTGTGTGTGTGTGTGCATGCACATTTGTTCTATGGTTAATATTTGTCACTCACTTTCCCAACTATTCAATATTTAATTGAATGTGACTTAAAATCTGCTTCTGACAAAGCACAAATGGCATGAAGAAATATCCCACAACATATATAAATTCTAATTCTTTTGCTCAGTTTTCATAACTCCTTGCCATAAATATACATACTCAAGTTAAAATATTTTAATACAGATACTCTGACACTGAGGGAGGAATTTAGGCTGAAGATGTTTGAGAACTAGGTGCTGAGGAGAATATTTCAACCCAAGAGGGGTGAAATACTAGGAGGCTGGAGAAAGTCATATAATGAGAAGTTTCATAAATTGTATTCCTCACAAAGTATGATTAAAATGATCAAGTGAAGGAAGATGAAATGGACAGGGCATGTAGCCTGCATGGGAGAAAAGAGGAATGCAAACAAAGTTCTAATGCGTAAATCAGAAGAAAAGATACCACTAGGAAGACCTAGACGTAGGTGGGAGGATAATATTAAAAAGTATCTCAGAGAAATAGGATGGGGTGGTATAAACTGGATTCATCTGGCTCAGGACAGGAACCGGTGACGGACTCTTGAGAACACGGTAATTAACCTCCGGGTTCCATAAAATTTTGGGAATATCTTGAGTGACTTCGCGACTTCTGGCTTCTCAGGGCAATTTGGGCTCCATGGAGAACGTAACTAATACAGATACACAATCAAACTACGCTAATCACAGTTGCTACCATGGTGTATCATCTGTGGCCATGGACAGCCTACACCATCAGGGCTTACCAACTTGACACACAAGTTTCTCCAGGGCACAGTTATACTGGTAGCATTGTTACGGACATTTTTGAACAGGTGACAACTACAACGCGTATTCCGGTGTATATGAGTATAGGAATGGTGGTATTAACCTAATGTACAGGTGAATTGTATCAACATTGTATATTTAGGCAAGGAATCACCTTAGTTTTCGAAACTAACGTTACATTCTTTAGTGGCATAAATAATGGCATACCTAATACAGTAAATTTGGAAATCTTTAGCTATGTGAACATTGACCTACTCTCATTAGTTTGAACTTTCGAGCCACATGGGTTGGAGAAAGAAGATAATGCAGATTTGCATTTTTATTTGCAATGATATTTAGCGGCTGTGCTGGAGGCGCGGTATGGCCTTACTGGAATGCACGTACACCCCGTCTGTTGCTGGCGTTCCCTACTCTAGTGTCAGTCTCCACATATGTCACTACATCATCTCACCAGATTCTTTTTTTTTTTTTTCAGAATTACCTATGCCGAAATTTCCAGTGGTGATTAACAGACGAGATACAGTAAAAAATTCTAGGTAAGATGTAGTTAAGAAAGGTACATTTTACTTTTATCTTCTCAAATCGCACTCAGTGATTGGGGTACATGATGCCATGTATTTAAATACACAAGGAAGTTAGGAAAGATGTGGAAGGAGATGGTCATTGCCTATTGTATCATGTTGGCTCCACAGTGAAGTCTTATCATTTGTCTTCTCCCTTGGCATTTTCCAGTCTAGTTTCTGTATGTATTTGCTCCATACATGTGACTCTTTGAGAAAGTAAAATATTAATGGATGTTTATTTTCAGTTCCAAAAAGGATATGGAGAATTACAATATAAATGAATCATACCTGGACATTCAATTAACTGGCAGGAAAGGGAAATCAGTATACAAGGAGCCACTAAAGTTCACAAAAATTGATGAAGTCCTGAAGAAGACTGTCATTACACCAGGCTTTGAAAAACTGGAATCTGTTCCAGCATACCAAGAAAGTGACAGAATAATGCAAAAGAAAAGAAAGGTCTGCATAGCAAAAATGTTGTCATTGTCATGTGCTTTCATGATATGATATTCTGGAACACGCTACATTATTTATTTTTACAGAAAGAAAGAGAGCGTACAAAAGGGAGCAACTGGTTCAACATGCCAGCTACAGAAGTGACTGATGAAGTGAAAAGTGACTTGGAGATTCTACAAATGCGATCTGTACTTGATCCAAAACATTTTTACAAGAAGAATGACCTCACAGTTTTGCCTAAATATTTTCAGGTAAGTATGCTTGGTGGTTAAAGTGACAATGAATTAATCAAGCTTGCTGCATGTCAAGTGCAAGTTGTTACAATGATTTTTAATAGCTTGATTGGTTGGAATAGTTCCTGTTCTAAACTCATTCAGACTCGACCATTAATTAAAACAGCAGTGGGTTTTTGACAGTTCGTACCCTTTTTGTATCACACTGTACAGTGCAAAGTACAGTCTTTTAATTTATTAATTAATTTGTGTAGGGCAATGATGGAAGCAGTAAGCACCTCTGAAAATTTGGTCCATTTCAACAACACTACATGGCAAAACATCCCAGAAGGGTCATCTAAATGAAATTTCTTTATTTTCTAAAAGAAACTTATTATTTACAGGTTGGTAAAGTTATTGACAGCCCAGTAGATTTCTACCATAGCAGGGTACCCAATAAGGAAAGGAAGAGAACCATAGTTGAAGAGCTTTTGGCAGATTCAGAGTTCAAGAGGTACAACAAAAGGCGATACAAAGAGATCATTGAGGAGCGAAGGAAGACACATTACAAAGCTCATGCTAATGCCAGAAAATTGAAACGCAAGAAGTGATCGGAGTTAACTGTGTTTATTGTCATATACATTTTTATTACTGATATGACAGTATGCTTCTTAACAAAATATATATGTATGTTTATATGCATCTGTGTGTGTATGCACACAAATACATTTTCTTATAACATTAAACAACATTGGTAATAACACACTTCCATGTCCAACTCCTGATGTGGTCTCAAACTGAGAAAATCAGTTGAAAGGAAACGCAGCTTCAGGCACAATATATATTGTAACAGAGGGTCCAATATACATTAAGGCAATCTCATTCTAAATTTAAGGACACAACATAGAACACATTAATGCTTTATATGGGGAAATTACCAGGCTGATCAGTTAAGACACTGAAAAGATGTAAGAAAAAACAACAATTTCTTATGGAAAATAAAATTAAAAGCTGTCTATGTAATTTAAATAATACAAGAAATATGAAGAAACAACATGATGTACAAGAATAAGTGAACAATCATGTTTGATGGTTTATTAAAATTAAGCTATATATAATTTGATAACAGTGAATGGATTTAAATTATAAAATAACTCCCAACATCACTGTGGTATAAAAACCAACCATTGTCACACACTTACAAAATCATTAGGAAGCACATCTGTTGCATCGGTAGTTGCAGTGTAGCACAAGTTGGGCTTCACTGTGCAATTATTTCAGAATACTCATAATCCTATTTCAAATGGGCACAAAACCTGAAGATTTATTACCCTCCAGTAACTTCAATAGATGCTCCATTCACATATGAACTTCTGTCTGAAGCCAGAAAGGCGATGACTTCAGCTACTTCTGCAATTCAAATAACAAAAAGTGATAACAAGTATTACTGTTCCACTTTCATTTTAAGTTTTGGTTTTTAAAATTTTGTAATTATTTTGCATTTTACAAAACGTTTAATAGTAGGTTCTACCAAACCACTGGGTGACATCACTGGCAGCAAGAGATATTTAATTTTACTCCATGTGAAACGTGGTAACTCACCTTCTGGCTTGCCCATACGGCCCACTGCTATGAATGGGATTATTTTCTGTATTACTTTTTCTGGGACACTGTCAGTCATTGGGCTCTTGATGAAGCCAGGCACTACAGCATTGCATCGGATACCAAATCTATGACATTAAATTGACAGACATACCTAGAAACTAAAACTTTCACTGTGAACTATAATTTCATTATATATACACATGTGAAGACTAATGTCAGAATATCCGATTTTCATTGCTTCCAAATTTCATTTAGAATACAGTGAGTAGCTTTAACCTCATTTTTCAAAAAAGAAAACTAAAATATATGAAATAAATAAGTAAATACAAAAATGGTTAAAAAGTAAACTACTGTGCTGTGAAAACCCAAGACAATCCTAATGACCCTTAATATTCAACATTCTCAATGGTCAATGATGCTCCACTGTCTTGAACCAAAGGTAATAAGAATATAAGGCTCTGAAATTCTTTGCATTAGGTCACAAGCTTGTTAGATAAACAGTCCAATACTGTTTCATGAATCTGGCTGTGTAATCACTTTCTAACACATGCATAATCATTCTCCCACCTCATTCAGCACCAAACAACTAACCATCAAAATTCAAACCACGTAGATCAAACACTCACTGTCCAAACTCCTTGGCGGCTGTCTTGGTAAAAGCTTCTACACCAGCTTTGCTTGCAGAATAGTTACACTGACCAATGTTGCCAGTTTTCCCAACAATGCTTGCTATATTTATAACAGAACCTCCATATACCTTTGCATCTATCATAGCTTTCACTGCAGCTTGAACCACCAGGAAAGTACCCTACAGAAAGAAAGAAAATTAATATCATAACAAATGCTACTTATTCTGTTAGTTTCTGAAATTCAGGCTGTTGATTGCATAAATATATGTCTAAAAGAATAACCTACCTTCAAATTGACATCTATAACTTTCTGAAACCACTTTTCATCCATCTTAAGAAGGAAGTTATCCAAAGTAATTCCTGCAGAATTTACTACCACTGATGGAGGCTTAGAATAATGTCTGATGGCATCACTGATAGCCATGTCAACACTTTCTGCTATGGACACATCAACACTGACAGAAATGTGGTCATTACACCTAACACCTGCAACACATCAGAAAGAAATAAAGGACTCTGCATAAATACACTTTTTCCAAAGTTAAAAGTGTAACTGACATGTTATTACAATATTTGATTTATAAAGCCCCCCAAAACAATTTATTCATTCATACCATCTCTAAACATGTATCACAGAATGCCTGTTTTATTTACATTTGTTAATTCTGGTGTAAATACAGACATCTGTGGATGAACAGAATCTCTACATTAAAACACTGTAAATAAAAATGGTAAGTGACTGGTCACCACATTATAAACATATACCATACCGCCAGAGCACGAAGCTGACCACTCTCCTGTATCTACTACCAAAGTTCCAAAATTAAGAAATTGTGTAGCTTTACCTCCACTCCACCATACATCATTAAGGCTTGGTCCTTAGGCCCAGGGACAACTTTATCTGAAGGGTATATAAATATTTAAATACTGGTGCTCATGATTCATATAAGATTACAGTATTAAGGGATATCTTCAAATGTGACAAGCCAGTTGCATAATTTTAAGGCCCAAGATGGATATGTATAACACTGAGTTATATAACATGGAGGACTTCAGTATATATCATAATCCCTTTTACACAATCAGCCAAAGACAAGAATCCATATATAAATTATGAGTTGTGCTCCATAAAGAGGAAGCAAATGGACAACACTATCTGTCCAGGTTTCAATCAGTTTTACCTGAGATGAGGCCTTTTGTTTCTTGAGCTGCTATCGCATTCTGATCTGCAGCAATGACCTTTGCTCCTTCCCTAGACAGTACTTGACACACAGCACGACCAATCCCACTGCCGGCGCCTCAAAGGAACAAAATGGAATTATATGAAACTTGGGGTTATCATGGTGGTAAAAACTTGGACTGTGGTTTTTTAGGTTATGACTGTGTCATCTTGAAGGCTGTTAAGGTTACCAGTATTTTGGAGGAATGCATTCCCTCGATCTTTTGGGAAGGTGTGAAAATGTAAATGGTGCATTACCATGAAATGCTGATTATCACCTACAAGACTGTACGGCATAACCCATAAGACCATAAACCAAAATGGAACAATATAACACAGTGATTGAAATATATTTTATTAATTTTACTCACACCATATGATGCTACTAAAAACACACTGGGAATAATAACTAAAATATCAAATGATTGGAAACAGGGAGCTTACTGAAATAATTTTGTATGATATCACCATTTACTTCCCAGTCGGTATTTGGGATTTTAAACGAATTCCCCGCCATTCTTGGCAACAGTTTTCTGACTATAAATTATGAAATAGGCAGCCTTAGTTTACGGAAGGGGCTCCTGTAACTGTTGCATGATTACTTAATATTACACACCTCTTCCTATTTAATAAGCGCTTGGTTGCATAAGTTGCCACCCACCTGTAACAAAAGCAATCTTCCCTGCCACTATTCCTCCACACATGTCTGATTTCGTTTGAATGCTGGCTTGAAATTTCAGAAATTGCTGTCTTCATCAAATATGAACTTAGACTTTGACTAGCCGTTATCGGCACGCTGGATTAACAGTCTTCCATAGTCTTTAGGTTTAAAGGTAGACATTAAAGCTATTTGTATTAAAAACAGAAATCGTCCGTGGCAATGAATCACGATATTACAATTGTGCAATCTGTTAACGTGTTATACATTAATGTATGTAATATTACAATCTTGTAATGGGGCATGCTGAATGAATAAATAAATAAATAAAAAAATCCTCTGTCACTACCATATCCACAGCCTTTCATACCAGAATCATTCAAAGCACAGATTATACAGTAAGCTTGGTCATGTGGAGTCGACTGTGGAGCGGGGTTTCGTTAGTTGTGTTATACACAGAACGTGGAGTTTTAAATATTTGTAATTCAAGAATTAAAGCTTTATCTGTGAATGTAAAGTGCGGGGCTAAGTTTTCTAAAACCAATGCAAAAAATATATACATGTGTGGAGCTCCAGAGAACGGGAGGGTGGTTATTTCAAAACTAAGGTTATATAAATCATTACATGTATTTGTTTAGTTGTTCATTATCGATTAGGGAATTCTAATATAATTCTTGGACTTCTACAGTTCTCCTGAATGTACATGAAACTGTAATTTATTCTTCGTAACGTTTGTACAGTATTTACAGGTCAGTGAAACATGCAACCAAATAAAAGTGCTTAATGTACTGGTATTTTATACTGGAGCATCAAAATGACCATGAGTTGGAAATAACAAAAGTTCAGTGTTTTGATTTCATGGACCTTTAGATATCTAAAGGAAATATAAAAGCTCCAGCACAGAGTGGGTTTCTTATACCTTCTAGAGCTCTAGAGTCATCAGTTTACATTATTTTGGTTTACTTTTTTAACATGAGCAAGAACACATTACTCACAGAGAAAGAACTAAGTCCAATATAAAGCCTTTTGACTTGATTCCCCAGCATCACTATGTTTGGAGTTTCCTTATGTTGCATGACTGAAAACAAACTTGTAGAATAAGGGTTTCACAAGTAGTGTTTAATTGAGAGAGTAAAAATCTTTTTATTTGCCCATGGTGGGTGGATGAGCATATTTATGGAACTCTGCCTTTAATCTTAGCAGCCATACCCTGATTTCCCCCTCCCCTCCAAAAAAAACAAAACAAAACAAGAAGGGATCATAATGTATTGAGCAAAAGGAAGAAGAGCTTAAGGAGAGAGATAAGCAAGAAGGGATCATAATGTATTGAGCATAAGGAAGAAGAGCTTAAGGAGAGAGATATTACATGAAAAGTAATGGGATGTCATTTCTGGCACAGAGAAGGATTGCCTTTTTTTGTTATTACATTTTTATACAACTGCCCAGTTAAGTGTTTCTCTTATGTTTTCAGGTATTACTGTGCCAGTAAGATGGTAGGAGAAAGAGAAAACCACAGTGAAACCATTTTAAAAATAGGAACACACAATGGAGTTTTCCACTGTGATGAAATATTAGCGTGCTACATGCTGAAAAGAGTCCCACTGTATCAGAATGCAGAAATTGTAAGAACACGGGATCAGCAAACTCTAGATACGTGTAACATTGTTGTAGATGTTGGAGGAGTATATGACCCAGTTCATCATCGTTATGACCATCATCAGCGTGATTTCAACGAGACAATGAATTCTCTCAACCCTGATAAACCATGGAAAACGAAATTAAGCAGTGCTGGGCTGGTATATCACCATTTTGGGGATAAAATAATCAGAGCTATTCTTGGAGATGAATATGGTGATGATGCTGTCAGAAGTATATACAATCAGGTGTATGAATACTTCATACAAGAAATTGATGGAATAGATAATGGTGTTCAAATGTTTGATGGTGAACCGAAATACACAATTACAACAGGCCTAAGTGCTAGAGTTCAGAACTTCAATCCAGCATGGAATAGCGCAGGTCAGAATGAAACTGAGAGCTTCTACAAGGCATATGAATTGGTTGGCAGGGAATTTGAAGATAGAGTAAAATTTGTGGCTACTATATGGTGGCCAGCCAGACATCTCGTAAGACAAGCCATGGAGAACAGATATAAAATTCATCCTTCAGGAGAGATAATTGAATTTCCTGGTGGGAAAGCCATTCCTTGGAAAGAGCATTTGTTCCAGCTGGAAAAAGAGTTGAATCCTGAACCCAATGTGAAGTTTGTCCTGTTCAGTGACAGTAATGGAAATTGGCGAGTTCAAGCTGTACCTAGAGCTGCTAGAAGTTTCATTTGCCGGCTGTTTCTTTTAGAAGAATGGCAAGGGTTGCGAGATGAGAAACTGTCATCAGTATCTGGAATTGATGGTTGTATATTTGTTCATTCAACAGGTTTTATAGGTGGTAATAAGACACGAGAAGGTGCACTTGAAATGGCTATTAAATGTTTAAGAAAGAGAGATGCTGATTCTGTAAATGTGCACTAAATTGTAATGAATTTTGTGAATCTCATGACAAAAAATAAATATATGAAAATGTTTTCTGACTTTATGTATACCTTCATGTAAGGAAGCTACAACAGTAAACTTTAATTTTAACTGATATCTGGTGTTGCTAGATGTGTGTTCATTTATCAGACAGTTAGTTTTAATATCTGAGGAATGAATAACAGTAGTAGAAATATTAAAAATCAATTGTATCAGTATCAGTAAATAGTTCCTTTAAAATTGCTTAAATGAAAAGAGAAACTACACATCTGTTTATATTTGATAAACGCTAAGAACCATTTTCATAAGATGCCATTCATACATACAAATAGGTAGTTGTAACTCAACACTATCTAATGAAATGGGTAATGGCATTCTGCAGGAATACCAAAATTTCCAGTTCTGATTAGGCACTTTGAGATCATATTTGTTCTCAAATTTTATTTTCCACCAAAATTTCCAGTTTTAGGTTCTGATTAGGCACTTTGAAATCATATTTGTTCTCAAATTTTATTTTCCAAATTAATACACTTATGTTAGAACAACAACTGCATTTCATGTAATTGTGTGCTCAGTCACTGAATGCATCATGTTATAAAATGGCTGTCAGCCTGGAGATTCCTGATAACTAGCAGAGATTCTTTGAAGTTTTCCAACATTTTTAGGCAAGTCTCAGGTTTCACCTAATGATGACTCCCTCCCGTCCCCAAAATATTTGAAGTTAAGAAAGTCACTTAAGGTGTGACAACTTCTGTTACTTATGTGCTTTAACTGTTCAAATTGGTAAAGAAATTGTTACATGGAGGCCCACACTTATAGCCCATCCACCCTTGTGACTATATGCAACTTTTATGGAAAGGTATTTTTCCTTGAGGGTGTTTGCAACATTTTGGTTGGGAGTTCATATGGGAGGCTTATATATAGATCTAAGTATAATATGAAGGTGTATTTAAATTAAATAGAATGTGAGGGTGTGGACTGGACTGAACT
>NW_019059898.1:282678-304212 GCF_000696155.1 Zootermopsis nevadensis
CTTTAAAGATTGTTTCATATAATGATGATATATGTACAGTCATGTTCCCTTTCTGATTTTCAGGATCTGACAGGTCATAAATTACTGTCCTGGATGGCTGAGATATATTCTTCACTGTACATTCATTTTATAAACTGGTTTAAAGAACAGTTCTGTCCTAAAATGAGTGGTCACTGTTAAATCTACACATTTTAAATAACATTTGAAGTGAATAAATTAAAGTAAATAACACAGTAATGTCTACCAAGTACAACAGTAAAATATTGTATGAAATTTTTGTGACTGATTTTGCTTAAAATAACAGCAGCCAGAAAACCTGAATAGTTACAGTTTCCTACAGACTGATTATGAATTACTGTTATTAATACTGATGATTAATTTGGTAAAGAAGTTAAACCCTGATCTCAGAGTTAAGCCTCTATACAGCCTGGCTTGTGGTTGCAATTCTTATTGTTGTGGTTATTATTATTACATTTTAGTAACCTATCCTACCATATGTACCTTGGCCTGCAGGTGAATCTCATACCATTTTGTGGAATGATGGTTTTTAACATAAACAGGAGGCAGGCATAAAGAGCCTTAGAAGTTGGCAAATAACAACAACATCAAAGCTGAAAATTGTACATTGGCACCATCAATTTTTTCTTGGTATTTTTAACCAATGTTGACCATCAGTGGTAAGATGATATTAAAATGGATCTTAGATAAACTGGTTGTCAGGATGACTGAAGTGAACCATTTCAGATATGCCACAGTTGCTTCCTTCCATGTTCTTACCCATTCAGTCATCCAATAATTCATTTCTATATATCCTATGTAATTTATACATAACCCAAGAAACAAATCAGTAGTATTATCTGGGGTTAGAAGTTGAGTTAATTTCCTCTCTTTCATACTTCCAAAATCTGGTTAAAGTTAAATATAACTAATATTTTGTTTTATATTATGAAAAGGGGCTCAGACAGACTTCTGTAAGTCTGTTACCTCCCACAGAGGGATATGATGTAGGACATTAAGGTGCCACGCTGAGTAACATGAAAGTAAGTTCAGATTGTGATATTCTGGGTAGTGCAGTCTTGTGCAATGTATGTGGTTCCCAAAGTTTCAGAGGAACACACTGCCTCTAACTTCAGCATATAAATAGCCAGTTACAAGGCTGTACCACATCAAAAACCCAGACCCCATAACCTGCCAAGAAAATGTTAAAATCTCATGAAGAAATGTGTTTCTTCTGACAAAGTTCAGTCAAAAAGAAAGAGGTCCAGCAATGAAAGGACATACTTTTACTTCAACATGACAGCAGAGTTCTGAGTCTACATAATGGTTAATGTTTATTACCTCAACCTCAAAATGGACCCACATACTCTAAGTTTTCTCAACAAACAAGCATGACTTGCCATTCAAATTGACCCTATCATATGATGTGAAAATATTTCATATAAGTATGTACATATCAGCATAGATTACAATAATACATACATACATGTGCAAGAACAGACAGGTCTCTTCTACATTAAGGTAGTCACTTCACACCTCACTAGGGCATGGTTTGTCCTCCATGTTTAGTATCATGACAGTTTCAATCTTGTTCTGAAGCCACTCTAACACAGATGTGTCTTGGCACTCAATATATCTCTCATCTCCAGAGAAGAAGTTAAAGCTTTCATCCTGAAATAGTCAGAAACCATATCAGATAAATATGTAGTTTGGATTATTCATTTCATTGATGCATTCATTTATTTATTTCTACACACTTTTCAATTCTTCTTTAAAAGTGATATATAACTTGCATTAAGATAGTATCCACTGCATATTAAAATGGCTCACCTGACGCACTTTGAACACCAGCTTGTTGTCTACTATGTGTGGTACTGCCATGATGTCATCCACACGCACCATCCACTCCACATCCCATGTTCCCCATAGGCGACACTTCTCAACCAGAAATACATGCCTAAATATATAAACATACAAATATTTACATGATGAGGATTGCAGTGTGACAAAAATGCATAGTTAAGTTATAGTAGATAAAAGAATAAATAGATTGCAGAAGATGACATTAGTAAATTCTTACTTGTGGACTATGAATCTTAGGGTGATAGTAAGGATGGTAAATAGACTAAAAGTAAAATAAAATTATTAAACAGTTTTAAATATTTATTAAAGAAGAGACAGCATGCTGTGAAACAGTTAATAACATTCAAAATAAATACACAAATTTCAGCAACTAATTTATAGGAACTGCACATGAACAAATTAAACTGAATGAAGATGACTGTCTTCTGGGTTGTAGCACAGTGTAGTCTCTCTGAAACACTGGTAAACTTCTACCCGACTACACAGCACTGAAACCCATAAGACAACGGCAATGAGAACCTCAAATCCTACTAAGTTAAAGTGTTCTGAGGAATAAGTGGACTCACTGGAGTGAGATGAGGACATTAACTTTTGCTTCCTTGGTGAGTGAAGCATGCGCCCAGTAGATATCAGAGTCGGAGTAATGACTTTTACTAAGAGTGTTCAGAAGATGGAGTCCTGTTGCTTCATACACAGAGAAGGGCCTTAGTCCCTGAAAATGCAAAATGGGTGACAGCACACAAAACCCACACACCAAACTGCTGCAGCAGCAGTAGACAAGGAGAGGGTAATAGTACTTACATTCTCCTCTTCCTTCATCCCATTCCCCTACCTGCTGTTCATACACACTGCCTATAATTACTGTCCCTAATACTAATTCTGTCATGTGTGTGTGATACTGTAATAAAATCAGATTACAAGTGAGCACACTGATATTAAAAACTGTGAAGTTTAAAAACCTTTTAAGCTATTTGTAGCCTAAACTTTTATGACAATGATTGAGAGGAAATTCACTGAATTTGAAAATGTATGTCAAAATAAGCTTACCGTGTATGGGTTCATGTAGCGTGGCAATCTTGACCTCATCACCACATCCTCACCCATTTCAGCAGCTCTGGAAAGAGATGATTCAGCATTAACAATGGCATGGATACCACATGTAGAACAGAAAACACTCTCATGTAATACTGCATATCTTCCAACTAAACTAACCATGAGATTTCAGGTTCTCATGACAAACATGTCAAAGTTAGTCTTCTGGATTGTAACAACATGTCAATTTTATAGATGGACACCAACGTTCCAGAGAAAAATACTGCTTTAATCTTCAGGGTTGAGTTCATCCCTTTAGATGGAAGTAGTGTGTTCCTCTGAAATATTGGTATCTACCTGCAAGTCCACATGGTGTCACAATTTAGAAGACTAACATCAAATGATAATGTAATGTAATGTATATTCTGTTGCTTTCAGGAGAGTTGCAATAGGATATATTTTTAAAACATTCAGAAGTAACAGGTGTGGTACATAATACTTCCCTGGAATATCCAAGTAATACTTCTGAAAGGGTTGAATGACTTGAACAGCTGATGCAACATTTGATGAACCTCACCTTTTAATTCCATCTAGTGCCATTGCAATGCAGTCCAGAACCCCTCCAGCAGGTTTAGTCATGAGTCCCATCAAGCCCTTACCAACACCCTTAAAGAAGCCCTCCACACCTTCCTGTTGTGCTCCTGAAATATTATTGTTACATTAAGTATACAATGAACCCTAGAAAGCAAAGGAGGGTGGGGCATGTGGGTACCATCTACCTGAAGATTAATTTTTCTGATGAATTCATTAAATGTGCCACACTAAGATCCTCACAGCTGACACTGTGTTTTTAGTTTCTGTTCCAAATCCACCAAGAAAGTTTGATATCAGGACAATAGTTACATAATTTCACTTTCATATAATAAGGGTAGTATGAAAGATCAATTAACAGAAACCTATATTTTATTATATTGTTCTTTACCAGGCACCTTAAATATGCTGGAATTTTCACAGAACTCATTTTTTTGGCAGCTTCAGATGCAACAATTCTTTTTGTACAACCCCCAGGAATTTATGTGCCTGGGAAGAACTTACATTTTTAATTAAAATTGTATAATTATTATTAGAGGTGAATTTGTTGATATATACAATATTTTAAGCATCATTTTCTAGTGTATTATTTCCTTCTCTGGATTCAATAAATTCCCATTCCTCTGAACTGACGGCAAACAGTAATTCATGCAGTGTATTTCAGGCATATCCTATATTGCCATACATTTTATCACAGTACAGTGCACAGATCATTACTTTACACTTCTACTTACTAATCAACAAATAAAAATGGTTCCCTGGACAGTCTTCATGCATTGCAATGTTAATATACACAAGCCTCTTTAATTATAAATCACCAGACCATTATTTCACAATACACTATAATTTAAAAACCACTGATGGAATGACTTATATAAGCAACAATTACAGTATCTAAAAAAATTAAAATTGTAAGATTTACTAGTTTTATCATGATTAGCTATACTGCTATTATATTGTTACCCCTCTTTTATGTCAAAAATAGGAATTCTTACTTAAAAAATAATATACATAAAGGGCTGAGTATTAAGTGAAGAATTTATTCTGCAATGTACTGACTGAAATGGGTTCATAATACCTTTATGTTACAGTTATTATGATGCTCATTTTAAAGTTTGGTTCACATTAAATTGTATTGAATTAAGATAATTCTATGTTTTAAAAATATGAAAACAAAGTTCAGTATTTCCTATAAATGTTCAAATTGACAGTGTTTAACATTTTCAATAGAACATCAATAAAAATGCTGGGAGCTGACAATAAAATATATTATATTTGCTTTCTCCTCAGCCACATCTTAATAATGATCTATAATAATTTTATCACTCGCTTCCAGAAATATGAGAGTTTGTTGGTTATTTGGCTACTTTACATCACTCTTTCAACTGTTGTGGTTATGTGGCTTCACATGAGACACAGATGAAAGTGCATGTAAAGTCAGAAGCAGTGAAAGAGGACACATCATGACCTACATTAAAGTACTATCCCAATATTTGCCAAAAGGGACTGAGAGAAATCTTCAAAAATCTCAAAATAACGATTATAGAAGTTCAAACGAATGTGGGACATATCATCAATGTGGCCAGCAAAAGCATAGTTAAAACTACAGAAACAGTAAAAAGGTTGGGATTTGTTTCTACAATTCCATACCAACCATCTGAACATGTGTAAACAGTTGGCGTCAATGAACGCAAAATATTATGTCATACCTGGAAGTTCCCGCTCTATTATCCATGTCACACGATGCAAAACGAAAATGGTGTTGTGTGAAAAGAAACAGAGAATGTGAGTAGACTCCATTCATACAGGCACATTCCACACTGACATCATCACCCACTACACATGAACACAGAGAGCTAGACATAAAGCTAGAGTTACTTGCAGAACAAAGAAAGACAAGTGCAACAACAACTTGTACATACCAAAAATACAATCAACAGTTGCATAGTATCTGACTCTCAATGTCTCGGTAAAGAAGAAAGGCTGAAAGAAAGGAAGCTGTCTGTCCATTTCCATATATAATCTCTAAAAGTACTTGATTGCAATAATATTTTATATAAGGAGACAGGTATGCACTAGAATTTTGGTAGAATTATTTAATTCATTATTTCTTTCAGAATTTCTTATTTACTTTATTGTAGGTGCTTCTAGCAGTTCCACCATTGCAGTCCAAAAACCGAATCTAATTAAGATACTGAAAACAGCTTCTTAGTTCTGAACCACAAGTCCTTGCCTATGAGTACTGACTCCTCGGCTGCCAACACATACAGTATAAGTATAACACTCGTGAACAACTTACCAATGATGGGCTTCATTATGACTCCTGACAGACCAAGGGCCACACCCATCACAAATGTTTTGGAGGCCTGAAGGATTGTGTCAGGAAGATCACTGGCCTGCTGCAGGCAGAACCATCGTTTCTATAGAGACAAAACATGTAATAACATGAAATAAAATGTCATTAATACAAACTTAGCATATAATATTCACAATTTGATTCTGTAATGAACTGTGACTGGAAAGTGACTAATTCTCTAAAATAGGATAATGCTTCCCATTTATATTGATGATGATCACATTTTCCAATTCCATGTTTATTGTTCTCACTGTATACAGGTTCACAGATATGTAAATTGAATATTAACTATAAAAATCAATCAGTAGAGTTAACATGCTTTATCTCTGCTGTACAAGACTTAGATCAAATTACAACATATTACAAATCAGCACTAACTCATACAGTGAGAGTGTTAACAACATCAGTACTGTCAAGGAGTCTGCTGAATAGACAAGATGCAGATACCAATGATTCTCCACTTACTTTCTTGTAGTCCTCATCAAAACTGAGGCTGCTGAGGAGGTCCCCCAGTGAGGAGGAGATGAGGGAGACTGAGCCGGCAGTCCCACCCACAACATGCCCCAGGAGGCTTTGAGCACCATGACTCAGGCCTTCAGCAAACTCATCTGGCCCTTCCATGACTCCCTACAACAAGGGAAGCCTGTCTCAAATTCCCCAGGACATCCTGATTTTACTCATCTTTATTAACTGTAGCCTCTGTCTACCAGACAGAATTCAGAGCATAGAAGAATATCAGACATCATGATCTGTACTTATTAGCAGACAATAATGTTAGTCTGACTCCAGTGTCACTAAATTAGTTAATAAAACAGCTAAATGAATCATTAATCCATCAAAATGTAGAAGGGGTGAAAATAGTGATGAAGAAGTGAAAGGGAGAAACATATAGTTTTGGAAAATAGTTACACTGCAGTTGATCAGAGAAGAATGAAAAATGACACAACATAAGCATGATTTAAATGACTGGAAATCAAGCAGTTAAAGACAATAAGGCACTATGAATTTTATTTTATGCTTGAAATTAGTGAATTTGATTAACTTAAAAACTTTCATTGAAATAAGACCATGAATTAGCTGCAACCTAAATTAGGACATTAAAAGACTTCATGCATTCCATAACTTACTAGCTTTATAAAGTCACAACATAATGTTAAAGTAATTAAATAACTTTTGGAAAATGATTTCCAGCAACATTTCCAGGGTAGAGAAAAAGTATTGAAATGCAGATGTATGTCAAAAGCTGAGTACCACAAAGGTGATCACAATCACTAAAGGGAAGTGACAATATTTCTTCCACATGAAATTTGAAGTTCTTCTCATGGCTGTGAAGATGTCATGTTTTTGGTCTTCTGAGTTGTAATTCTGTGCAGACTTGGAGGTAGATATCAAAGTTTCAGAAGAATGTACTACCTCCATCAGCCCTAAAGACCTAAGTAGTATGTTCTTCCAAAACATTCATATCTACCTACAAGTTCACACAGCATTACAACCCACAAGATAAACACTGATAATATCCTTTTGTTTTTTAAAAGATCACTGTTTAATTGTCAGACCTTGTATTCTGTAACTGAAAAGCAGAACAGATCAAACTACATGACTAACTTTCCAGTAGTAGAACACAAAGATTCAACAGTTGGTATAAAGGCACACCATCTGATTCATTCCAGACCCAGTTCTATTCACCTCTTATCCTCACAACCTACTTACCTCAAATGAATCTTAATGTTATCCTCCCATCTCCTCAATTTTCCAAGCAATCATTTTCAAAGATGTTTTCCCTTCAAATTTATGAAATTTATGCATTTTTGGAGAATGGCATATAGCAAAGTTCTAAGCTTACTAGAAACGGTTCATAGAAGAAGTCTCCAAATCCTTCAGTGAAGTCTGTGATGAGACCATAGGGATTGCCAAGGACATCAAGTCCTAGTACCAAGACATGGAACTGCTGAATCAACTGGCTGCTATAGTGCCGATGAATTTCTTCCAGCTCCTGACTCAGGCTGATGAGGCTGCCTTTCTGCTCCAGATATGCCATCCTACATAGAGATCACAACTAAAGGAAAGGCACTCTTATTTTGTTCAATTATTCACTGCCTGCAACTTCTCAATTGGGAATTAGGCCAAAACTAAATACCAAGGTTTGAACCTTGACAGCTCAGTTAATAAAGTGACTGGCTATAAAATGGGTGGCCAAGACTCATTCTTCACTTTCACATCTAGACTGGCTCTGAAGTTCACTGAGCCTCCTATCCAGGGGATACTCTGATTATTTGCTCAGGGATTAGAGCAGCTAATTCTTACCACCTCCATCTACTGTTTAAGTGAACAATATGTGGAGCATTACCTCCCATATATCAAAATGATTTTTCCTAATTGGGGTACAAATATTGCCCAAATGTGTTCATCGCAGTTTTTCATACGTTTTCGGCCTTAAAGCTCACTTATTGAGGATACAAATCTATTGTAGTAATATTAGTAACTCAAATGCCACATTGCATAATCTGAAATTATTTTAGCTGTATTTAGTTAAATATTCAACATATTGAACACTGTTTTAAGTCTTACGTAATATTGAAATTTATATTACATATTACATACTGATTTTTTCTGCAATGATATATTTTCTAGGAAAAAAGTTTGAGTTTCACAAAATGTAGGAATTATATTGGAGTGATATGAGCTGTTTATTTAACTACTCTAACAACTTTAATGGAGAACTACTTCCTCCCTCAGTATAAATAAATTATATATGTTCATTTCATTATCTTTGTGTGAAAACTTCATAAGCTGGATAGTAAGACCTGCGGAATATTGGTGGAATAATGACTGGTGAAGAAAAACAGAAAGGATGTATAGTCCATATTCAGATTATGATAACCCTTTATAGCTGAACATTAAATTATTAGTAATCTCTTGTGTGTAGCCAGGAATAATTTTCAAATTGCATTTCTCTTTATACACAAAATTATGATTCTTACTTCAACTTGACACCCTTCACTTCTGTAAGCGTAGCTCCAAATGAGTTGAGGAAGAAATCAACAAGATCAGACTTGAAGGAACGAACTCTGTTCTTCTGATATACTGTACCCCGTGGAGAGAAACTGAACTGCAGTGCCAAAGGTGATAAATGCATATACTCAATAACCACTTTGGGATCTTCACTAGCAGCCTGTAATCATGTATAATAAAATTAAACATTTAAATAATTAATTATATTTAATTTAATTGTTCCTTAAATTCTAACTCTTGCCTCTACACTTAATCAGTCAACATTAAATTCAAGATGTCAGAAACTGACTACTTCCATCTTATATAATGTTAATTTTATGAATTAAATATTAAGGTCTGTTTCTATAATGTAAGCCTGTCTGAGGGGACAATTATATATTTCTTGGACACATTTCAACTTCAAAGAGATACTTTATCCTTATTTACTTTTATTGATTGATTTACTTTATTTTATTACTTTGGATTAAGCCAGGAAGAAAGTCTATAGTATCTCAGGAGAAAAAGAATTGCTTAAACTAGGTACTTGTGCATGATAATGTAAATTTACTATGCAAAACCATTAACAATGAAGAACTACATACAATACATAACCTAACAAACAAGGTGACTTAAAAATAAATTAGGTGCCTAAACATGACTGTAACAAGAAAGTGTTAGGTTCATGATAGAATTGGAACAGAATTCATTTACTAATTTATAATATATTTTAAGGTTAAAACAGATCACATTAGGATGTGAATATACATCATGAAGTTGTAATTCACTATTTGTAATCTTTTGTACAGCCATCATTTATGTGTTTAAAAGGAAACAGAGCTGTAAAAATTATGTGTTAAAAGAAGACGTAATATACCTTTGCAGAAATCATTGCTAAGGGAACATGGACCAACGCAATGTCTGCTCGCATCCTTACAGATGATTTCTCTTCAACCTGCCAGTTAGACAGAATGTCATACATGGAAAGAAGGAAGCCCTTATCCAGTTGCAGGGAAAATTCCTGCACTAGCACCTTAATGAACCTGTATAACAGACAAAAACACATGTTTAACTAAGAGTCTTTGAATGTATAAAAGAATTAAACAACTTACCTCAGATATAAGTTTTTAAATTACTAATCTTGAGAGAAATGAATGTCTGAGTATTTTGTGTGCATCACAACTGGGAAAATTTATAGTCCAAAACTTTCCTTCATCTGAAAGAAGGTGGTCAGATCAGCACTTAGACATGGAAGAAACTGCACAGGCCTAAACCTTCAATGTAGAAAATATATTAGAATTTACAATTAGTTCAGAAAAATTTAACATGAATTAATTTTGATTTTATATAACGTTTCTGTGTGTTAAATATTGGATCAGTTTTCGGTTAAATTAAACTTTACTGCACTAAAATTGAGTACTAATAAAGTAAATTAACACATATAAAAAAATACCTCTTGCTGGGTTTGAGCGACAGCCCAATGAAAAAATGCAACAATTAAAGACTGCATTCAGATCTTATTTTGGGATGAATGTGGAGATTATTTAGAAAATAAGAAAGAATCTAATATTATTACTCACATTTAGAGACCAACTATGCTGATGACATATTTTTATTCTTGCAATACAGGAACTTCCTCTTGTAACTAAAGTCATCAAATTAAACACATGTATTGTCATCCTGTCTTTCCTAAAGACATTGGCCAGTATTACCTTCAGAAAATGCTTTATATTCATGTACCTTCACCCCTGAGATGTGAGATACTTGACAGGCCTAACTAGGCAGTGTGATATTACAACCTGTTATCACATGGTGTATTGTCTTTTGCTAGTCAATTCAGTCCACAACTTCATAAAACATTTCTTTTAAATGCTTCTACTATTATTCACTGATCAATGACTAGGTCTTTCAAGCTGTCCTTTCCTCTTTGGTTTTCTGACCGAAGTTCTGACAATCTCAATCTGCATTCATCTCTCACAGTGAAAGAAGAAGTTTCATACACATAACAATATATTCAGATAAGCCAAGAGATAAAAAGGCTTACTTGTACACATCTTGGTTTTGAGAAGGTCTGTGTCGCTTCATCACAGCCATTTCAATGCAGGGTTTCATGCCCACACGACGTACAATGTGTCGAGGTATGGGAGTAGGGTACAGGACTGTTGGGAATACTGCATCATGTAGCTGGTTGTCAACCTATACATCAAGCATGAAGACAGAAATATTTATATAAGTATTAAAAAAATTTGCCATTAGCATGGTCCAAAAGACTTTAAAAATTCATTCCATAAAATCAATATTTTTATTTGAAACTTTCTTTCCTACACGAGATGGAAAGATTAATGATAAATTTTAATAACTATAGTACACATGCATTAATTTTTGTTGTTGAAAAGCTCAGTAAAAAGTAAAGCAAAGCTGTCCCACTACACGCCATGTAGGTGCTTGGGGGGAGAGGAGGTATAGCTACCACTCATTCTTGACCTCAGCACTAGATGGGGTGAGTGGTCAGCATCATGCCCTGGCCACAATTGATCCCCGATACCCATTGTAGAGGAGGCTGGGTGGGCCCCAGAGCCAGTCTGGATGCAGAGGCTAGAGAAAAAATGCTCTGCCCCATCAGGGATCGAACCCTAGTTGTCCAGTCCATAGCCGGTCACTATACTGGCTGAACAATGCTGGCTCACTGAAAGAGTTCAGTGTCAAAAAAGAAATTAAATTCTTACCTGTATTCTGTGTAATTTGCAGTGGAGATAACTTTGGTGATCTGATTTCCGATATTGAAGCCAAAGCCCAGGATAGTAGTGCCTCCTCAGATCACCATAGAAAGGTTTAGTCATTTGCATCTTCTCAAAATCTACCTGCAATATGAGAAACCAATTGATAACAGTAACAGAATGAAACAGTTTTGCAATTCATAATTCTGAAGAGATAAAATCAACAAAGTAATTTATATACTAAAAACAAGGGTGCTACAGTGGTGTTTCTGTCATTCTATTCAACCTACTTTTAAATATAGAAAAATTTACTTAAACAAAAGGGGCACATTTAAATTGTCCTCATATAATATTGCACATGCTTGAGTATGTTGGCTCACCATGCTATATTATGAAAACAAAATTCTCTTCTCCAAGTGTGGCAAAATATCAGGTCATTGATAAGGCTTCAACTGAGGACCAAGGCTGTGATATTGTGCTAAATAGTCATATCTATTGCACAATATATATGCAATAATAAATTAGAACACAGCATAGATGGAATGGTGACTGGCAGCGGAAAACTGAAATATTTTCAGGATATCATGCAGAGTGACACTTATTATAACATAAATTCAGCACATACAATGTGATACCACATGCTTCCCTTTCCCCAAGAGAATAAAAAAGAATGTACTTACATGTACATAATCCTTCATTTGGGCCTTCTTTTGATCTTGTTTCCATTTGTCCTCTATCCACGAGGCCAGCTCTAGGGTGAGCAATTTCCAGCGGTGAGCCACCATTACCTCCCATACAGGCGATGAGTCAGAGATACTGATGTAAGCCAGCTCTTTCTGGCAGTAGTTTGATTCTAATGCCTGCAAAAGTTACAAAGTACTGTGTAAAATGGAACTCTTAATTTATACATTCTGCTAATACTGTAACGGTACTGCACACATTCAGACACAACCAGAAATATTCTGACCAGCTGAATAGCTACCAGATACTCAAGAAACACTGTATAATGAAGTTAATTAATCAGACAGTTAGTAATGGACATAGGAGAGTATCTGCTGAATTCTTACCTTCAGACATACACTCCTAATAGTACAGTTAAAACATTTTATTTGTATGAAACAGAAACACCACTCACCAGTGACACACCTATCCCACTAAATGATAAAAACATCTCCAAGTTACTCTTCTCTGCATCAATGTTGCTTCTTGCCTGGTATGCTATCCTTTCATCTTGTGTAAATAAGAGTACCCTCTGGGGACCTTCCAGATAGCTCACCCAGTATACTGTCACTTTGTCTTTCCTTGTCTTCTTCAATTGCTGCAACAAGAATGAAACACTCTGTACAACAAAATTTCACATTACTCAGAAACCTCATATCCATATTAGGATCTTTAATACCTGAGGCTTCTGCTCATCTGACTCTGTATCGTCACTGCTACTGCTGCCATCCCGTACTGGAGACTTTGAAGACATTCTCTTAAGACTGGCAGAGAGCTTGGCCGTAACAGTTGGCATGCTTGTGACTAAACATGGCTGCTTTACAGTATGGAAACTGACACGTTCTTGTCCATAACCATCCTGAAAGAGAAAAACACAAGCACATGACAGATTCTGCACGTGTCAGTAAACACAGATACATATAAAGTTCCACAGTGTCCTGTTACCTCACTGCTAATCAACTAAACTAACTCAATAGAGTAGAGTTCTTTATATTCATTTATTTATATGAAGTTTATTTAAAAATGCTGTCTTTAACTCAATAGGATAATTAATAAATTACACATTGGGAAGGATGTGGAAAGAAGTGGTTATGGCCTAATTTAAACTATACCAGAATTTGTCTGGAGGGATTGAGAAAAATCGGGAAAATGTGTCAGGATAACTGGTCTGTAGGCTGAAATTTGATCCTTGGTCCTAAATATGAAGCAGGGAAGCTAACTACTTGACCATGATATTTGTTCAGTCCTTCTTTAGACAGTGATAGTTGTTCAGCTGGCCACACAATTTCCCATTCTTAATGGAACCTGAAGGTTCATTACCATGTTCCATAAAGCCAATTAATTCTATGGTAATAGAACCCAAAGATCCAGTATCACAAATTCCAGAGCTTCATATACTTTCCATACTCACAACATATTTCCATAACAACCACCTTAACATTATGCTCTCATCTCCTCAGTCTTTCAAGTGACCACTTTTCAAAAGTTTTCCCCACCAAAATTTTGCACATATTCATTGTTATTTTCAATCTGAGTTAATATCCAACCATTGACAAGTGATACCGTGTCAGACAACATTGCCTGTGTAGTAACTGTAAGCTTTTAACCCCTACCTTCCAGAATTCAGCAACAATTCCTTTTGATTTCTTGTTGTAGACATTCCACAGAAGCAATCTTTCTTTTGAGGGATCGTCCCATGTATACAACATTGACTGATATGGACTCAGAAGAGCTACCTAGAAATTACACAAGTACTGAAAAGCACTTCCTGTCGGTACAAAGTTTTTTATAATTCTAAACATTTGCTGTATGGAAAATATGTATATTTTCCAAGTATGTCTATATTTATCATCAAACTGAATATCACACAGTGGTTTTAAAATATCCATGACCACTGTGCAATACTATACCTTTACATTGATTCACTAGTGTCATTCCCACCTCAGACATTTACACGGTGACCATTTGATTTTAGTGACAGTAAGAAACTGAAAATTATAAAAGGAGTGTAGCATTTAATGGTACAACATTTATAACCAAATTTCATGAATGCTGAAATTTTAATGTCTATCTTAATAATTAAATCAGATGACTGGAATCAGAAAGAACACAGCTTTTCAACCTATAAGATTTTTGTGGCATTCATAAAAATTAATTTCATAACAATAAAATGAATTACCATTGATCCTTTGGCTGCTAATTATTTTTTAGCTTACTGATTCCTGTGTTAAAAGAAATGTATAAATACTACCAAACGTTAGTCAAAAGATGGAAGAGTATGTATAGTTTGTCATTAATGACAACTCTCATCAGAAAATAATAAAAAAATGTATAAATTGCAGACTGGGATGTTGATGTTGGTCTTCTGGGTTGTAATGCCTTGTGGACTTACAGGAAGACAGACATCGACATTTTCACCACTGTGAGAACCTCAAATCTCATATGGACTGAGATATCCCAGGTGAAACAGTGCACTAGTAAACATCAGTCTGGGAGATCCAGTACACAGTTTTCAAAGAGCTAATATAAATAATAACAAATATTTTGTAAACTTGGAAACATATTTATTTCTATGTCAGTTGTATTATTTCAAGACACCAAATGACATGCAGAAATTAATGGAACAAATGAGTACTGTAGCAATCTAAAAACTGTTTTCACACATTCCAGATGACCAGACCAGATACCTGTCCTATTCATGAGGATCCTACCTTACCTGTCCTAGATCCTGCTGGTGAATTTTAAGGAACAGATCTTCACACAGGTTGTCAACACGTACAGGAGCATCACCCAAACAGTAGCTGCGGAATGTTACTGTGAAGGGCTGATCACCTCCACCACTCACATCCACGCAGAGACCAGCCTGCTAACATACATGTGTCAGTGGCATTTGGTTAAAATATTATGCTTACTTTACCACTCTGAACACTTGATTAGAAAATATAAAATTCATATGCAACACACATGGTATACAATTTTTTATTTCTAGACACAGTCTTTGTTCATGAAGGACAGACCAGGAGATTTGTGGGACCTCTTTTATAATTTGACCTTTCAGCACAGGGTAGGCATATGATGAACATTTTAAATTAATGGTATCAGGTACATAAAAGAGATTAATAAATGCATGGAATCCAGGAAATACAGAATTTATGGAGTCAAAATGAATTTAAACAATTATTACAATTTGTTCCATTAAGAGATTTATGTCATTCCCTGGGCTTGATTTAACATCTCAGTATATCACTTTATCACACAACCTGACTGCTAGACTCAGAGAGAGAGAGAAAAACAAACAAACAAACAAACATACTTACACCTTTATCCATCCTTAGAACAGTCTGGTGTATGTGTGTTATGGGGAAATGTTGTGACACTAATTTGCTGTCCCGAAACTTCACATACATCCTCATGGAGTCTGTATCAGGCCAGAAGGGAATACACTGAAAAGGGAAAATAATCATAATGTGAATTTATGAACATGAGGGTCTGAATTAGGCATTTCATGACCATCTATTTTGTAAATTTTTGGAAGAATTGACTCCTGAGTATACAGTATACACCCATTCTTCATATCAACTACCAATTTTCATTTAAATATCAATATCATGTTGACACAACCAGAGTTGAATAAAAATGTAATTTGGTTATTGATTGTACATTTCATAAAACTGGAAATACGTCCTGTTTTACAAACAGACACTATCTTTAATTCACAATTTACAAGTTATTTACTATAAAATCATATAATTTTCTACCCACTCACCTGCCCTGATGCTAAATCAATCCACAGATCTGCCCTCTCATTTTCTTCCATGAATCTGAGATGTTTTCGGGTGTCATTGACAACCAGAAAGTTAGGCAAGAGTGTGACAATGCGTGTTAGATGTGGGCAAAGCTTTGACAGTATAACGCTGAGCAGGATTCGATAGCGACGCTTCCTTTCTCTGTCTTTGCACACAACAAGTCCTGTGCAGCTGACTGTATCTAATGAAAATGCAGACGACCATGACGAGTGATAGGCTCGTAAACGCACACAATGACGACGATGTTTCTTGTAGCAGAATAACAGTGGCTCTTCTCCTTGGGCCTCATATACAACATCAGACAAAGAAGCCTGTCAATCAAACAACAGTATATTTTTCTGTCAAACCACAGGAAGACACATTAAGAAAAATACATGTCCAAGTAAAGTTAAATGTAACAAAATTCAGGGACACAAATTGTTCTATGTCTCTTTCCCATTTCTTTATAATTCTAATTTAATAATTCCATATAATAAAATCCATGGGATCCGCATCTTTGGATATTACTGTTTTTGATTTCCATATATGTTGTCAATATAATAATTTAAACAGGCTAATTAAAAACATGACTTTTCTTAATCCTGAAAACTAAGATGGCTGGATGGGCTGAGAAGAATAAGATTGGGTGTTATTAAATGGAAGCACAGAGAAAAATGAACAGGAATGTACAGAGAGCTATGATTGAAGTAAACTGAAGAGGCAGGAAGAAGAAAAGGAATACATAAATCATTCCTGAAGATCCAGTAGATGACTCATAGTTTCTGCACGATACTTACTCTGATCTGCAATGGCAGACCAGTCTTGTTAATAATCCAATAAGGTGCATGCAGAAACACATCACAAGTTTCAGTTCGCTCCACATGGAGGTTCAGCCCCAACTGCTTATTGCCTCCTTCTGTGTCATACTCGGTTACCATGGCAACAGTCTTCTCCTCTAGGTCTGCAGTCATGTTGAAAGAGCCCATCCATGGAATGCCCAAATAGAAAGGTACCTAAAGCAATACAATTTCTACTGAAAGATAATTACAAAAGCTTTCATTCAGCACCAACATTTACTAGCTACACATAACAGTCTGTCAATCACATGCAATTTAATAACAGCTGAAATGCCAAAAGGTATTTTTTTCTTATTTTCAAATAAAGTATCCCTTAGTTTTATCAGCTTTTACTGAGAGAAAATCAAATTTGCTTTCATTAATTTTATGTATTAATTCATCTTTCACAGTGATTCAATGAAACTGGTAGTTTGGGGCACACTTATTTTGGGTATCTAATTTTAAACACTGTAAAAGTAAAGAGAGAGGATGGAATGAAGGAAAAGCAGAGAAGAGGAGAAAAAGAGAAAGACAGATTAAACAGAAATCAGGAAATAAAACACTACTGGATTCTCAAAAACATCAACAGAGAATTGCAACTCTGAGTATGAAAGAATCCCCCTTAGATGTTAATACTACTGGAGTCAAACTTCAGAAACAGGTCGTGCGATCAATACTTGACCTATTCAGAGCAGTACAGACCAACAAGTATTAGCAAGTGTGTGTATTTCTTTTAACAATAAGGATAACAAAATGGATCTGTCTACAAGCAACTGAATGCCTACTAAAGAAGACAACCTCAGAAGTCAGGTAACAAATCAAAATAACAGTACTTATAAATACCTCAACACAGATTTTGTGCATCTTCAGAAGATTCAAAAAATATACGTTAGTTTTTTCCCCTGCTTCAATGCGAACTTCATATTTTATTGTTGGTACTCTGACTTCAACTGCATAAGGCAGCCTGTTGTGTATGGCTAGTGGTGGAAGCAATCGTATCATATAATTGGGGATGGAGCGGGAAGCTCTGTTCATTGGTGCACCTTCCACACACAACGCCTGCAATAAAAGTAAAACATATTCATTACATGACAATGCAATTAATCCTTATCAGCTGTGCATCAGCGTACATGCCATCCAGTTAGCCATTTGTTGCAGTAGCATACAAATAAGCTATTAAATCGTGGACAATGGTATAGGGTTTTACAACCCCTATTGCCATGACAATGGTTAAGCAACTTAATACACCATCATGGGAAGGCAGTTTCCTGCATCTGCCAGCTTCATGCTAATTAGCAGCAAGCAGGAAACTGTGTTTTGTGCCATGCCAGATTCAAAAGCTAGTACTCCATTTATTTCCTGATAGATGTCAGTAGTGGATGGCTCTATAGAGAACTGGGATGTTAGATGCCATTATCTTACTACACTACTGAAAAGAAAGCTTAAAAGATACTGAAGTTGCTTCACCTATATAACCATTATGACAGCCACAACAGGATGATTCTCTTTATAAAAAGGGGCATTTCAAAGAATATTATTCACACTGCAAGCTAAGCACTAAGAAATGGACAAAATCTGCCAGATAGTTTGCATTTTATGTTCAAACAATACACACTCTTCAGCATCTACTACAGCAAAGTGGCAGGCTAATGCACACAGCTAGATACCAAGCTACTCATGTGATTATATTAGGTAACTCATTAAGAAAATGGAAAAAGATTTGTTAGCAATTTCTATTCTTGGAATTTCTATGCAAGTTCACAGAATTTGTCATTCTGGACAAAAGCATCTACTATTTTTCTTGCAACATATGACTTCCCAAATCAATTACATTTTATAAAACAGAGTTTAAAAAAGTTTACTGTAAGGCATAAAACTCCTCTTCTTGACAGAAAGTATTACAAAAAATGTATCTTTTAAATTTAATCTTTCCATTATAACTGTCATATCAGACAAGCTATGAAATTAAGATAGACAATTTGTCCTAAGCATGGTACTACACACCCTCACTGAGAAGACTGTAGCATCCTTCTCTTCTTTGGGGGTACAGTAGATGTCCTTGGGAGTGTTCAAGTCTGAGGCCAGCTCCTGCCACCACAGTCCTATTTCACTGACGTGGTAACTACTGCATTGAATAAGAAATGTAAACTAATATTTGCCACATTTAAATCCCAAAACATGTGAGCTTGAATCCATAAATACTGCCACAAGAGATTTAACAGAGACTACAGGCAAGTAAATTTTAAGCTTTGAAATGAATTTTCTTACATTGTCAGCATATTTTGTAATCCTGGATCTCTGCATTCAAAGTGTAATGACATTTGAAGATGGCTATCTTCTGGGTTGTTGCACTGTGTAGTCTGGTAGAAGTTTACCAATATTTCAGATGTTCTTGCTCCACTCATCATCAAGGTACATAGCACAACAACCTAGAAGACAGTCATCTTCATACTCACTGTAATGAGAACATTAAATTTCATAAAATGACACTTACTCCACATAGGCTGGCAGAATGAACAGTTTACAATGGTAAGCCACATATAGCGGGACACTGAAGGTCTCATCTGGCTCCACTATTGCAACCCTGATTGTGTCCTCAAATGGGTTTGTTGACTCTCCAACATGCTCCACTCCAAGGGCATCTAGCATGGATTTCTTATAGTATAGTCCCATGGCATATGATGTTTCATTCTTCACCTTTATAAGAAAGGAAAACAATCTATATACTAACTAACTAAGTAGATGGCTTAGGGAACCCGAAGGTTCATCACCGAATTAACCAAAGCCCTCCACCAGTCCCTGTTCTGAGCCAACAAAATCTAGTCTCCCTCAACTCCTATCTCCCATAAATGCTGGTTGATATTATCCTCCCATCTATGTCTAGGTCTCCGCAGCGATCTCCTCCCTTCAGGCTTCTCAACCAATACCCGGTGCACATCTCTTGCCCCATCCATGTGCGCTACATGCCCTGCCCATCTCATTCTTCTTGACTTAATCACCCTGACAATATTGGGGGAGGAGTACAAATTTTCATCATTATGCAGTTTTCTCCATACCCCATCCTCTTCTCTCCTAGGCCAAAATATCCTCAAAACCCTATTTTCAAACACCTGTAATCTATGTTCCTCCCTGAGAGTGAGAGAACATGTTTCACACTCATACAAAACAACAGGCTAAACTATTGTTTTGTATATGTTAATCTTCAGGTTCTTATAAATCAGACAGGAAGACAAAATATTTTTAACTGAAAAGTAGCAGCATTTCCTCCTAATTTCCTTGTGAATATAATTTTGATTTGTTATTGTTTTTCCCAAATATTTTAACTTTGTCACACTTTCAAAGGATTTATTAGTCACCCTAATATGATTTTACTCGCCTGTCTGCTGATGGGATGGTAACATGTACTTAACAATCTACATACTATATACTACCATTCTTTAATGACCGTACCTTGGAACAAAGTCTTTAAATTTAACTAAAAAGGAAGTTCTAGAAATAACTTACCATGCCCTCTTTTCCTTTCGTTGTTTTCATTTATATAGAGGTTAGCACAAAGTGGGTCAGTTCACAGACTGACTGTGGGTCCAACAACTGGAACTTGTCGAAGTCTGAAGGTTTCTGACAGTGGTATGTTACAATATGTAAAACTGTTCTTTCAGTCTTTGTCCATCATCTAATTACAAAATCATAAGACTATAACATATTAGAAGCTGATTTCTGCTCCCAATTTTAGGAAAAAAGGGGGGAAGAGGACAAGAAGACCATCTATTTGGCCCCTGGATAAGCTAGCCTCAGACCTGGAGGTCTGTATGTGAACCACATTTTAACTGCCCACATGTTATGCTATACCTCTTGTATATTTTTCATTCACTATAACAAATAATAAGCACTTGGTTTAGGTACTAGCTACATATCATTCAATTTCAATCTCCTCTTTATCCACCTGCAGGGGAGATCTGACCAATATTTTGCGATGGAAATGGTGCGTATCCACACTGACTACTGCATAATATCGGGTGTTGTTCTTCATAGGATGCAGCATATGCAACTTGCTCACCAACCTCTGTGGGGCCACTACCTGAAGTCTGTCAAAACCTGAAACAGTATAACCAACACCATGGTTCAGGTTGTTCCTTTTAACTGTTCATTAAATTCTCCATTTTTATACAAACCAAACATATAATATAAATCTTCTCATAAATTGTATTGGTAATGAACAGCTTCATGGAATCTTTAATTAACATACCTTCCACATCAATGATCAATCTTTCATCTGTCACTTTTTTGTAGAGTTTGGTCACAGACTCGCCAGGAAACCTCAGCAGTGGTGAAAACAGCTCCTGACCTGTGGTTCCTTCACTGCTCTGAGTATTAAATCCTCCTTCAAAGCTGAAAAATAAAATAAAATAATAATATTAATAAGAGTTGCTGTTGTTGTTATCATCATCACTGTCAGTATTATTTCAGCTCCTCATCTAGACGTGTTTCTCTTGCTTATATAATCTCCAGAAACAAATCTTTCACAGAATTTATATTTCAGTTATTGACAGTTTTCAATTTTTCATTGGCTCATTAACCTTTATCTTACGGGAATAGGTGCTTTAAACCTCCATACTACAGGGCTGTTGGCTGAAATCTAACTCGTAATT
>NW_019059898.1:304273-326165 GCF_000696155.1 Zootermopsis nevadensis
TAGTTTGGAAACTGGCAACAGATAACACTTATTTTCTTAAGATAATTGCAACATACAGCTATGGCATTATATCATGTACTGCTATTCTTTGTTTTCAGATAAACACAAGCACGAATGCATATGATACTACTTAATATGTCTGTAATCACTTTAGGCTAAAACTGTGTTAAACTGAATTACCTTCCAAAGATATTTTTTTCTTATATGATGCACAAACCCAACAAGGGAGTGTCAGTTGTGTCAGAAAAGCCCGACCATAAAAGGACTAATGATGCTGCAGCAACTGCAGAGGTTATTTAGCATCAAATAAAATGAAAGAATGATTTTGTACCCAGAAATTGGTGTCTGGGTTCGGATTTGAACACAAAACTTAGGGAATGACAGTCTTTATTCAGCAGAATTTTCTAACCTCTCTATGTCTGTGTCAGAGTCAGGTGGACTAAAGTCCGCTAAACCAGTAGTTGTTGAAGCTGGGCTACTTGGAAGTGAATCTGACTTATTGTACAATGCTGTCATGACAATTCTGTCTTTCCCATCAGGTGAAATCTGAAATAGAGAAAATATAAATATTAATCCTCTGGCATGCTACTTGATTTTGTCTACCTATGTAAAATGAATTCAATTATTTTAAATCAGACACCATAAATTTGATGCACAACTTATATTATAACTATTTTCCAATAAGTAAACAATACTAACTTATATGTGTCAAGTTTTCACAGACATAAAAATATAAAATCTGTCTCTCAAAGAATGACAATGCATTAAACAAGACACAATTATGCCACTGAAGTTTCTCATACATCTAATTCTGTTCCACATTTTACTCTCAGAGATTTGTCAAGGGTCATACAGATTTCAACTGCTAAGTAAGACATATGAAACAGTATACCCAGATACAAGAGAAGCTAATAAAAGGCTTTGTCATTCAATGACCCACTCTAATAAAGGTATCAATAAATGACAATGCAACAGCAAATTGTGTAGACTGTAACATACCTCAGCCCTTGACAGCAGTGTGATTTTTGCCCAGGGTCCCAGGTCATTTTGAAGTGAGAGAGGTGCTTCCAGTCCATGAAATGCAGCAGATGGGATGTCTGGAATACTATGTGTAAATGCTATAGCAAGGTCATGCAACACTTGCATGCCTGCTGGGGTCAGTGTTATATTTAGTTGATCCCTTGCGTCCATCATTATGTAAGTTGCAAGCCGATCTGGTGCCTCTGTCTCCAAACCTGAGTCTATGGAGTCATCTGTTCAAACACAATATTTTCTGGATGTACTTCATTCACTATCACATGAAGTCCATGTCTCTTTCACTTAAGTTGCTGTTTATAGATGTATCTCACACTTGAGAGAACTGCAGACAAATAAGACCTTCAAGTAAAAAAACTAGAACAAAACATTCAATTACTTACTCTGTTTCTTGAGGAATATTGCCCTTTCGTCCTTGCCAATAACAGTGCTTCCACAACTCATAGTTATTTCAGAGGCCTCCTCAGTCTCAACAGAAGGCTCAGCCCCACTGGAATCCTCTGATTCACTTCCTTCTCCATCACTGCTATCTCTAGATGCAAGAAAATTTATTAAAAGTCTACAAAAGAGTCACATCACACACACACACACCTTAAACTTTATCAGCCATGTGTCAATTGTTATGCATGGCCCAATTGGCTGTGTGTACTTGGAAGGGGGGGAGAGGAGACCAGAGGCAGTAAATTCCCTATTCATGTAAGCTAAAAGTTAATAACTGAACTATATTTCTGCCTTTTCAAACCACCTGAGTGCCAGACAAGACCTTGTGACATTACTCTTACAGCTCAGAAGTAACTGACACAAGAATATGGAGCATTGATGTGACAATGATGGCATGGTAAAACAAAATACAGAAGATTCCAGTTAATTGGGCCATCGCTTAATCGGGGCAGCCATTTATTTGGGACAAATGTTAAAGAACAAACCTTTCTTAACTCTTTACATGGAACTTCACATAATCAGGGCAGCCGCTTAATTGGGACAAAGTGTTCTAGTCCTGATGTGTCCCAATTAACTGAATCCACTGTATTTTGAACAAAACCTGCTTCAATGGCATTTTGTACATTACAAATGGGTATCTGGGACCTGGTTCTCTGTCTCCAACTGCCTGAGGTACAACACAGCCACATGGAATTTCTGTATATGAAATGGTTTGGAAAGTATGTTCATGTTTCTTTAGATTGGAATATACTGGGTATTTAATTGCCAGATATCATTTTATTGTTTAACAGACTGGAGGTTTAAGATACATAAATAAATACTTTAATGCAAAGAAGGTCATTAGAAGAATAAAACATTACCCAGTAAATAAATGTCCTATAGCACCTGCAAGTTTTTCCAAGACACCTTCCTCATTTTCTGAATCTGAATCATCAGGATAACCAATTAAGCTCACATTTTCTGAAAATAAACAATACAAGCAGCAAGTAAGAAACCATAATTCTGAAAAGCTATCGATAATGATGGAAATCAGGATTCTATGGAAATTTTCTAACCATCAAACTACTTAATTAAATCTGGCAGGGTGGCAGATGCTATGCTGGTACATGGTCAGGTTTATTCATTTACTGTCTATTTGGCAATTTTTATTACAATCTGACCCACTACACTGTTCCATATTCATTTATACTTAACTGCTGAGGTCAATGCCAGAGAAGTACCTAGTTCAAGCCTTGACCATTTCTAGCTGTTGTCACTGAGGTTTGCATCAAGGTGTCTAGGCAAAGACATGAGTATTACCTTGCCTTAGGAAGGGCCAAAATTCACTTCTTACACCTTTTTTTCACCTTTACTGCATCACCCACGTACATACTGACTTAGCCACTGACTGTTCAGGCTGATCATATATTCATTCATCCTATCTCTAACCATGGGGTAAGTGACCTCTTTTATTAAAAACAGAGTATAACAATAATATTTCATCTGATTTAGAAAGCACTTATAATTAATCTGTCACTGGACTGCCAAAATATGTGATATCTTACGTTCTGTTCTGTCCACAACGAAGTGATAATACAGAAGATGGCTGTCTTCTAGGTTGTAGCGCCATGTAATCTGGTAGAAGTTTACCGATGTTTCAGAGGTCTATGCTGCCACCATCATCAGGGCAACTCAGAAGACAGCCATCTTCATACTCAATGCTGTGAAAACCTCAAATCCTTCAAAATGATAATACAGTTCACTGACTAACAACCTCACCATTTGCATTTCTCTTCAAAGCAAGTAGTGATTCAACATTGTGCCTCCTTATGAATGTCATCCCATTTTCTGGTTCTGTTTCATCAGCAGATGTTTCAGATTCTTCAGCTTTTCTGTCCTGTGTTCGATGTTCAATCTTTACACGACTATGGTCTGTTTCTGTCTCCATATCATGGTCTAGTCGACTTGAAATTGGGAAAGCTTTAGCATGGAAAACCTAAAATGAATTATTAGTAACAAGTATACTTAAAACACAGTAGCTGAATCAGCAAAGAAAGTTGAAAGAAGAGGAAAGTATTGGGAATATTATGATTAGTCATATGGTTTTGTAATAAATCCGTATTATTTTAAAAATGTTCAATAGAAGGAACTATAGAATATTTAATCCTCCAAAATAAATACCACCTGCTTTAGCAATCACTAATTTGCATTTCGAAAATAGACTGTGTATAGGCTTTATACTATTTTCAGAACAAAGATTATTTCCATAAATATCATTAACAAATTGATCTCTGAAATAGAGACGACAAGAACTGAATAGTATATTGTCAATGCCAATGTAGGTATTTTGCTTGATTTGAGATAGCATTTATTAAATGTCAAGTCACATGTTTTAAGGATGGAATGGAATTTGAAATATTATTTAGATAAACTTTGTGCTTCACAGGCTTAAGGAAGTGACCAATTAATTTTTAACAGTCCTACTGTTAGGCTGTGCAATACCTTCACTAACACCTCCCAAGGTCTGTAGACATTTTCTTCTTCCACACAGGGTTCAATGAGGGGCTCCCAAGCTCCAACTCTGTCATTATAATATGAGGCCTGCATCTGGATTTCGGCTAAAATAACACAAGTTTAATCAAAATTAGACAAGTGGTTCAAAAGCTACTAGATATGGGAAGACAAAACACATACATACACAATACCATAAGCCTCACTTACGTTAGGAAATTAGAACAAGCCTAAAAATGTGTTTGTCCTTCCCTGGATCTAAACTATCAGGATAAACAAAAATTAAATGTCATTTGTACATAATGTACTACAACAAATTATATAAAGGGCTTTTAAATAAACTGGTCAAATTCGAAGTTCCAACCTACACATCTAAATATGCTGACAAATTTTAAAGACATATTTACCCTTCATGTGCATCTGCTTGGACCAGTCTTTGATACTGGCTTCTACAGATGACTTAAAAAGAAGAACAGGAATCCTATGATTTCCACCTTCAAGCTCAAAAACCACACGTATCTTCGGGACTGCCACTGTGAATGTTTCCCTTGGTCTTCCTTCAGGATATGATGGCTGACCATACAGCAGGGTTTCTAAACATACAAATTTATTATAATATTCAGTATTCAGCAGTATTGGCATCATTAACCTTAAGGAGAATGTAAAAACCAGTAGTAAATTAGTAGGATTTGAAGTTCTCAAGGTGGTGATTACGAACAACAAAAATAGCTGTCTTGTGGATTGTAGTGCCATGTAGTCTGATAGAGGCAAACTTCTACCAGACTACATGGCACTTCAATCCAGAAGACATTCATCTCACTGTTGTAAATTATACAGAGTAAAATACAGGAAGAGAGAAGCTCTGTTAAAAAGCTTGGATGATTAAGTCATAGCAGAATTACAGGTGACTCTCGTTATACATGCTTTTGCTATCCATGTTGTCACATATACATTTTATTTTAGTATCATGAGCATCAATATCATATCTGTGGCCATGGTAAAAGATGTAGCACAGGATCACTAAGTTGTGTGCAGAATTTAACTGTCTTTCTCCTCCATTTTGTCTCTGGGAACTACAAATTAAGGCTTTTTTTTTGTATTTAACAAAAGAATTTACAGACATTTTTAATTATATAAGCCAAATTGTGATGTAAAATGATTACTGAACCAGTTCCATGAGTTCTTTAATACTTACCACAAGTTTCAGGGAAAATGTATGGCTGAATTTTCTTTGGAGACCAGATATCCTCCAAGTCGGTGATATTATGTCCCATTTTTGTTGGTAGTTCTGTTTCTTCAGCTTGAAGTGAGTTCAGGATATCTTCAATCACCTGAACAATGCAAACAATAATTAGCATATAAATGCTAAATAAAACATATGAAAAAATTCATACAAATGCAGGAGCACAAATAAGTTTCATATTACTGTCAGTAAAGGGATCCTGGAAGTCTCAAAAAGAAGACAATTTTGACTTTGACAGCCACTTTCTTAAAAGCAACTCAGCACAGAGACAACATATATATAATATCTCAGATCACCTTTACTGAAACAGATTTTATTTGGAGTACTCACATTGCTGACTGTATGTACAGTGCTGGCTGACAGATGAATATTTACAGTGCTGACAGTTGCTGACACTTTTAGTCCATCTTCCACTGACTTTAAACTCTTAACAAATTCTATATCACATGGATGTAAGACCTGAAAATAAGTTACACAATTTTCATATCTCTTCCAATTATTCTAATCGTGTGCACATTCAGAGCTTCATGGCTTATTAAATTGATTACACACATATAACAATACTTTATCAAGACTGTCATTTTTAACCGTTTCTAAATTATTAAACAATCTAAAACACAATTTTATTTTAAAATCTACAATAAAAGAAGCAGAAACAACTAATACATGGGATATCAAACAGAAAAAATGAAAAAGTCAAAATAAAATTAATGTTGATTAGAAGGAATTCATAAAGTAATACAAGGAAATAATATGAAGGAAAGCGACTGGATACATGCAAAGTTATGGTAAATAAGAATGATGAACATTCAAAAATGGGAACACCACAAAAAGAATAAAAATAAACCCCAATTTTTACCAGATGTGGAGGCTGTTTATTGTGTCCCTGAAGTTTTGAGAGGATCTGTAACCCTGCTAGAGAACAGACCAATGAGTCTCGACCAGGGTGACGACTGTAGTCTACAAGGAATTCAGTACGAAGCAGAAGGGCATGACCACTGTGTTCTGACAAGTCAGCAAACAGCATTATCTCTGGCTTCCTCAGTTGCACTGACACTGACAATCCTGTAGAAGAAACATTATATCAGTTTAACTTTTTGCCATGCTTGATATACTAAAACAGAGTATAGCTTATAAAAGGTATTTAAATTAACTGATCTGACATTATTAAGACACAGATTTTTAAGTGATGCAACAAGTTGCTAAACCTTTCACTTTTATGGATGAAGCTGTTCTGTTAAATATATTTAACAATGATTTCATGTATCAAAAAGTATTATAAAATATGGGACATTAATGCCTTAGATACAAAGTGAGTTTTAAAGTGAAACAAATTATATATATATATATATATATGAATAAAATATTTTAGTGATATACAAATCCTGGCTCAATATATCTCAATGCATAAGTATGGCAATGGTAACTAAATTGAAATCAAAGTGCTGGCTACTTCTATTCTACTAACACAATGAACAATACTGATACAATATACTATAACAAGGAAATGCGGGCTGACACTGTACCATGTCAATTATCATCACATTTCTCAAGATTACGTATGCAAGGCTTCCTGGTATCTGCCTTAGTACTGGAAGCTTCTAAAACTCAGATAAAATAAAAGGCAAATGCATTTACCATGGAAATAACCGAGACATAATGACAGATTTTTAAATACTATTTTTTATATAATTAATGTTCTTTGTTTGTGCACTGTGTAACATTTTAATGATAAAAGATGTACAAAGTCTTTCAAGTTTTAAAAAGCTGTCTTTAACTACTAATTTTAGCAAGCACATATACACTTCTGATCTCTCCCAAGAAAAATAGGTATAAACACATTAAACATGGTTAATGGTAAAATTCAGAAAAACTTACCAGCTAGATCATCAACGTAAGATGCTCCAGATGAGAAATAACCACTGGTACTGTCGGCAGAGCTGGGCGGTCTCTGAGGTACCGGTTTCAAGGTTTCTACTGGAGCTTTGTTCTGCATACAAGTATTATAACACAGATAGGCAACCAATACCACCAATACATTACAAGAATTATAGGCAGTACTGAAAGTATGGATTTGAAAAACATGGTCTTAGAGTTACCTTTGATACACCAGCTTCATATTCCACAAAAACTGGAGAAGTTCAAAAGGAAGACAATGCAATGCATCAACCCAAAAGATTATATTTCTTATAGAAACCAATCAAAATACAGCACTATTCACCTGAACTCCCAAGTCTCCCACATAACCATGGTTTACAACTCCACCATCAGTGGGATGCTCCCCTGGTAAAGAGTCCATCAAGAATCGTCCAAGATTTATAAAAAATGGAACTGACAGATTGAGTCTTATTTTCTCCACAAGGACATCAATGCAGCGATCGCCACTCTGAGTCTGTTTAAAGGTCACATCAATGATTGGTGGAGTGGACACAGAGATGGGACTAGAATCCATCTTCATTTCACCACTGTGGGACTGAAATATTCTGAAAAAAGTAAGACAGTGTTAACCAATTGCTACATAGACTTGAAAGGCATTTTTATCTTGAAATAATCATAAATCAATAATATAGAACACAACAGTATTAAACTCAATTATCATTCATCAAATCACAAGCCTTCAACTTTATGGAATTAGTAGCAACACCAATACTAACTTCTTGATTATAATATTGTCGTGTGGACGGATATCCTCCATGAGGCATGATTGTAGAGCCATCTTCAGTTCCAAACTATGGTCTGTGAAAGTATCCAATGATAATGCTGCTTCTCCAATATCCAATTTGCACAGCCCATGATTCAAGTCTCTCACTGGAGAACTAAGAACCTGTTGAGAGATTACATTGTATTATGAAACTTCACTCAGCAAGGCTTTATGTGGACAGGAAAATATTTGGACCTAAGACAAGAACTAACATGAGACTGAAAATAATAACATAATAAGAAGCTTTTTACTTTATACTCTTCACCTATTATTTGTGATTATGCAGTACAATAATAATTCATTTTAAAGCAGGCCTGAAGATAACTGTAAGAACCTGAAATATGTTGCTTTGATATACCATACTAAATAAATTTATGTGAATGGAAAAACAAATAATGTTATTATTATCAAAGCACCTCATCCATGTCATTGAAGAGGTACAACTGCAGTCCATCTAATGTGAGATGAATGCTGGACTCCCGTCGCACGTGTTCAGTCTGACAGAAAAATGCTTGCAGCTTCTTTACAGTTGAATCCTCTGCTGGATTTATGGGTGTTCGGGGTTCGATGGGGGATGTAGAATCTGAGTTTGGTTGCATATCTAAAGAAATGAAAGAATACAAACATTAATGCGACTAATATATGAGTAGAGAGTGCCACAGTATCACACCTGACTTGTACTTTAAAGACAATGAGTTAAAATTCTGGCAACCCGCATTGGTGTTTTTTATTAATCCCTGTAGATGGATCCTGAAATAGGCTATTATATGTATAACTAATTGGCTATTCATAATCCTTCCTCCATCTTGTAACTATGAAACTTTCGAAAACAGAGAATAATCTCCAGTCAGTTACAACTTAAAATATAGCCTAATAATAAAAGTCTTTATACTTGCTCACCCATAAATCTGTCTTCAGCAAGGTTGTCACTCCAGACTGACAAAAGGGTGGCCAAGTCACGCTGCCCAATGTTAATCCGAACATTTTCCATCCCCCCATCAATTTCATACAGTAATAAATCCCTGTGCAGCTGTAAGTATGGACCAGGTGCAGGGGGCAATGAGTTCATGGTGTGATGATATGCCACCATCCTCTTCACATCAAGTCGTATGCTCATTGGTTCCAAAATTGGTTCCTATGAAGTCAGGTGCATTTATAATATGTCCAAGTACATGACACTAAATCAACACTATACAGTCTGAGCTGCTGATAGCATCATTAAATATAACACAAACAAAATAAGCACGTGACATCAAAGACTGTCCACTTACTTCTCATAATGGAATTATTTAAAAATTAAATTCACAATGTTTTAGGAAGGAATGAACAAAAGGGAAAGGAGACATAGGTAGAGTACTCATGGAAGGACAGAGAACAATGAAAGTCTTTGCATTTGCATAAGATGACCCATCATTTTATATATGTAAATGAACATTACTCTTTAGTCTCTCACTGTCCCCAAAAGTCTGGCTCAATATTATGTCACATGATATTAGCCCATATGTACTGTTACCTTAAAAAGGAATATCCACATATCACTTGTGGAGTAAATGTCTTTGAAGTGAGAGATGAAGACCAGACTTACTTGTATCTCAAGAGAGCCTGCTAGAGTCATGACTGCTCTTGATACTTGCACAGACTCCAAGCGAACCAGAACATTGTCCACAACAGGCACTTCACTGGCTGAGACTGAGGACGATGAACCAGATGTCACATACGGGAAGTGTGAACGTGTCATCTCCTTGAAGAAGTTTTCAACACTCAAGTCACCTATAAATTTAACACAGTACTTTGTACACTCTAATGCATTGCAAACAATCAAAATTACTAACTCATAATTTCTCTCTTGTTTTCTAACTGCTTAGATCATGGTCTTATTGGTGTTGTCCATTTATCAAGCATGAAGGAATATATGTTTCATGTGGAGTGTGCTTAACAAACAATCTGTTCACTTATTTCAGGAATTAATAATTGTATAGTTGGTCAAGAGTACCTACTAAAATATCAGGGACCCAAAACAAATGTAGAACTTCCAAAAACATTTAACCAATGGATACAAACAACAGAATGATTACACACAAAGAGTTCCTTGTTACATCATGACCACAAGAGCCCATGACTTGGTCCTATTCTAAGCGACTTGAATCAAGCTCATATCTTCACAATCTATTTCTAAAAGAACCATTCTATAACAATCCTTATAATGGCATTTTTATCTCCCATTCAGATATTTTCATGACACATTGTATTTCCTGTTTCTTCAATGTGTGCTACTAGCCATAGTCATCTCACAATTATTTTGCTCCACAGAAATATAAGAACTGCCTTTTTGTCTTGAAAGTGAGCAATATTATTTAAATAATGTATTTTATTTAAAATTAACGAGAAACAGTGTTTGAGAATAGCCAGTTTTATATTCTCCTTATATAATTAAAAGTACTGTAACTTTTAATATTTTCAATATCACTAAAGTTCTTAAAATTTAAATTCTGGTTCATTGAAAGTTATAATTCTTATGACTTCAGATAACATCAGATTCAAATATTCAGAATTTTCTCCTAAGCAAAACCTAAACATGAATATGTGAAACAATGCAGAAACAAGTTGCATATTTAAATGTAATAGTTTCAATTAACAAAAACTGTGTTTTGCTAATTTTAGAAGTTAGGAATGGAATTAAAATTTTAATATGCTTCTCTGCCATTATTTCTGACCATAGACGATGAAGAAGCCATTATTTCCCTCTGAAGAAATTCTAAGACTTCCACAAAAAACACCAAAGTCCTATAAACATAGCCTCAGACACACTATGCCTCCCTCTGATTGTGAACTCACCCATATTCAAAACAATGAGATTGGGTGAGGATGACTTCTGTGGCAGAAGAAGTGTTGGAGCATGAAGATCCAGTGAGAGATGCAAGCGAGTACTCCAGCCTCGCAACTGAACAATCTGTTGCTCAGCAGACTTCTCAGCTGCATTTATAACATATGCAGGCACTCCAGGGTGAATGAATGGCTCCATGTAGTGCTGAGAACAGAGGATATATACAATGAAAGCTTCTTAAAATGGAATTTATGATTTAAAAAGTTCAAACATATTGATAGTCATCACAATGAACATTATCCACTTACTTGTAAGTTCACAAGAAGTTTGTAAAGTAACACAACATGGATCCTCCCAATGTGCAACCTGAGACTCCCATCAGACTTCACATCATCTTTATTTGGTCCAAGATCAGACTGAGTGTATAATTTCGGACTGTGTCTCACATATTTAAAGTCAAACACTTTATCTTCTTCAATGGTCAGTATCTGCAAAGCAACAAATTTCTTTCCACATATAAAGTCACAATTATGAAGATAGCCATATTCTGGGATGTGCACTGTGTAGTCTGATAGATATTGAGCAATTTTTCAGATGAGCTTACCATGTTCATCATCAGGGTGATGATCAGAAAGTGACAGAATGCACCAACAAGGGTCCACAATTAGAAAACAGAACATTAAAACTTCTGTCTATGACCAAAATCAATTCTACAAATTTCAGTTCCTACTTTATGAAGACTTTAAATTCATAGAGTATGATTAATATTACTGCCAACACCACTTACTACTCTTCAGACAAGACAAATCTGTGGATGTGTCAAGCATGGTACTAAATGAATGTTTGGTATTCCTGTCAACTGCAAACCATGTTTTGTAGCCAACAATTCTGAATTAACTCTCCCATGATTACTTACAGTTTCTTCTGATGAACACAGACACAGTACTTTAAAACATATTTTATGGCCACATCTAATACATAACTCAAACCAGTAATAATCCTTGCCTAACAGTGCTTAAGCAACTCTCATATAAAAAATATGTTTAACTGCATTACCATTGGCATACAAAGGCCCTTATATAGAATGCTGAAGAGTGATCAAATTAAAATAACTGCAGAAGAAAATAAATAAAATATGTTAACTAAGCTAAGAAAAATTTGAAGTTCAGTCCAAAATATTAAGAACAAGTCTGCATCTGTTACAGATTTCCATATTTAAACCTTTCTTCACATATTTATTGTTATCACTTCCACATGCTACTAATGGTTATTCGAACCCATTTCAGTTCACAGTGCTACTAGACATAAGCATAACTTAAGAAATTCATACCTTTGGATATAAAGTCATATCAGATAGATCATCTACAGCCAGTGTTGTGAGATATATTCTCAGAACCATTCTTTCATTTGCTTTGAACAGACAGTCACTCTCCAAGCCAGCAACCTGAAAGATGCAGACACAATTTCTCACAATATTAACATATTCAATGCCACTATAGATATGGTGATGAAGAGTGAATGATTAAACAAACTATTATAAACATTTTCAACTAAAAAAAGAAGATTTTTATCAAATGCTGCAAGAAATCAGAGTATGGGTGTTCACATATTTATTTATTTGTTTATTCTGATATGTAGTTACAACATGGAAGAAATAACATATTATAAAATAAAATAAGCTTAAAAAGATACTTTTTTAAAAATGTATTTGCTATGATATTACAATTAACACTGATGTGTTGAATATAACAGATAATCTCTGATATTAACATGCAACACATTGTAATTACTTAAACTGAAAGATATAAATTAAGTAATAGTACTGAAAATGATGATTTAATTTATTTTATAAGTACTTCTTCAAAATTTAATTAGTGGAAATACTTTTAAAGATATAATAATCATAAAACTATCAATCAAACCCAAAATTTTGTTACTGTCTTCAGAATTAATTGATGTTCTTCAAATAATATGTGAAATTCGAGTAAATTACACAACCTCATACTTTGTAGTACAATCTGTGAATTTTAAATTATTAATGTGGTGAAGCCAAAACAAATGTTGTAGTTAAGCCAATAGTAATCTTTCTTCTATTTGGGAGACCCCAGGCTCAAATCTCAAACCAGATATTGGTAAACCTGGCTGGGGGTTTTCATGTTTTCCCTTAGATCCTACACACAAACGTACCTTAAATTAAGCCATGACCACTTAAACACACTTCCCAATTCACTTCTTCCAACATCATTTCCAGTTAATTATCCTATCATTTGATTAAATGCTATATAATTTGAGCAACTGAAAGCATCATTAATTAAATCAGTAAACAATCCCAGACATCAGTAACAATTTATCTGTAGCTTGCACAAAATGTTTTACATAAGTAATCTTGAGTGTTGAATGTACATTATTTAATTAATAACCATCACACTACAGGAAAAGTCAGTCAAAGTAATCATTTGTGAAGATTCCATGGAAATTCGATTACATTCACTGGAGATGAGAGAAAATATTTTAATGACATGGCTATGAGATTTCCTTCATGATGATAGGAGGAAGATTCAATGGAACATGTCTTTGTTGGCAATAAACATATTAAGAAGACAACACAGTCTACAAGATGAACCAAAAAATAATGTAAGTACTGACACATACCTTAACCTCAAGGAAGTCCACATCAGTATCACACAGCCTTACTCTGATGTCTCCAAGCCTTGTAGAGTAACTGAATTTAGTGGCACCTGGTGGTATGGGTGGGTCTGCTTCCCCAGAAAACAGCCAAGTCATCATGGTGGGGGATCCATGAACCAAAGGTCGTAAGTGTGTCTCCCTTGTTTGAATCCTGTCAAACATACACTGCACTGATCCCATTCAACAACTTTAATATTTAATACTGTATCAGACCAAATATTAGATGTGTTACTTTATTAGTTGGCTCCTGAATAGGACAGGTGAACACAAAAACATTTAACCTCAGGTTTTCATGGCTAATGTGTAATGTATAACTTTGTCTTTCAATGTTATAGGTTTTCCAACGTTTCAGCAAACACTGCAGTTGCCACCTTCAGGATGAATGTCTGTGGGAGGTTAAAAAATCAGTTATAAAGCTCTAGTATTGTGAAGTGGTAAATGAGTGTTACCTTCCTCCACCACTTCTTACATTTATCAACTTTATCCAACTTTCTCACTTATTGTATTTACTTTTTTCCCTCTGAACTATATGGTTATTCTTCAATTTTTGCTTCTTCCCTTTTATCACATTGTCATCCTCCTTTTTAAGGTCTTTTAATCACATACTTTTCTTTAACCACGTGGGCTCTCCCCTCTGGGCTGCAAGCACCTCACTTCTTAGCTTGCCCTATCATGGTATTCACCTTCCACTGAACTCATCACTGCCAAATCTTTATAAGTACTCCTCTTTCCATCCACACTCACTGTGAAAAACTTTGATATTTTGGCCAACAATGTCCAAGTACTAGAAACACATAATCCTTACACACAGAAATATATCACTACATTGTTTCACAATTATAATTATTACTAATTTATGCCAGCATCTCTATTCAGATTGAAGTAGTTTATACTACTGACAGAAGATAAGAACTTACTTCTGCAGCAGGTACTGCAAATACTTGTTGAGAGTTGAGAAGGCTTCCCTGTGAAACACAACTGAGAGTGATGTAAAGTCCAGAACGAGTGACTGCTCCACACTGTGGAAATGAGACTTGAAGTCTGGGCAGTTTGCTTGCACCTACCCAACAAACAGAACACTGTTTTAAGTCCCTAAGTTCTCATTGCTATCTGCAGTTAATCTTATGTTTTCTTGACCAATGACAATGTTTTAAGATGGACTGGTTTGCCAATGTCTCAGTGAACCTAAGTTTGAACAAATGAACAAACAGTGGTCTAGACAGATTCTCTGAAATGTCAGAAAACTCTGTCTGTCCCACTACCTCCCTTCTCAAAATAAAAAAAGATAAATGGGCCTGAAAAGGGACTGCTTTCCTACTGTGCACACACACAAACACACACACTAATCAGGATATGGAATAGCCAATTGTCTTGTAAACCTGAACTATAAATGTAGGATTTGAGGTTTTCATGACGATGAGTCTGAAGATTGCTGTCTTCTGTTGTTGATGCGCCATGTAGTCTGGTAGGTGTCCACCAATGTTTCAGAGGTCCATGCTGCCTCCATTATCAGCATGGCTTACTCTTCGCCCTGATGATGGAGGCAGCATGGACCTCTGAAACGTTGGTGGATATCTACCAGACTACACGGCACAACAACCCAGAAGACAGCAAACTTCTGAACTATAAACATTATACTCTTAGTTTTAATTTCTGGGTTATGATACTGTGATGTGTTTCTGAGACATTAGCTATTTCTGTCTGCATACTTATAAACACTATACCATTTCCTACAAAATGGTCTTATCGCCCATAAATCAAAAAACAAGTTTCTTCTTTGAACTCAAATCTCATTTTTCTGTCATTTTCTATCTTGGCACCTTCTGTATGCAAACATTCAATTAGAGTATTGGTATATGAACAGTGATAAAAGTTCAGAATAAGTTCAGAAAACAGAAAAAGCACTGACACATTTTCAAATTTTATGAAAGAAAATGAATGCATCCTCTAATTTTAAAATATGTTTTGATTAATCACTTTCAGTTCCCACCTTCCTATACAGTAGTGTTATCATGTCTGCTGCATTATCAGTGGATATCAACTCCAGGTACTCCCCAGAACAACCAGTGTGAATCTTGTCTATAAGATGGATTCCGCCAATGCTGGCTTGAACAGCCGGTCCATATTCCATAACAGCCATGTCCCAGCACACCTTGCTTACTTGCAGCATCAGGTATGGCTTGTCCACCCTGTTGTTGGATCGAGCTAATTGAAGCACGACCTGATAAGAAACACAGACACAGGCACTAACTCCAATGGACCTTCCTTGAACATATAATAATTACTCAGCTGGTCAAAATTTTATTCTTAAGCAACTCAAATGTTCAACAGCATGTTCATTAAAGTTTGCCATTAACCACATACTGAGCCTGTTCAATTGAATTTACAGCTTCAAAATCTATTTCCCCAACATCCATTTCAATAATGTCCTCACCTACATTTAGGTCCCCCAAGTGAGCCCTTTCTCAAAGTTAATCAACCAGCACTGTAATATGACAATGACAAGATCAGATTTAGACAGCAGCAATATCAGTAATGGTGACTAATATCAGCATGGTATCTTACTGTCCTGTAATTTTCTATTCTACACCAGTATTTTTAACAGTCATGTATTCTTAGTTCAGACTTTTAAAATATAAAAATATAAGTGTCTTGGCCATCAGTATTAATATTTGAGGGATATGATGTTTCTTACCTCACCAACAATTAGTCTCAAAAGCATAGTAATAATATTCTGTGGTGAAACATTATCATCAAATCCAGGAAGATCTACGGTGCGTGCCCAAAGTTCATTTTCCTCATCACTATGATCTGATGATATGAAGCTCCTAGAAATAATTATGACATTTCTGAAATAATGTAGCTATACTTCCTACAGGCCACACAATGCATATGGGGGGAAGTCAAGTTGGTCCATCTGTCTACCATATTTCATCTATGACACTTAACAATAGATTTTGATAAAATATGGTGTTGTAGGGTCTCCACAAAATGTAACCCCCAACTTTACATAAAGCTGAAAATGAACATATGGATTTTCTCAAAGTTGCTGATTATGAAAAACACTGATATATAACATATAATACAAATATCATTAAAATCTAGGTCTTGTATTTGAAATATCATTTAATACAGCCGAATATACAAAGAAAAATAATTTCATATACTCTGCACAGCAATTAGCTGTCATGTAAATAGCTCTGCAGTAACAGATTTGTATCTCCAATAAATAAACATCAGAATTAATGAGGAAAGCAAATAATAAAAGACATATTTATAACATGTGTACTCCATTAGGGTACGCCTTCCAACTCGTGGTAATGTTATTCTAAAAATATCATGCAGATCTTCAATTACAGTACAGACATCAATAAGTCCTTTACTCACTTCTCAACCTCAAGCATTGCCAACTTCGCTGCTGACTTGTCAAAATGTTCATTCTTCTTCTCTTGTCGAGACATCTCAGCCATTACAACAGTCTTCTTGATCTGGAGAAGCTGTGTGCTGCTGAATTCAGGCATGATCCTGTCAGTTATTATTAGTCTTGCCATATTTTTATCTGCAGCAACCTCTCTTTCTAGCACAGAATCCACCTCAGATACTCTTAGTGTATTGGGAGAAGGTAATGGCAGGTTATCCAGGAAATCCAGCACCATTCCAATTTTACGGTCTGACAAATTTAACTTCAGACTTGAAATTGAAAAGTTCAATTTGTGTCTGAAAAACACAAATTAGAAACATATAACTTTGTAGAATTTGAGGTTTTCATAGCAGTGAGTATAAGAGTGGCTGTCTGCTGGGTTGTAGCTCCATCATCAGGGTGATGACCCATTGCCCTGATGATGGAGGTAGCAAAGACCTCTGAAATGTTGGTAAACTTCTACAAGACTACAAAGCGCTACAACCCTGAAGACAGTCATCAGCATATAACTTCATAAAACAGCTGTAAAGTTACAAGACTCTAGAGAATGTTTTATTTAAATTCAAATGTTTCAATTATTGCAAAATCAACATATGTCACTTTTCTGAAAATTGAATTAATGGCTGAAATGTATCCTAAGACATTCTCAAAGCTTGTTCAATAATATATGGCTTACAACAGTGAATGCCAAAAGAGATGATGTTGAATTTTCATATACAGATGAGGGCACAAATAGTCTGTACATCATTTCTGTTTATCTCCAAAAATTATAAATTATTAACTTAGAAGAGGCAGATACTTGGAAAGAACTCTAGAAAAGAAATATCCTGTTTTCTAACACAGATGACTCTTGTTATACATGCTTTCACTGTCCCTGTTTTCACATATCCATGGTTTTACATCAAAATCATGAGGAACATCAATATCCTATCAGTAACCACAGTAAAAGTTGTCACACAAGCCCAGTGAATTGTGTGCACAGTTTCACTTACTCCACCATTCTGATTCTGGGGACTACAAATTAAGACCTCCCACGGTGTATCACTCAGAAATCAATGAGCATGTTATATGTTTCCTGTTCTATACATCTTTTATACATACAGTAATTTACAGGAAAGCAAACCTCTCATACAACAAGAGTCACCTGTAACAGAGCAAGTACTTCCAATAAAAGGATAAATGATGATAAATAGCTATTGCAAATCTGGATGTGGAAATTACATTTAATATTAACACAATAAATTTAGTTCTGTTCTCTATAAACTTACCTAGGAAGTAGCCTGTATTCAGGTTTCACACTATTGGAAAAAACAACCTGACAACGAATCTTTGGGACTAAATGATAATCTGTGTCCTGCAGTTTCCTGGCATCCCTCCATTCTTCACCTTAAATGTAAATAATTACCGTTAATACAAGATTACAACTTTGTATACATATTGTCTTTGGTATACTATGCTTTTAATAATATGTCATAACCAAACTGTATCATTACAATGTCAGTTCATCTTGAAACGCTACCTGAATCGCAGAAAAGGAGCTGCAGATCTGAGAAATCTATGTGAAGTCTGTCATATAACCTCTCTTCCAACTCCATTTGTGTAGCATCTTCAAGGCCTACATTCTCAGACTGCAAATCACTCTTTATTACCACTCGTCCAAAGTCCACCACCACAATACTGCCACCCCTGGAAGGAAGAACATAGACTAGAATGGTATTATTAAATTAATTCATTTTGACCTCTTTCATGAAACTATCAATAATAACTTATCAAAATAGAGGAACATTGTTTCATGTTATGTAAATTATATAAAGTTCCTTGAGCCAATTTTACACAAAATAAAAACCTGACAAGTCAAACATAAGCTGGATAAGGTGAGAAAAGCACATTAACAATGGCAATGACAAAACACAAAAAACAAATCTTTTCCACGCTACAAATTTCAACAAGGAAAACATTATAGTAAACAACAGATGAAAGTGTGTGAAAATCTATAACAAACAAAACTGCTGTCTGCAATCTTTCTTTAATTTTGATACTTATAAATTATACTGTCTAGTCAAAATATTATAGGAAAAATTTAATTATTACAAGCTTAGCCTTCAATTTATAAACTTATTCATATACCACTTGTCTTCAATTACCATATGGATTATAACTCACACAAAACTCATACAGAGTTGAGCTCCTGTCATACTGATCCCAGCGATCATACTGTCCACATTCCCTCTCAATGCAAGCGCTTAACAACAAGATACTTAGAAACTTACTTCTGAACAGATCCAAGTTCTGGTACTACAAAGTATGGACCTTTAAGGTCCATGTTGATATCGATGGTTTTACGGCGAGCAATTGCATACTCGACCAATGCCCTTCCCACTTCACTAGCTTTAGAGATTCCCTGTTTGGAGAAGTCCATTGCATCTTGAAGTGTCACAGACCTTGTTTGGAAGAAGTTTATGATTTCTGAAACAGCATGCTAGAAAAAAGGTAAAGTGAAATAGAGTACCTATAGAATGTTAAGATAATATAACAGCAAAAATAAAATGTAATTCATATTGCTGCTTGATATACATTTACCTCATGATACACAATTTCCACTGGCTCTAAACTGACACCAAGTCCAAAGTCTGCTTCACAATTTAATGGATGTTTCTCAAAGTCTACAGCAAGAAAATTTGATGATGTATTGCCTGGAATTAAAAATAATATTTCACTTAAACAAGAATGACAGAAATATAAAGTTTAGGTAAAAACAACCTTAAAAAGGAATGTTTGTTGAGCCTGTAACTGTTTACCACATAATACATTCTTAAACACTACGACTCTTCCTTTTAAATTATGAGTAACCATATGAATATATAAACTACATTTCATATGAGAAAATGATCATTCAGACATACCTGAAAGAATATTATCTGCTGTAACCATAGGAATGAGGTCATTTTCCACACTTGCTCCTTCAACAACAAAACTTTCTGCACGTGCTGAAACTTTGAATGCCTGTGCCGATGGTCTGGTCTCCAGACTTGCAAGAAACTGAGTCAGCGTCACCACAAGTACTTCTCTTCTGTGATTCACTAGGCTGAGTGAACAGTTGGCCAGTGTAAAATTGAATTTGTGTTCTACAAGACAAGGCATACAGTTATATACAGGGCAGTAGGGATCAATTTTATTAGTCGTATAATACAATAAATTACTGTCCAACTACAAGACCAAGAAGTTCATCACGAGAAAGTCATATTATAGTACAACAACTGAAAATATGGTTCTGAAAACAAAAGAGACAGTCATTTGTTGCCTCTGTGCTATAATATATCATTATGTTCCTCCATTTCAAGTGAGCGTTCCCTCTCAGCTTATTTACACTTCATTGAAATACAAGTATAGTTGTGATCAAAATGTTACCAGTAACAGTAATAATGACCCTTTCTCTCCATAGACTGTATTCTCCAGTTTTAAGTAAGTAATCTTTTCTTTTGGGCTAATTTATATATTTCCAGAATGAAAGCACTATTATCTTCTACACACACACACATTTTTTTGGAGATACAGAGAAAGTACAATATTCCAAGCATAAATGAAATGAATATATGAAACTATAAATTCATGGTGAATAAAACACTTTTTTTTGCAACTTCCATTTCATCCATTTTCAAACACAGTGACTTTTGATAAATATAATATTACCACTGTTATATATTCATTCATTTAAACTTCAATAGATTAATATAATAATCTGCTGTTATTATACAGTAAAAATTGTTCTTTTAACCTAAATCAGGCAGAAGTCCCAATTTGTGAACATATTTTTGTAAGCACTGTTCATTTCTTATCAATGAACTTAATAACATCAATCATTTATTTTGAGAACATCAGACCAATACCGAACTGAGGTAAAAATAATTCAGGCCAAACTAACACCCAGAAAATAAATCCAAGAATTAAATGGTACCAATGTTAATTTGAGGAAATTGAACCCCAATCTCTCTCACTAACTCATTCACTCTATCACACTACTATTATTATTATGGTTATGGTTAGATGGAAAGTAGAACAGAGGATTGGCTCTGGCACTGGCCACCATCCTTCACCTGTATATTGTTTTGGCTTATGTGGTCTTGCAGCTCCTTCCACATAGCCAATTGCTTCACACAGTTTCTTCTTTTCTGCAAGTGACAGCTGTGCCCAGAGACCACGTTCCTTCTCAGTCCGTACTTGCATTTCAACAGACTTTTCTTGAACCAAAATATCCCACCACTTTGCTTCATTTTCATGTACTAAAATGTGCTCGGGATCTTCATGGTAAAGCTAAGAAGTACAAGAATTGAAAAACATTAAAGATTATACAATAAAACACATAATTCGCTTATTTAAGAATTCAATTAGTAAATTATGCATACAGGAAATTTACAATATAAATTACCATTACAATATAAGTTACCATATAAATTAAACCTGTAACATACCTCAATCTTGGCATGTTCTCTTGCAACTACGATGTCTATAATTGCAAGCTGATCCTCCAGTAGCTGTAAGTCCAGTCTTAGTTCTGTGTCATTGGGACTCAGCAGTGTTTTCTTATATGTGTTCTTGTATTTTCGGTAATGTTCCCTGAAACAATAAAGTTGTATTAAGAATATTAAAATTAATATCATCCCATCAACAATTTTTTTATATAAAGAAGTCCTTAAAATTGTCTGATCAAAATTAAAATTAAAATTATTCAACAATTTTCACAAAATTCCCCAATATTAAATTTCATAAAAATCTGTTCATCCATTCTTAAGTTGTTACAGGCACACATACAGATGGATACACAGGTTAATAATGTTATTTTAACAAGCAGCTTACAGGAATGTGACCATGCCAAAAAAATATACATTCAATGCTTAAATATTTATTTGCTTGTTTCATAAAGTTTTACATTCCATGTCTTGCTACAAGCCTCAAGGACAGGATTATAATGTGAGTACAGGTAATCATAAATGATAATTTACAAACATTGGAAAAATATCATGGTACACTGTATCCCCCCCCCCCCCCCCC
>NW_019059898.1:326176-336932 GCF_000696155.1 Zootermopsis nevadensis
ACTATAAATAAGCTATGGGGATAGCCAATCTAAAGATACAACTCAGGAAACTTCCAATTCAGTGCTGAATCCAGGGGATGTACAGAGGATTAAATTTTGCTTGCTTCTAAAAATATCACCCACTACACCAAACCACTCAGTACTTAGCACTAAGAGTGTTGTAGTTGTAAAATCTTCAAACAAAGATTATTACCTGTGTGATTTAATGTGCTGCCAGGTGTATGGCCTTACCCTCTGTTCCAAAACAGAATCATAAGCATACTTCCACCATTTACGAGTGTTATTGCTGACAGACACACCTGGATGAAACTGCCTGAAGTTTCTATAAAAAACAAATAAATTAATAGGCATGTACATGCAATTTGTGTTGCTAGTTACCAGTTAAGTTTCAAAAAAAGAATGTTACCTGTTGATACTCATACGTTGAAAAGATTCTGTAAGTCCTATGATGGACAGAAACTGCTGACGAGACAGTTGAGTTGCAGCATCTTGAAGAACAAAGTCTGCCAACAGCTTGGGAACACGAGCTTCATTTGATTTATTCACAATGATCTTCATTTTAGCAGTGATTGGCTTCACAACTACACACAAAGAATAATTACAGCATCATTACTGGTAAACACATAAAAAATCTCTGAAAATAGTCGTTTAAAATAGGTCACTTAAGGGGTGGGCTACAGACTAGAGATACAAGGTTCAGCTCATCGCAGGAGCACTGCGATCTATCATCAGATTCATATCCAGAATAACTTTGGAGCCTACTCAGACTCTAAAGCATATTTGGAGATCTCTTTCTATGAGTAAAGTAACCTCAGCTTGAAGCTAACCACTCTCCTCAATCTAGTTCCAAGACTAACCTTCTGAAGCTGGAGCTTGTGTACATAATATTAATTAATTCAGTTCCTACTGCAAAACAAACACAACACATCTCCATTACAGAGATCTACTAGTTAATGCTGTTCAAAGAAACAATCTGTTTACACTATATATCATACATAATCCATAATTACAAAATGTACAGTTACTGACTGTTACAGCAACTGGTACATATAGTTACCATTCAACTCTAAAGGATTAAGATTGAGTTAACATTTGAATAAGATGAGGATTCAAGTTCAAAAGAATAATATGTTTACACTGGTTCTGATTAGGTATTGAACTTCAGATCTTGGAACAAGAGGCCAGTGCCTTACCCACAAATATATATGTACACAGGCACTTCTTTACAGTTCCAGAAGTTCTAGGACTGTAAAGTAATGTTGGAGACACTCACTGAAATCAAAGTCATCTTTGTTGATACTGAAAGTCTCCAAACCTCTTCTCATCTCATTTCGCCAGCAGTAAGGCGCAGATCCAGGGCCAATCAAGTCAGTGACAAGACCACTTGCACCACATGAAGGATTCCAATAGACAGAAAATGATTCCATGCGAACCAACTGGTACAATGAAGATGCCCCTTGAGGTGTGATAGAGGGCTTCCACTTACTATAATAAACCACAAATCAGAGGAAATCCTTATGCATTTCCAACAAGTATTAACTCCATCATGCAGGATCCTTCTTGATAAACTGATAGTTGCTCAATTGATGAATAAAATCCCTCCTTTTAATAGAACCATAGGTTAAATACCATATTGGCAAAAGCCTGTCAATGGGTCCTATTCTGACCTTGTTGAAAGTCAGCCCATAACCTCAAACCCTACTTCTCTAAAATCTGTTGTAATACCGTCTTCCCACATATTCCTATGTCTCCAAAATTATCTCTTCAAGTTTTCTGAATAAAATAACACACATTCAAGTCTGCCACATGAATGCTACATGCCCTGTTCAGAGTTTCTCCTCATTTAATTTTCTCAACCCTCCTGTCACTGCCTCCTACTTGGGTACATGTATCCTTCCTAGCACTTTGTTTCCAGAAAGCCTAAATTTGCATACTTCACTTAATGTGACATAACAAAAGGTACAAAACATTAATGTGAGTTCAATATGACAATTTTGCCTATAGCCAAAGGTACAAATCATTAATGAGAGTTCAATATGACAATTTTGCCTATAGCTTGTAATCCTCTATCATCCTAATTGATTAGGCATGGGGGAAATGTACAGAAAGTTTAAAGAACAAACAGTACTCTGGATTTTATGAAGATTTACTTTAGCAAATAATATAAAGCCCTTACTTGTTAGTTGTTTCCACTGATATGCTCTGGATGCACATACCACAGGCAAAGGAGCAATCTGGATTTGTAACTGTGTCTTCATACCGAATATGAATATTACGAATATATATCTGGAGATTGTTGATTACTGTAGTTACCAAGTTTTCAAGAAATGTCTTGGCATCACCAGGTCCTGTAAAAACTTCAAGTTAAATACATACAAGAAATGGGTCTGAAGTTACTGATCTATAGCTTATCCAACATACAGCAAAAACTGTCGATTCTTATGGGCTTTTACTTCAAACCTACATAAAATCAAATTTTCAACATATGTTTTAACTTTAGTACTGGAACTTCTGAAAAGATAATTAAGAAAACACAACAGGCCTCTATGACAAGTCCAAAATGTACAAATTTATTCATGCATGGGTCAAGGAAATAAATGGTTGAATTCATCATTGCTTGGTAAAATATTAGCTACTGACACTTCAAGTTTTGTGATTCAGAAACTATCCTTCCTTTTTTATGTTTAAAATGTGATTCTGAGGTAACGTAATGCCACTTTGAAATCCCTTAAAAAAAAGTACTTCATAAATCCTTGCAGCTTTATCAGGCCATAACACACACTAAATTTTACTTTCAAATTCATGTCTGATAAACAAACCTGTTGACAGTAAGCTCTCCCCTTCCAAATCTTCCAATTTCTTCTTCTTTGCTGCTCGAATTAATCTCTTCTCCTTTTCAGGATCATATGGTCGATCAACAACTGGCCCAGCAATAACATACACATCCTGCAACATGATTTCCATCTAATAACATGGGACACAGTATTCCTTTAACATCTGATAGATTGTTTAATATTTATTGCATTTTCTATAATAAAATATTACAGAAAACTTCGGTTCCCACACATATGTATAAAATATTTCAATGGAGTTTCTGAAAAGTGTGCTTAATTGATAGGTACTTCTGTATATGCAAGTATCATTTCAGGGCAAATGTACCAGACATCAATGATATGAAATGGACTACTCTGTATAATTTCATCTTACAGGAATACGCCATGCTAAATGTCAGAAGGTTCTCCAACATTTCAATAAATGTTACAGTTGTCATCTTCATACTGAATATCTGTGAGAGGATTTGGAAGTCCTTACATGTATCAGGCAGAAAGTGAGAGGTGATGGCATAATTGGATGAACAGAGCAAAATGCTTTCCAACTGGACTTGATTACACTGCTGAGGAAAGGAGATGATGTAAAATAGAGTTTTAGTAACCAATCATGCCTTCACCAAACACCGATCTCAAATTAAATTTTTAAGCAAACCTTTTTATGGAAGGATACAAGAAGTTGAACCTACGTTTTCATAATTTGTTACAAATGATTACCAATCACATCTGACAACCCAAACAATAACACACCAAAACTGCATATTTATCTGCCATATTAATCAAACTGCGCTTCTTTTTCTTACCTCCACAGACACGGTTACAGATTGAGTATACAGCCCAGTCCATGGAATACTCAAACAAATTCTTCCAATGGTACCTACTTTCACTTCAATTGGTACATCAAGCTCATACTGCAAACATGAATTAAAAGAATTCTGTATGTTTTATAGAAAGAAAATCTGATCACATTACATAAAATTCTAAATGTGCAGAAGACTGTAACAGGATTGACTACAAGAAAATATTCTTTATACTGTATAACACTCAATACAGATGTTAGCACAGCTTGTACAATTATACTATAAAAAGACAGATACCTTTGGCTGCAATAAGCAAATTTAAAACAAATACCATATTTTTTTACATTGTGACATAAATTAATGATTAGGTTATCTAATTAATTTCAATAAGACATGTTAAGAAACATATAATCTTGAACAGTTCAAACGGTGGAAACATGGGTTTGACGCCCACTGAGGCACTGTTGTATATAAGTCCTTAGTTTCTGCCTCCGATGACAAAGTCAAGAGCCACATAACCTATACCCATGTAACCTAAACCATGACCAACATTACGACACTCTGCAACTCTGTACTTCTGCGTGTAACACGAACAAATAACTGGAATTCCAACCATTTTCAAGCATGTCGTCAGCCAAAACTAGCGTCATGTTCTATGTGACGTAATGTGATCTGACTAAACCAACCTTGCCATAATATAATCTAGTCTAGAAGTTTACAAACGTTTCAGAGGTCCTTGCTGCCTCCATCATTAGGGCGATCATCGCCCTGGCTGGTAAACTTCTACCAGACTACACGGTGCGACACAGAAGACAGCCATCTTCGAGTGGTGTCTAACATTACTCGGCTACCCTGACTAGTCTTGCATGTTTTCCTTAGTTGTAAGGCAAGTTCAATGAAAAGAGGCATTGTTGACCTACCCCAAATCATGGCGGCCTTCTGCCAAAACAATTCCTCCCTAAGTCACAGAGGCCTTCAGCTGAAGCAATCCCAAAACTTCTGGGTTCAACTCTCAGACACCCATCTAATCAAAGTTCTTTTTGAAAAGAACAAATTGCCTGATGGGATTATCCTCCCATCAGGAGCAACAGCCCATAATTTGAACATGTCAAAACCATAAGCCGAGACAACAATACCATTAGCCTATGTATATCAAGTTAAAATGTTGTCCATAGAGAATATTAGTGGCAGATCATGTTCAACCTGCAGCCCAGTTTTGAAAATTAACTTTCATACTTTCATAATTGGCTTTTTAAAAACGTTGTAAAGACAAGTTGATTCTCAGAATCATATAAAACTAAGAAGTACCAACCAGAGCTTCAGGCTTCAGTCTCAGTTCCGTAAGCTGAACGTCTCCACTGAAAATACCAACATTGAGGTTTTCAGTGTCAAGGTCTTGAATGTACTTGCCAAGGTACCGGTTCAGAATGGTTGCTACAACACCCTCAAACATTGTAATGCTGGAACCTTACTGCAATGGATATGCTAATGTCTTAGTGTTGATGCTGCTGTTAAAAATGTCTCTGAGAAGTTCTATGCAGCACAAAGAATCGTAGCATACTGAAAATGGATGAAACGTCATTATTAAGTTAATATGTGGTGCATGGTTCCAGGTGGGAAATTACAGATATGCATTGATACACTATTTAATAATCATACACTTGTTTATGAAACAACCAATGTGTCTACCCAGTTTAATTCTGTTAGAGCCTGCTATACCAGTAACATATATATTACAAATATGGTTAGGATATTTGGTGGGTACACTGGGTCATATCTTTTCTGACAGGTGGGATCAGTGGTTTGGTTGTGGTAAGTCATTAAAAGTCATCAGTGATACATAGTCAGTAAAGATTATTATACTTTTTTGCCTACAAATACTTATTTTATAGTAATGTTTTATGTATATTCTAAACATAACTGTACATTGCTCCTAGCTAATTCATACCAACCATTGCATTTTTGCCAAATTATAATTCAAAATTTAATAACTTATTGATAATGTACACAAATGCGACGTTCCCTCAAGTTTTCATTTGTTGCAGTGGTGACTGCTTTTCGTAAATTAAATTATGTAATTCTGAAATTGGAAATATGAAAAAGTAGTCAAATTTGCTATTGTCTTACAGAATTTCTTTATAAATGACAAATGGCAGTTACTTTACATTAGTACTGTAGTAAAGAGGAATGTAATTTATGTAACACTTTTCAGTGGTATACTTCCCAATTTTAAGTAGTTAAAATAAAGTTTATAATGCCTGACTATGTTAAGTCTAAGAGCTAAGTGAAAAATTGTGGCTCATATACTTCGTGCATATATTTTCAATAATTAAACATCTGATGAGTGAAATATTCATGGAAAACTAAGTAAACATTTTACAAATGGATTCAAAGTAGTTTTGTCTTCACATTGTTTAATTTCAGCCATGGACAATCTTCATTACATGTACGAAACAGAGATTTATAACCTTCATAAAAGCGCAATAACATAGTAAACACATCTAATGAAGCATCAGTCCATTTCTATGAGACTACTTGGAACCATGAGAACCTGAATCTCACTAAAATTGTCCAGTTTGAAATGAAGAATGAGAACCTGAAATCTCACTAAAATTGTCCAGTTTGAAACAGAATTAATTTTGGAGGATTGAGCACACGCTCTGCTCGTGAATAAGCCACGTACGCACCTGCGCAACTGGCGTGATCAGCGGCCTAGCAACGAGTGTGACCTTGACTTAAGTGTCACAGAGGAAGATGGGAGAGTACATTACAATTTAATTTGGCATGATGAGGCCAATTAGAAAATTTGGACAAAAATATTACTGAACAGGTTAACAAGGACACAAAAACAAGAAGGAAGAAACTACATTTAACACAGGGCTTGGTCATTAAACTACATTAAAAAGTTATAATTGCAACAAACGTAATTGAAAAATAAAAACAAAAATAAACTAAAGAACTAAGACATCAACACAGAGAAACTTAGTTTTGAAACCCTAAAAGATTATAATAATCAAAAACCTAGCCTCATTTAAAAATGCAAAATAAAAATTTATAATCAAAAGACTAAAGAAAATAAAAATAAATAAATATAAAAAATAAAAATACTGTATAATTACACTGATTCATACCTAATATATACTGACTACCGTATACTAACGCTTCGGAGTTCTATCCCCAAAGCCTGCTATTCTTCTGATTTTCATCTTCTCTTTGCTATAACGGAGCTGTACTTTAAAATAGGCCATGATTTCCGTATTACTACTACCACAATATCACATATGTTACATAATCATAGCGGTAAAATTGTGTGATTTGATACAACACTATAAGACGCACTTACCGGCGCTTATTTAACCTGTTCTTTTTTACGCTCAGTCCTTCAGAACAACATTCAATTAAAATATTACTAGTTTTGTGCATGTATAAGGAGGAAGAAGAACATTTCTATAATAAGATACCTACAAATAATATGTATTTAATTTTCTATATGTAAAATCAAAGGGGTAAAAATATAGTTCTAGAAGTGATTATATTTAAATGCCAAAGTCAGTTGGGGAGATTTTAAATTATCATTCCGAGACTGTCCTCTGACTGATAGAATTATTAAACAAACAGCCGCCCTACAAATTTCAATGATTGCAGATTACACACAGTTCAATTACTGACAACGGTGAGAAAACGAAAGATAACTGCTTACCCACTTTTATGCCGGGTGGGAGGAAAGAACTCTTGCCATCACAGTTATTAAACGTAACAGTACGAAAAATTAAAACCACATTACTGGACTGATAAAACAAAATAAATGTCACAAATCACAGCAACAAATCACGTAAAATTAGAGCAGCACAATGTACGATGATTTGTGCTGTAATTTCACATTTATAAAATACGGATATAATCACAGAGTCACAGTTAACATAACTTGAACGTGAACTGATGTTTGTCCAAACAACAACGAATACCTACTCACAATTTTATCACTACTCGATAAGCCACTTCTCACGGACCGTATGGAAGACAGATAATCATTCATACTTACAGTTGTATAACCCACTGGTTTATCTGCAACCTCGGCTAGGCGCAAGCACAGAATGTTCCACCCCCTCCCTCTATACAAATTACGTGGTGCCACCGCCTTAGCCAATATATCAACATTTTAATATACAATAAGACACCAATTCACATGGAAATAGTGAGATCTAAAATGGCCGTGTTTTATAAAGCTTAACCTACGCATGTCAGCAGTCTCCTCTGTTAAAAAGTAAACGAGCGTTATCCTATTGATTTCCTATACGCCCCTGATGACGCAACCAGCAAAGCTATTCAGCGTAAGATCATATTGTTGGTAGTATGACGTTAATCGTGGTTAGAGCTATTCCCTTTACCCTTTTCCGATGGGCGGGATAGGGTGATAGACTTGCCTGGGACGAGATACCAACCATGGACGGCAGGAGGGGAAATAAGGAACAATATTGTATGGTAGAGTAGTGCGTGGGTCGCTAAGGATCAATATATCAGCTCCTGAACACAAAATGTAATACAGCGTAGCGGCTTCTGTTCCCTATCAACAAGGAAACCGTTGCTCGGGACTGTCCTTTAGTTTTGTAGATCGCATTCCTTTTTGTTCACTCCAATTTGTGAGGTGGGGAGAGTATTTATGTTTTCCGTGTTTCTGTCGTGTTTGTGATGTACAGTAATGTAGCCTATGGTGAAGGCGTAGCTACAATGAGATGAAAAAACTTATGTATTTATGGCAGAAGCTAACAAGGAGGCTTATGAAGATTTCTGTTTTCTGGGATGTTGCGCCGTGTTGTATGGTAGATGTTTACCAACGTTTCAGAGGTCATATTACCTCCGTAATCAGGGCGCAACAACCCAGGAGACAGAAATCTTCATATTCACCGCTGCGAAAACCTCAAATCATACATAAAGAGGCTTATCTTTAAATAAATTCAAAGAAAGGAAGTGTATGTCTCGTTAGCTTTTTCAAGATAAAATCATAGCACAGCTATTAAATTTGTTAAAAATTTTGTGAAGTGCTTGTCTCTTCCCTTTGATCATCGTTGCCGCCTTACAACAGAGATGACCTGTACAGATCAGTCATTTGACTAGTTTCTTCTTTCGTTCCAGTTCCGGTGTTTTCCTGACAACTTCGTATATATGACCTATACTTACTTATCTGAGCATCTATTGTCAGAAAGTCTGTACAGCTTGTAATAATTTTATGAGTAACTTACAGTGCATATAGTACGCAAATTTGTACAACTTATGCACTCCGATTCATTGCTAATATACGAACGATGTAGGCGTAATTAAATATCCACAGAACCAGTTAAGTCCAATTTTATTCGTTATCTATGCAGCAGAAATACGCTTCCTAAATTATTAATATTACCGAGCACATTTATTACACACAATTTTTCCAACAGCCTCTTCACTCACGATCTTCTAAATTCTGCGTGAAATAACGGTTATTAGAAACAGAATCGCTCGTCCCTCCGCTTAGAGCATCTCATGTGGGCGGGCGACGTTGTTCCCACTTCGGATCGACCCCCTGCTCTGCACAGCCAACCCTGGGGTTTCCATACTAAACGTTTCCCAACCCGGAACTGCAAGACAGGGATTTGAAACGAGCCTTACGAGGTTCCAAACACGCTGTAGGAACCGAAGTGCAAAGGTGTACATCAATCTGAAACACATAGTTTACGAATGTAATATTTACTATTATTTAATATCACTCGTGGCTCAAAGTAACTAATTCTGTTAAAATAATCCGAACTATCAACACAATTTTCAGTAGCACTGATGACCCTGGATTGGATTCTGCGCTTTATCAAGGATGATTAAGTCTAGGAGGATGGAAGGGTTGGGACATGTAGCACGCGTGGAAGAGATGAGAAATGAAGACCCACACGTAGATGTGTGGAATACTATGGATTTAGTAAAGTGTATATTAGATTCGACTGACTTTGGATAAGGTCCAGTAGCGGGGTCTTATGAAGGCGGTAATGAACATTCTCGTTCCATAAAACGAGAGGAATTTGACTCGTTAAGCTTCTTACGAAGGACTCAGCGCCATGGAGAAATATAAAGTTAAATTACAGTTTCTTGTCGACTGTGGCTTTAGTAGAACAATGTGGACCAAAATTAAATTCGCCCGGCAGGTTTCAATACAAAGTCCCAAAACTAAGTTCTATTAATATTCGTTAGGTAATTTAAGAGATGAATATATTTTTGTAACCAGACAGAAGAACGCTCAAAAACCTTTTGCCAGTTCTCTTGTTTCGTAATCGGGGAAGTTTCCCATTCGAACGTAGGGTAGGAGACTACGTATACTGCTTCAAGTTTATCAGAAAAAGAAAACGGATCTAGAGATTCTGAAACATGATTACATCAAGTCCATTTTTTAAATTTAATTTCGTCGATATGAGAATGGGCATTAATCTGTTGACTAAGTTTTCCACTTTTTCATACTTAAATTTACCAGCGGTTTCGTGCCAATCGGTAAAATAATTTCGATATTAACATGTAAATTTGTATCGACATATCTTTCTCATGTTTAAAGAGAATTTTATAATATGGCATTTGATACCGATATAATTTTATTATACACGTCATAATCACACCATTTTGTCTTAAATTTAATGAAGACAGTACGGCAAGCTATTCGATATGTTTTTGCATCCTCAGAAAATATTAATTTAACTTCGCAGACGTGTCAGACAGGCATAGAACGCAAATATTGTTTGAAATTTTTTTAATGAAAGTATTTAATTGGTAATGGAGCCTGAAGTTTCAATACTCCTAACACCGAAATTCGCAAGTGACCGCAGTTCTGATCCAGTGCACAAATATAAATTATGTAAGATTTGAGGTTTTAATAGCGGTGAGTATGAAGATTTCTATCTTCTGGTTTGTTGCGCTGTGTAGTCTGGTCGATGTTTCAGAGGTCATACTGCCTCCGTCATCAGGGCGATGAAGATTTCTGTCTTCTGGGTTGTTGCGCTGTGTAGTCTGGTCGATGTTTACCAACGTTTCAGAGGTCATACTGCCTCCGTCATCAGGGCGATTCTTAGTATGAAGATTTCTGTCTTCTGGGTTGTTGCGCTGTGTAGTCTGGTCGAT
>NW_019059898.1:338037-360091 GCF_000696155.1 Zootermopsis nevadensis
AAACATCGACCAGACTACACAGCGCAACAAACCAGAAGACAGAAATCTTTAAATATAAATTACATCCACTGAAGATCCGAATCTCTTTAAATACCATCTTTCCATTATCTTCTTGGTTTCCTGTTGTCGCTGATTTGAGAGATGACTTCTGTAAAGAATAATGTTTACTGAAAAAATTGGTTAAACTGCTCTTTTGACCGCCCTCACAATACGGAATCCAATAACTCTGATAGCGAACAAACTTCTTATGTACCTTTTGAACTCTGGACTGAATCCTGTGACGAACAATGTCCTGAGGAATGCTTCAGATTACATGCATTTTCAACTTGATCGCTCCGAAAGGGTTAAATCAAAATGGTGGGTCATTAAAATAACAAAGACCCACACGCCGAATATGTAAAAATAGAAACAAGCACTGAGTCGTTCAATATCATACCGGGTCAGGAGTTCACAACCCATACACCGACGTAACAAACTCATTCTAAACAAGTCTAGTTTCAGGTCATGATTAAGTTGCTTACTAAAATTATAGCCTAAGCTAATATTTATTCTAGGCCGTTTAATGTTTACAGTAATACTATAATCTGAAAGTATTAACTATTCAATAGACCTACAATATGTTCCTATTAAATTGTGAGCAGATTAAATCTGTCATATGTTGTGAAATACATTTTACAGTATTCAAGTCTCTTTTACATTGAATACTGAAGTCTGATTTTCCCTGAACAGTGCCATTCACGGCTCGATGCATGCATACGGAAACGATAATTCAGAGTTGCTTCGCATGTCACCATGAAACATATAATTAATGTGTCAGACAAAACGAAGATTGATTTAAATAACTATATAAACGAGAGTTCCACGCATAAATTACCTATCCAATTATCATAAAATTAGAGTGACACTTCGAATTGGTCCAGTATCCGCTGCCCCCCCCCCATTCCACAGTACAAAGGTACGAATATCAATGAGTTCAAAAAGCTATTTCTCATTGATCACTACAGTTAAGAAACACGTTACTTCGGTAAGCATCATAGATTGCTTACATTTACATCTCGTATTACATTTGTTTCGCATGAGCAATAAATACTTTGAATAGTTTAAGAATAAGAGAGCAGTGGACTCCAGAAAAGATTAAACTCAGGGCAGGGTCCACTAAGCCATTACTCAAACATCAGGGGAAGAACCTACAAGTATTATGGATGACAAAATACATGAACTACGGCATGTAATTTTTTAGTAGCCGACAGGATGCTAACAGGGACATCAAAGAACTCTGACGTGATCACCAGAAACACAGAGTAAAAAAAAGAACTACAAAGCTAGTCACATGCAAACACCACAAAGGCTGTGAGTTAAAAAAGTGACAGGATGTTAACATAATTACAACTCAAACAATGATCTTCTGAACAGAATATAAAATTGATGACGATTTTTTGACAACTGTATAAAGTTCTTTTTTATGAGTACAGATTTCTATTCATGTTGTATACAGTCTACTGTTACAGTTATACAGCACAGATTATAAAACTGCTTGAAACTAGGATACAGAGTTCATTTCTTGCGACTAAGAGAGAACACCACGATGATTTCTACATGGGCCAGTTTACTGGGCTGTTTAATTGTGGTAAGTTCACAAAAGTATAACATTATCTAGAATTGGTGGCCCATTGCCCTAATAATGGAGGCAGGAAGGACCTCTAAAACTCGGAAAACTTCTACCAGACTGTGTAAGACTTGAGGTTCTCACAGCGGTGAATATGAAGATTTCTGTCTTCTGGGTTATTGCAGACTACGTGGCGCTACAACCGAGACGACAGCCATATTCATGTTTAGTTTGTTGATAGTTTCATAAATAAGTGCAGGCAACTATTTATTCTTCTTATAAAAATCTATTGAAAGCAGGGAAATAAAATTAATGAAACAAATATTCATAATGTAACATTGTAGCAGTCAAACTTTCATACCTAATTCTTTTGACTGCAGATTGCAGCTGTTCGTGACAGTACCCCAGAATCAGATGAGCAATATGTTATGTCTCATCTGCAAAGTCTCATGCCACTGCACATAGCAGTGCCAGAGAGGTTTAAACGACAGGTACAAAGTGAAAATGGGACAAGTGACAATCAGAAACTACCATCACCATCAACAAACATGCATTTTAGGTTCAACAAGGTAGGAAATACTACTACAAGATTAAGACAGGCCAGTTACTGGTTGCTCATGTGGATTGAAGGGATACTTTAGTTCCAGCAACTAAGAAATCATTTCCATGCATAAACAGTGTGCATCAGCATATTTCTGTAGCAAAGGCAAAGAAATTTTATGTTCACTAAACATGCTGTAATTGTTAAACCCCATCAGTGGGCCATGCTAAACCAAACCATTTGTGATTTATAAAATGCCAGGTAACCTACCAAGCTTATGGTAAAAAGCTCATTTTCTGTCCATATACCATCAATCTCCGTCTTTATAGACAGGACCCACAGTGAAATATGATCCAGTACTCTTTAAAAATAAAGAAACTTAATCTAACAATTTTAATTTTGGGCGAAAATGACTTAAAAGCTGCAGTTTTTCTTTTATGTGACAGTGCTGCAAGAAGATGCCAAAAATCATCAACATGAAATCAGTCAAAGAATGTATTAAAAGCATGAGACCAGTGCCAACACCAGGAGGCCCTAGTGGACCTCCTCCTCCATCAGGAGGCCCTGGGGGACCTCCTCCTCCATCAGGAGGCCCTGGGGGACCTCCTCCGCCACCTCAAGAGGGTCCTGTAGATAATGATGTAGGGGAAAGTACTGAATCAGTAGGAGACTCTGATGGACAAAATCTAGGAGCCTTAGGACAAATGCAACACAGACCAGGAAAAAGAGGTACTAACCCCTGTCCTTGCCTAACATTTCAATTAATACATTTCCACTACTGCAACTATTGGCCTGGTTTCAAAGATGAGCTGGGGTTCAAGAGAGGTTGTGTCATTTCCTAATAATATGCCGAGCCCACTGTAGACTCCCAGATTTCATTATTCCAACAAGGGGCTACCTGTATAAACTTCAGTTTCGTACCATCTAATTTTCTGTTTCCCACTCACCTCACCCTTCTTAGACCCAAATATTTTCCTTAGCACTTTTTTTTTCCAAAAAGCAAAACAAAACAACCATTGTTTTAACATGTATATATTTTAATTTTTGTTTGATGATGAATAATTTAATTAATTTTGTACTGTATTACAGGTGGCCTACATAAAGCTCATCGAGGAAATATTGCTGTAAGTGTCATTAAAAATACTGTGACAATACATTTAACATTTATGAGACTTTTTTTACTCAGGATAGCAGGATAGTTGCCAGCATCTTATATTTGTATCAAGCACGTCCAGAATATAACTCAGAGCGTGTACCACTGAGCCTAGACAGACTAAATTAAATAGTAAAATTCATGATTTCAGAAGATAGCCAGTTTGAATCTCAGCCAGTGTATTGGCCATCCTGATCTTTCTTTCTAAGATTTTCTTAAATCCTTTTAGACACATGCCAGGACAGTATCTTGACAACTTCCTCCTCCATTCCACTGAGGATGAATACTTCTGTCATCTCATTTACCAATAACCAACTTTTGCATTTAGCATAAAACTGTTACATAACTTAAAAAAATCTACAACTGTATTACCCTGCACAGTATTTATATGAGCACCCTGCACCCTTTTAATATTCAGATGGTATGTGACGACACTTGACAAACAACAAAGCTTAGCTTCGAAGCTGCTGCTGTTCCTCTTTCTAAGTTACGGTACTAGATGATTTGGCATCGCTGCTTCTTTTGAATATTTTGGCATACAGACTAAAATGACTGCTCATATTATAATACACTAACACACACAAAACAAAATTTACCTTTACTATATCATTTGTTAATGTTAACATATACATAAACCAAATTATTCCCTTACTTTGTTACAGTGTGCTATGGAGTGTGCCTTTGAAAAAGAAAATCTGGTGAGTTGTCCAACATCTACATCTTTCTTACCCCTCAATGAACATACTGTCAAGACATAAGCATTCAAAGCCTTTCAGATGAAAAAGTGCTATATTACACAGTAAAATCACCAATTATAAATAAATAGACATAATACTTGTTCCCTAAGCCATCTAGTCAGTTAGTTACATAACACTTGTAACCAAGAACCTCAAGGGAAGACACCACTTACCACACTCACCAGATGCAGATACACTTAAACAAGTATTTATTTCAAACACCAGTATTTAAAGGTAATAACACATGCTTCCTTTTTAAAGATAAAAGATGGTGCAATAGATCAACAAGCCTTTGCAGCATACATAGATAAATACATACAAGAAAATAATGCTACGATGTGGAAGGATGCAATAGATACAGCTCTCCAAAACTGCTCTGTTTCTGTTCGTAAGTATCCACACATATTCTACATCTAGCAGGAAGGCTGGGTTTCCATGTGTGCATCCATACAACTTGTATTTAATTTTTATTTTTGGATTATATAATGACATTGTCAGTAGCATTACCATCTTGGAAGTTTCACATCCATTTTTATTTGTATCGATTCACTGGAAAAGTTTATAAAGATGGAAGAAAGTAATTTAAACATGTGAACAGGAAAGAAATATATTAGCAAGAAATTTCAATTCTGTGTTTCAGCCACAGCCATTAACCAAGGGCAAAACTGCAAATCTGGCTCAATGGAGATGATGAAATGTATGGACAGACAACTATTTGTAGTAAGTAATTCTGCATAACACTGACAGACTTCCTGATACAAAAAACCTGGGCTTTAACACTGCTAACAGGAAGGGCACATAATTCGGTTCACATCTTCAAACTATTTCTCTAGGATCAATTATACTATTATCACCCTTTTTCTATGTCAGTGTTCCAAGTGGTCACTGTATTTTTCATGTTTCTGCAACCCATGATGCATATTCTCACCCTATCATAACATACAACATAATCACAAGACATTTTTAGCAGATCGCTAGTTTAAAATATTTTCAAAACTGTTAGCTTCCATTTTTACAGTTACATCTTCTTTCAGAACGAGATATAATCTAAAGTTGAAATTCTCATGGTAGCAAGCACATCAATGTTTGACTTCTGGGTTTTGATGCTGTCAGGACTGCAGGCAGACAGACACCTTTAAGATAAAGATAGAGGAAAAACTTTTCTTATTTCCCTAAGATTATCATCTGTCCAGGGTAAAGGAAATCTTCCTATTACGACTTCAACTTCTCATTTCTTTCTTGCATACGCAATCTCTCTTCTTCCTCCTGGTAAACAGTGCAACACTTGTTTCATTATTCTCATATCATCCATTATTGCAAATGTTCTAATCACAGAGCTCTACATTTCCTCTATTTATATTCTAACATACAGATATCTATTGTCTTCATATTTTGTAATTTCTAATTCTATCCATTCTTGTACATTCTTTTATATCCACTTTAATATTACATTCCCATCATACCTAGATCTCCCAATGGTTACCTTCCCTTTGGGCATTCTCTATAAAATTTTGTATGTACTTCATGTGTCTTCCAATTGTGCTAATCGCCCCAACCATCTCAGCCCCTTTAGCTTGATAGTGATGATTAATAATTTGTAACATTTAATAAACTCTCTTTTTCAGAACTGCCCAGAATCTAACTGGAAAGGCAGTAAGTATAATATTTACAACAGAATGCTAATACTACATTATTGTGACAAGATCTTTCTACCTAAATCATAGGACCAAAACTACCTTTCTATTAGACAAAATTCTATACACGTGTTTCTATAGCGGGTTACATACAATTTTGCTCTCAAGTTTAATATTTTAATTTACAGGAGAGCACCCTGTTATGGTTTTTTTATCAAAGTAGTAGTTTTATATTCAAACACACAACATAATACCACAATGTAAGTTGTTTTCTTTAATGACTGATGATAGTCAAAGGTTCAAAATCAGTGCTGTGGAACCTGATTCTTTAACCTGAGGATAGAAGTAAATCGATTTTCATTCTTCACCAGGTTTGAAAGCTTGTAGATCATTTCTTTTTGCATGCCACTAGCTGCCAGTTCATGGAGAAGTTGAATCTCAAGTTGGTAACAGGAACAAAGGAAACTTAAAGAGAATCAAAAATTTCATCATGTAAACCAAAACAGATAAAACTGCTTCAAAGATTAAGTGCTATGGAAATAAAGAGACAACATAGGGTTCCAGATCTAATTTTCAGTGAACCCATTACCATAATTTACACACATATAATCTCTCATTAAATTTATTTTCTTATACGAAATTAAAACTAAAGTCTAAAATTAACTCATGGATTTCAAAGTCAACTCACTATAAACTGGCTGGCTGGTGTAGACAGACAGGCATCTAAGATACCTGTGAGTGAATGTGTTAAAGCATGAACATATTTTACAACGAACGTTTTAACACCCTCAGAAGACGAAAGATGCAATGCCTGCCGAACATCACCAGAAAACTGTGGGGAGAAAAGGTGTCAACATAAATGGCATCGACCAAATCCAAGAAATCAAACAGAAGAAACACAGGATTAAGGAAGGTAAATGTCAAACAATCAACACTATTTAATAATGGAACTTTAATTCCTTGTTTGTATCTTAAATGGAACTGTAAAATAAAATGTATAAAGTTTGTGGTTCCTTCAATAACAGCAAGTTATTCAGCAATTAAAATACATCTTGTACAGTTTTGAACTGATCAGCATTTTATCATTAAAAATAACAATTAAAAAGTATCTAAAGAATACAACCTGTACTAATAACATTACAAGAAAATATTTGCCGCAAAATTGGCCAATTTTTATTCCAACCTCTATCACACAGTAATATGATCAGCCTCCCCATACTGACAGGACAATTCTAAGTCCAAAATATCCAGACTTCCAACGAAAATCTTCGTAACAAACAAGTTTTCGGCAACTGACAAATTTACAGGGCATGGCATTGTACTTTATGAAGAGTATTCAAATCATTTCTATTCTTCATTACCTTCAAGTGCATTTATATTAATTATACGCTGCACCATGTCACTAGCTAACATTCCACACCTCTATCACAGTACATTCAGATACCAGTATACTAATGTACTAATGCCATGAGGGGAAAACTTCACCTTTGTTACCATCAACTTCCTATAAAAGTAATCACAAATTACTTTTGACTTCATCCCAATAAATAAATTACATTTTATTCCTAACAGAGGTTGTTACATAAAATGTGTAAGAATCATATTGTGAGAACAGGGAAGTAAAGGGTATAACCATTCCCGAGTTTATGTATTTCATTCAAAGGGCATATACGGGTATGGAGGCAAAGCTCCATGTTTTCTTATCCTCAGCGCTGGATAAAGCTGAGGTAATGGCTCCATGCCCTATCCACTTGCATGGAAAAACTGCTGGTACTTATTGTATAGGAGGCTAGGTAGAATAAAATGAGGTATGCCTGTATATAAAATCTATATAGTGTATTTCAAAAGAATCAAATATTCTGGACTTTGAATTACAACAGTTGGTTGTATGGAGTTTAATACTGACACAGTAAGTTTTCTAGACAGTGAAACTGTAAAGCAAACTTCTACATTTATAGGTCAGCATGATATGACAGGAGTAGTAATCAACTCTTCTGCCCTATACCTTGCCAAGGACACATATTTCTCTAATCAAGAAGTTTTTGTTATACGAAGGTTCATATGAAAAATTATATTGAGAATTTTACCATTCAAGCCTTTTAATTATTCTCCAGGGGATACAGGATATGAAAATTTAACTCAAAATGACTGAACATCAAATTGAGTTGTATTATGTAAATATACTAATGCAAAATAAAAGTATGTTATAAAATCACATTTTCACATTACTGAGGACACAGCTGAATATTATATATCATACAATTCACAAGAATGACTACACAAAAAATTTTGGTCATCAAAACTTGTCACAGCTTAATTAAATCACCAGTTTTGAATCATTATATTATGGGATTAACCATTATACTGGAAATGGAGGGTATGCTAGACAGAGCTTGTCTAGGTGCTATGTCCAGAGCAGTCCAATCACTGAATTCTTCACTCACTAATTTCAAGTTAATTCATGATCCTGTATCTGTATCTGAAGGACAATGAAAATCACTATTTTCAAAGCTTTTATGTGAACAATCACATAAAATGGCCAGTCCTGGAGATTTGTACCTACATTAACATGACAATGAATGTGCAAGAAATGAAACATCTGGACCCAGCACAACACTATAAATATTTACACTGAATCTTCACTGAAGACATGGTTTCACTTTGTAACATTTACATCCCAAATATGCACAACTTCATAAATCAAACACACCAACACATGGAACTTTTATGTATCTTATATTCCCAAGAAATAACATGATTGACACTGAACACCAATTGCATTAATTGCCAAAAAGTGTTAAATTAAGACATTCGACAGCTACTGTCAATTAAAGGCCTGAAATAATTTACAATACCAGCAGATGAAAAACTCAGAACACTTAAAAGTGTGATGACAGCAAAAGATAGAACACAATAAAAAAACTGAGAAAAACAAGGTGATGGAGGAACAATATCTGAGGCCAATACCAGCAACTGCATAATCTACTACAAGACAGAACATTCTCACATCAGAAACAAATGTAACTTCAAACAGTGCTTGAATATTCTGCAACCAGACCTTTCAGAACCATACTGAGTATAAGGACAGTATGCCACATTACCATACAAAAATTTACACCTACGTGGCAGAGAAATAAAGGATCTGGGAAACTTGTCTATTCCTGTACCATGCTTACAGGCGTAATTCTGTAAGAGCTGAGTCTCTACCCTTACCTATTACATAAAAAATGTATGCTCCAAATTGGAAAAAAATTACATGACATTCCACATCCAAACACACCTCACCTTGTAGAATCATGATCAGTGAGCTGAAACACTATCTTTGCAACACATAAATCTGCCCATATTTCAAGAGAATGATGTTACAAGTTTAGAAGTACAGAATTATCGTAAGGCATTATATTTTGACGTCAACAGTAACTTCCCTAGTAGTGTGTGTTAGCAGTATCTGAAGAAGCATTCAGTAAAGAAAAAGGCAGGCATTACTTTTGTTTAAAATTCATTATGTTCAGTGCAATCCATATTATTCAGTAACTAATATAACTACAACCTAGTTGTGTCAAGAATGAAAATGAGAGGCAGTAGGTCCCACACCCTAATGAATAAATGAGTGGGTACTGGAACCTTTAAATATAACTTGGTTGGTTACACGCACAAACGCATTATATACACAAACATACTCAAGGTGATGCAACTTTTCTACTGTCACTTATCATACTGTGAAATGCTATTCTTTAAGTAACAATATAATTAGCATAAAAACTCAAGAAAATCAAATCTTTTTACATTTCAGTTTTACCAACAGATCAACTATCAATTTAAAATTATATGCAATTATAGAATTACAAACTTTGTTACAAAATAGACCTCTGTCAATGCTCTGTATAACAATTTTGTAACAAACTGTACTGAAGAGTCTAAGAAAGCAGACACAGAGCATCAGCCTGTTAGTAAACAATCCATCCACTGCAACAATCACTGCTACATAATGCTTAACCACCTACCTGATAACACAGCATGATATGAAAGTTGCAAAAACATTTTCAATTGTTTTCATGGGCCATAATAAATACCATATTAAGTTCCTTTACTCAGGAAGAAAAAAACAAATTGGGGATAATAACTCCTCAACTGACATCACACGAAGAATGAGCCAAAACCAAATGTCCTCTTCATTGCTTCCCAGTAGTACCGATCCCAATTTTCTCTTGTTGAATCAGCTTCACTAAAAATTAAAACAATTTGTAACAGTACAATTCACTTATCTGCATTCTGTTTAAAAAAGCTGTCAGTAGTTCAGGATATACAGCATTGAATGATAGGATAAACGATGGAGGAAATACACAATGACGTGACCATAGCCTAATTTAATGAAACGTCACAACAAATGACTGGACAGACCTAGGGAAGCAACAATAAAGTTCAGTCATGTCTCCAGGCAAAGAGCAACTGTAGGAAGAACTATTCTCACATGGATAAAACCAAACCAAAACAAGCTCTCAGCCAGGACAGTTAATTTCTGGGCCAAAGTGAAAACATATTCCTCCGAACTACCTACGAAATATTTCAATGTAAAGATTGCAGGCCCTATTATAATACTGCTAAAACAAATGTACACTTTTCTGACAGCAGTAACTACGAGGTTCAAGTCATCACCTAGGGTGTGAAAAACTGCCTGCATTCAATTCTGTTGAGGAATACAAATTACTTCAAACCCACCATGTTCCAGGATACACCATAAGAACTCATACACAATGTGTGCACATACATAGCTATTGCATAATATGGAATTCTTATTATCTACGATAAAAATAGGTAGGAAACAGTTTCATAATTTGAACAACTGTCATGACATGATATGTAAACCAATCAGTATTAAGTCAGTATCATTAACTTTCAGTCACAAGTGCAATGAGCTGCTGAAATATGTCACATTGGACAATAACAGTGAAACATATTAACAAGGAAAATCTGACTGAAATAAGTACACCAACAAACCACAATTCATCTGCCATCCTGCAACATTCAAACATATAATTTAAACTTGGCATACCTTTGCGGAACACCTGTCTGCACAACCGTCACCTCCGTATGGTCTTCTTTTTGTTCTATGTTAAAGGTTACAATTGAATAATGTTCAGTAGGCCACCTCTTAAATCTCCATCTTTGAACAATCTTCTTGTTGGGAATCTAGCACATAAAAATGTAAAACAAATACCAAATTTACAGGCTTTCCTTTTGTTTTGTGAAAATGTAACACCCGTGCTTGCATCATGGACCATGTGTTAAGATGTGACATACAGTAAATAAAGGTTGGTATGACTCATGATATTGTCAAGTGGCAGGCTTTAGATAACTGTTAATGAAACTTCAGGTTCCATAAATAGCAGCCTGAAATATTTAACACAAATGTAAGTAAACACTGTGGTGAAACTTGTCTTGTAAAGCTTGTATCTACTATGAAAATAAATAAATGTGTAATTATTCTGATAAATTTGTTAGTGTAAGACATCAAGATATATAATTTGACTCAGAGACCACAAGTTGCATGCCTGTATTAGAAAGTGAGGTAAGTTAAAAAATTCTAATGTGTGCCACTGACTTACATGTATCCAGTAAATAAAACTGCCCTAAACTTTGTTTATTAACATTCACTATGGAACTGATGGCTCAACATAAAATATTTCAAACGTTCGTAAATTCTGCAATGTTACAATTCAAGTTAAATTTCAAAATTCGCAACTGCCAACAACATCCCTCGCTCATGCAGCGAAGTAAATACACGCACAAATGTGCATCACGATCTGCGCGGGTGACCCCCTAACCTAGCCTAACCCAACCAACCTGACTCAGCGTAAATCAGGGCTGCCAACTGAACAGACTGATGTCATTAAGGTTGAAATTTCTTGATACATAAATACTACTGAAGACTTGCCCTCTCCATTAGTTTGTTATTGGCACTCATACCATCTAATTCCCAAGACTTTCTTACCAGTTCTACAAAGACTCCACACACATTTCCACCAAAGAGTTCAAACTTCCCATCCTTCTTCGCTTCTAGTTTCACTGGACCATGTGTAAACGCTTGCACCATCTGTAATGAGACGAGAAATACCTTGATATTACTCCTTTCTCTTGAAAGGTATGGAAATCTGTAGCATGTACTCTCAGACAAAGTCTAATCTTGGTGAATGTGCTGATCTAAGCTGCCCTATTACAACTTTTATACTAACCAAACACAACTTACATCTATGATTTGAATCTTTCACAGCAACTAAGTATAATAAATTCTTCTCGTGCTACCAGCCATGTAAGGTAGATTAAAGAAGAAAACATCGTTTCGAGCACCATATTCGTCCTTAGGGTACTGTAGTTGTATGCGATCCCATCCGTGCTGTGTCTACCTGACCTAGTTCCATGTTATTGGCGGCACGTTTGTTATTACAAATTTCATCCCCCTGCACATTTAATCTGCTTTACCAACAAGCATCACGAAATACTTACCTCAGTCACTGTCACTGCATTATAGAACTCCTCCCCAGTACACTGGAACTTTTCAATAAACTCCAGGTTTGTGGTGCTTATATTACAACCTCTGACCTGATTCCTTTCAGTGTGGTTCACATGTACCTGCAAAATACAGTTTTACAAGATGATGATGGTAATATGCCGGCATCATTAGCCAAAGGTACAAAACTTTCCTTCTGGTGTCCTCAATCCTCATTGCTAACAAGATGTTAGAGGCAGAACACACAAACCCTATTACCACAATTTATACACTTCTAGTCTATCAAATCTTGTGTTGTTAGTGTTTTACATTGACAGTTCTCTAATTAAGAGAAAGATATGCTGACTTTAGCAATGTTCAGTAAACATTGTATTAATTTTGATTAATAAAATACTAAAACCATTACTTTCTCACACACACAGGGAATTGAATATGGAATGTAGAATTCATGAGCATATATAATTTTTATGGCCTATTAGCCAGGACCAATGCATAATGTGAAAAATATAATCTGAAACAAAATAGAACTTCCACCTAATTAAGTTGTATGTGTGCCACTTTCACCTTTCAAGTTCGTGCATCCATTACTGACCACATGACAAAGACAAATGAGGTTGAGTGGCCATCAATTATATAATTTTCAAATCAAATTATTTGAAAATCAGTCAACTGGTTCCTATGTTTAAAGGGAGAACAGACACAGAGAGATACCATGATAATCTCATAACCTTATTTTTTCCTTTAAAAAACATAAACTGCAATAGAAAATAAATTATGACTTCTCATTTCAGCAAAGCAGGGGAGAAATACTAAACTCACATTCAGATAAAAATGATAACGCTAAATAGTTGTTTTAAACATTACCTTATGATTCTTACCTGTTTATGAAAGCCTGCTGATAAATTAGTGACAGTATCGCTCTTACTTGAATCATCCTCATGTTTCTTTGGAAGAATCATACCTTTTGAAAATTCTGTAAACCATAACGTACAATTAAACAGTGGCAATTACTTTATAATAGGCAATTCACAACTATAAACAGAAGATACTACATATTAGCTTCAAACCAATCGTTGCAGGTGAGTGGTTAGCGAGTTTGCCTCATATTTGGGTGGCCCCAGTTTCAAATCTGGCCCAGAGACAAGCCATGGTGGTTGAGGATTTTATGGTTTTTCTCAGTCCCTACAGGGAAATGCCAGGATAGTACCTTAAATCAGGATAACAATGCTTATTTCCATTTGCCTTCCAATTCATTCTCCATCACATAATCTGGGCTCCTAATAATACTGTTAAATCACAAACAAATAAACGAGTATTAGCTTAAAAATAATAAACTTTAAACTTTCAAAGGACTAATTTAATCTCTGCGGAGGTACCCGGGTTATTTTTACTAAGCGATTTTCTATAGGTCGGCATCTTACATGAATGCAACTATCGCATAACAGCAGAGATGACTGTACACATCAATCACATGAAAGAGTCGCAGTCAATCACGGGGACCAACGAAATACCGATTGTAAGTGTATATAATATATTTTTGAAATTCCCTTTATTTTATTTACGTTATTTCAGAGCTTTAAATGTAATGCCATTATATTACTCGTCAATGTTTGGGTGCTGGGAATGCATGTCATTGACTTCTCATTGATTTACATTATAAAAGAGTTTCAATTTACGCCGGTTCGTCCCGGAACGCATCCCTGGCGTAAATCGAGGGCTACCTGTATATAGCAAGATCACTTGCAGTTTAGATGACACTGGTTACATACTAAAAACAGGTGCAGGTATTTCAGAATGCCATGTTATATGTATTTTGTAAGTATATCAACAATGTATTTTGAAAGTTAAATCCAATGACAAGAAAGCATTCCTTACCTTCTTTAAGAGCAACTATATATTTATTCAACTGTTCTCTAATTACATTTTTTCCATCTTTAGTCAAAAATTCCTTCAGTTTATCAGCCTCAGGATTTGAGTTCTTGACACTAACGCTCACCTATAGGAATAAAAAATGGTAAACAAATATTTACCAAAGAAACAACACATGACATGGTGTTCGGCTCAGACCCCTCATTTAACCCACAGAAGAGTGGTGCCAAACCTTCCAAGACCTGGAGCCACATTGATCCTCTTATTGACTTTTGGGCCACAAGATTGTGCATGCCCATTATTTTAATTATTATGGAAATGCCTTCTTTTATTACAGAGAGAGAGAAAATGTTACATGGATGTGCGTGATGTGCAACTGAAACCATTTGCTTGCATGCAAATGCATCAGTATTTTAGGAATTATGCTTGCAGAAAGGGGATTAGAAATCCTGTATGGTAACCATAAAAGATTAGACCTTAAAAAACATCCTGCAAGATACCAACTAGATGAAGTAAAATTCCATTGGAAAACTTGATAATTGTTAAGGGAGATAAAATTACGTAAACAAAATACAATGGCCACTTGTTTTGACATCTGTAATGTTCAGAGGAGTGACTCAAGATGATTTGAGTACAATTTATTTTATGAAACAACCACTTAAAATACAAGTCCTTTATTAGATTCAGAGTAATACTTGTTGCACAGTATGGGAATTTATTCAAATAGTGAGACATTTACCAACATAAACTAACATCTATGACAGCAATCAGTATGTACATATAAATTTCTGAGACTTACTTCAATTTCTGAGATACTATTTTCCTCACTAAGGTTGGGGATATTTATCGAGCCTTCAACTTCATTTTCCCCACCTTTTAATGTGCCTGTCCACTCAAGCACAACATCCCACTCATAGAAAAATATCAATTTTCCTTTACGGTTGTTTGCTATTGCTTCTCCATCACATTTCTTCACCTCTGTAATCTTACACTTTGCTGAAAACAAACAGAAGTAAAGGTCCATTACACAGAAACTCAACATAGAACATGGCACTGTCTTATAAACTTTAAACAGCTGTTTTAAAATCTCTACCTGGTGTGCTACTCTATCCAGTAAATGACATACAAATAACACTTTCAATTTTAATTATACACTGCTATAACACAAACACGCAAAATATGAAGCACTTCACTTAATTGTTCACAATTGTAATCTTATTATTCACAACAAAAATGTTTATTATTATGAATATGTACTATGGAAACTCAACTTCTATTTGTTTATCTTAAAACTTGGTTAAATTGTCAAAACAGAGGTACAATTTTACACTGTTGTGATCATACACCTAAGAATTTTGATTTACATCTTCTGGACATAACTTACTCCATTCTCTTCTAATGACATATTTCTCACAAAACATGTCACTGGATTAGGGTTGTTATACAGTTCTAATCCCATGCAAAAATCTTTTAAAGTTATGTAAATACAAGGAATCATAATAATGCAAAGATGAAATTATGTTTCGCATATGGAACTGAAGAATAGTGAAGAATTTTTGCAAATTAACTAGTATCTAAACTTTTATTATTCATCAAAATGTTCAACAATTCTGCACCTAATAATGAACACAAAAATCATCAAAAATGTAAACATAAAACCCTCAATATGGATGTACACTGATAAAATACAAACTACAATCTTACCAATATCATTTTCAATTCGTAAATTCACCAGAAGTTCCTTCAGCTTCTCCACAGACCAGCTACACGCATTTTTTTCAGTCCTAAAATAAATACGAAAACAGGTCACGTTATTTAATGACTCTTACTCCATGTACCAAAACTGTTTCACATAGCATAATATGAGATGAAAAGATCATGAATACTGAGATAATTGTGATTTAAAGGAACAAAGTGAGAGGAAAACTATAGTCTGGGTCCCTGCTCTTTAGCCCTGAGGGATGAGGTACAGGAAGACAGGAGGAAGAATAAGGAAACTGACACAGCCAATCAGGATGCCACTGTTTATCTCTGCGGTGAGAAGATGGTGACTAACAGCCTGTGATGTACGATGCAGACAAGATTTTCCCTCAGTGAATTATATTCCCGTTTGGTAATACTGGCATTCACTAATTGAAATCAGCATGCAGACTTCGCAAGTGGAGCAAAGACAAACTCAGTCAATACATTCATTTTGAAGAGTTGATACATTTCCTTCTCTTTGCCACTGCATTCCTTCCAGCGCTACAGAGCTTGGTCCCAGACAACAGGCTACATACTGCTTACCCTGAATTCCAGTCTACAGCATTATTGCTCAGCAACCTAATTTTCTTCTAACATTGTCTCCACTTTATAATGGATCAATTAATAAAAAGCCTCTAATCTATTATTCTTCCCTCCACAATCTTCAACTTTTTTGCTCACTCTTCTTCTTCTTCATGTCTTCTAGTACTTGGCTGCACCAACTTGTTCACAGTCATCCCTTCGGTCTTTTTCCCTTAAATTTAAATTCTGATGCACTTCTTAGTATTCTCATTCTCAACATTTCCTTTAATGTCCATGCATGTTTCAAATGAAATACTTTTTTTCCAGATAAACCTACTGAGTAATCATTTCCAAAGGACTGAATACAAGATAATATTAATACAATGCACAAACTCCATCCATCACTAGGTCCTGATAATCTCAAATCCAGGACATTCATCACAGAAGTCCAGTACAGTGTCCAACTCCATAACCATCCCAAGACCACCAACATAAAAATTGGGCAAACTTGCTGTATACTGGGGCTCACTCCTCAGGCACTTTTCCAATGAATAAATGGGAAGGTGTCAATAATATAACAAAATAAAAAAACTGCTATTAATTAAAATCACCAAAAACTATACTGACCAACACAAATAAAGGCAATGAGTTTTTGACAATTTTGCAGATCTACGGTCACATACCATCATCATCGAATGAGCTTCTGTCACTTGCTGTACACTCACTCAAGTAATTGGTAACTAATCAGTTACTTAAATTATATGGCAGATGCCTGCATACCAGTCCACAATGTTACCAAAATGCAAGAACATACTGCTAAAGCTTGCAATGTAAGCACTGGAAGTGAGCAAAGAATTACTAGCGAGGGCAATGACACAATTTTTATCTCACGCCAACTGCCTTCATTCCTGCAAGTCACTATGAAAGTTTATGACATAATTTACAATGAAATATCCTTACCAGTGCCAATTGTTAACATTTGTAGCATCAGGCCGCTCTTCTACAATCCAACGAGGATCGCCTTCTCCCCACTTTGCCATTTTTATACTAGTTGATATATATATATATATATATACCCCAAATTATCTGGAGACAGAAAGAAAAAAAGAAAAACACTGAAGAGCTCTCCTGTAATGCGCAATAAACAACATACCATGCACATTCAAATCTCATCTTTTATGCTTGTCATGTTGTGATATCACATACGCCATTCTAATGCTCCACATTTTAGCAGAGTTATTATATTATATCACTATCACAAAGTTTAAATAAGAAACTATACAGTGCTAGGGTCTAACATAATGGAAAAAATCCATTTCTAAGGTCGTATTTGTTTCTGCACAGATATTGACAGATTTTGTTCTTAATGAATACATACTTTAGTGAGAAATTATATACATCTAGACACACTAAACCAATGCAAGAAAACATAAGTAAATGTGAACAGACAATATAAAAATGAACATAACATTTCATTGACATGTTAGGCAACTGAGGGAGCATATGTTGCATATAAATAAACTTCCAAAATAACTTTCTTGCAATGTTGATGTCACTATGTAAGTCAAGTAATAATTTTTTGTAAATGACAGATGAACAACGGAAAGCACTACAGTGAGGGAGGAGATGGTAGCTGAATCTGTATGTTAACTGTTCTAACAAACACATAAAATAAAAGATTCATACGAAGTCACACAACTGTAATCTTCAGCATATCTTTAAAATATGGGTGACCGATTACTTGCACCTCTTTTGCCCCAATTGTGTTATGACACAATTACACTAATTACCAACATATATTTTCTGTTATACTAGTGAAGTTAACATTCAAGATAAATATTTGGTCTTGTATTTGGGCACATTTTTCCAGCAACTACAAATTCTGTGAAATTTAATGAAACCACTAGCAAAACAATAAATTTTGCAAGAAGTTTGTCAGTATACATCATGTAGGAGTGTGGAGACTCAGCTTCATGGTCACCATATAGTAGCCATCCTCGGTAATATCATAACAAATTGACTTTGGCAGTCATAACAAAAAATAAAAAAGCATTGTGGCCACCACTGCTAAAATAACCCACAATGACAGCCTGCCCAATGTGTGTAAAATATATAAACTCCAAGTAATATCTAAAAACCACTTAATTATCCAGTAACTGTGCCCATTTCTATTCAAAGAACTTCTGAATATAATCTCAATTTCCACTAACAAATAGATCTGCAGCCACTTCTTTTTATGTATCATTTATATTCCAATAGCAACGCCAGTTTAGACTGTCCATTTGTGTTGTTACTCCATGTTGTCTTCTGGTGTACACCAGCATCTCGAAGGAACATGCTGTCTCCACCTTCAACGCTGAACAATAACACAGATAAAAGTCTAAACATTGTTTTGTTGTGCATCTATGTATATACTAAATTAATCAAATTGCAAAGTTGCATGAAATACCAGATAAATCGATATTAAATACGTTCCCCCTATATGTAAAAACAAAAATAACCAATCACTTTAAAAGTCAAACGAACAGACTTTGAACTGTGGTTCTCAACGTACGCCTACAGCAGTGCATTATTAATCTAGGCAGAATTTACGCAGAACAAAATTATTACAAATTAGCAGACTAAAAAACGTGCTGATACCAAACGGTTAAATTGGACCCATTCAATTCACACCTGCTTTAGAGCCTGAAAATTGCCATGATACCTTCAACGAGACATCAATCTGCAGGCTACAAACTGCTTTCACGTCAACAAACAGAACTACCTTACGAGCTTCACAGAAGTAACGACTGAAATTAACTTCCTTCGAAACTTCTAGATTCTCATTGGAATGAAGTTAGGGACAATTCTAACATATTCTGGAAAACGGAAGTGACGATCTTCACAGCTTAACAAGATTGCCAATCATATTCGGTGAGATTCAAATTATACAAAACAACATTGTTCATCGAAATGATTTCGATAATTTCTGCTGTTTTCACATTAATTGGTTTAAATATTTGTAATGAAATGTTTTGATGTCAAATTATTCATTAGTTTTAGCCTTTTGGTGGAACACGAAAGTAATTAAAATGGAATCCGGTGCATTAGTTCCAACACAGCACTAACAGATGGCAGACGTGGGACAAGACGTAACTGCCACCTAGCGCGCGCAATCTCTCTCTCTCTCTCTCACACACACACACACACACACACACCGCATGTTCAAAAATAACGACGACACTAACACAGTATCCTAACCTAAAAACTACTCGAAAGCAAAAATTCACTTTTACGCCAAAGCAAACAAAGACTGTGAGCACAAAGTCCATGCCGACCTTAACAGTGCCGACCCATACGCCGGTGACGATTCCAATGAAAAAATACTCCTTGAGAAACCAGTAGTCTCTCAGCTAATAAAGACGTTCCGCCCTTCGTGGTATCAAAAGGACACTAGGTCTTCGAAAAAGAGTTGCACGAAGCCAGTCCACATCCTCAAGCCCATTTTAATATCCTCCCAATCAGGCCTACTTCTAGGGACCTAAAATGGACTGATCCCTTCAGGTTTTTTTACTACAATTTTGTACTCATTTCGTATCTCTGATATGTGTGTTACATGTAGCACCCACCATCCTGGATTTGATCACCGTAAGGTTAGATAAAGAATTTAATATGAAAGTCCTCATTGTGCAATTTCCTTCTCCGGTTTGTGTCCGTATTCTAGGACCAATTATCCCTGGAACCTGTTCTCAGACATTCTTAATCTGCGTTCTTCCTTTGAACTGGAGACTAATTTTCACCCCTATACAAGACAACAGATACAATTTTTAAATTTCACATTATGAAACGAATGATAACTTAATCTCACGTACTGTAACCTAAATGGAACGAACCACACAAGACCTGAGACATCCTGAAGAAATCACATGTATCGTAATGTAAACAAACCCAACCCGACCGATTAAGTCTCATCCGGCACTGGTGTAGGTCGAGCACAGACATCCTTCACAAAGAACGAGCAATTCAAAGGTGATAAAATGATTTCCTTGGCAATCACGGAATTGGCCAATCTATTTGATGCCTGCCTAATTTAAGACTTCTGGTTAAAAGATCAACGTGGTAAACACACAGCTACTAGAATTATGTATAAGAATCATCTCAAGTTTCCAAACACATAATTTGAAAGAATAAATGAGAAACACGAAACAGCAGCTGAAGTTCTAAAAATGCATCAGTGATAATATTACATTTCCATTCCATATTTCTTCCTATATTATATATGTGTTGTTTGGTTTGTTGATTGGTGATCAGATTTTAAAATCACTATTTCCACCAAATTAAATCGTACTGTATTCTTTACTTAAGCAAAGATAAGTAGCAATTTTAATTTTAATAAGCTGCTTTGTTAGACTTTCCAACGTGATCTTTGAAGTACTGCTTAAGATTTTACAGTCATTATTGACGGCAAATTTTCTAGCGTCAATATAATTGTCTGTTTAAGAATTCTAAATACAAAGGCAAGCCAATCTCATTCTCTATGACGTCAGCACAATAAGACGTATTTATCTCACGGCACACCAAATTAATGTACTGGGCACATTACAAAATTCTCGGTGAGCGTACGTACGTTCGTATAAACTATAAACATAGTAGTTCCATTCACCTAATTTCGACAAGTTTTAATTTATATAATTATTTTGTAATATGCATTAAAGTTTACAAAACAATTCCAAAATTAAAAACATTTTTAAAAGCAGTAATATATGAAAGCAGTGACAAACCAATAGGACAGTTAGATTAACCCTTCATATCCGACGGCCGTCTGAATATTAATTAGGAATTCAGTCCGTACCGCAAAGAAAACAACGCGTTACCATTGCGAAGATCAGCTGGTTAATGCTATTTATGGATACAATCCGTGTTGACATTGGGAATGATAAAAAATCCATAAATACAAAAAGCAAATTCACTGATTGTTAACGAGGCTGATATGTATAGTTACCACTCGGCTTTGAAAGGTTAAAATGACTACTCAGAAAAGGTTCAGTAAGTCATAAAGATGCCTGTGAAGAGATAGGAAATACATATAATAAACTATAAATTCTGAAACGCGTAATTAAATAAAGGCAATTAGGCATTTACTAACATGGGCTCCAATATCAAGGTAGAGATTAACACTGTAAGAAAACGCATGACCTTGTGTGCGCGAAGCCGGCGACCATGTCCAAACTCACAGCGATTTACCTGTAGTAACAATTTGGCAAATAAATAGCAGCAGAGTTTTTGTGCGTAATCATTTTACCGTGGAGCGCTAAACGACATCTGTACTTGAGACAGTTCAGTTACACTAAAGGTACAATTTGGCTGCACGCGACAGAGACAAGCGACCGAGGCAGGCGACAGAGACGGGAGACGGACACATCGCAGCTTGTCGCCACACACTTTTGAGGTGACGACCGAGACACGCGGCAAAGTGTTTGTTTTCTTTGTTTTGTTGAGACATACGTGCATATATTCTGTGAAAAATGAGTACACAAATGCTTCTAAAAAGGTTACTCGAAGAATAAGAATAAGATGATGTGTTGCTGTGTTATTTGTTGCGAAAGAAACAAAGAAAACCTATGAGTTCAATATTCAAAACCAGACGTGAAGAAGGATCTTTCTGTCGGTGGTCAGTGGTCGGTTTTCTGCTACTAATTCTACCAATTGCTCATCTTGGTCACCAGTAAATTTAATTTCTGCCATTATTTTACTCAACAACA
>NW_019059898.1:361021-371361 GCF_000696155.1 Zootermopsis nevadensis
AACAGTTGTAGCTTTTAATAAAGGACTGAGAACTCAAAATAAAAGCAACGATGGAAGTGAGAGGAACCGATGGATTTGAAAATGTCGAAGGATATAAAGAATTGGAGACTTAACCTCACTTCCGACGGACGGAAAGTAACACGAGATAGGCCTATAAAAAATAAGAGGGTTTTAAGAAGACAATTATATTCCCTTAAATCCTGGATACACCTGTAGACGTTCTTTGCACAAAATGCGGGTAATTAATGCTTGATGTGGAGAACAGGTTGACAGTTCTCATGATTTTCTTTGAAATTATTACATAGATTCTGATAAAGTGTGGCACAGGCCTACAGAACACTTAAATTAAAAAAATGAGAATATTCGGTCTTATAGAAACGAAGTAACAGGAGAATGGATTAATTATATAAAGAGAATTTGGATACTGTGAACTCGGTAATGAACCTCTGAGTTCCATAAAACGTGCGGATATTCCTGAAAACCTGGACGACTATCAAATTCTATAGAACACTACTCCATAACGCTAATTTTTTTCAACATTTAATGTCAATTGAAAGGATCAGCCAATAATGACTGTGAGCGTACTATAATTATAACAGATGTATAGGTTAGTTTGACAGTCCGTCTGCACAACGAAATGTTAACCTAAAGATCAACACGCAACAGGATACAACCCGTAAATTTAGGTTTATAGGTTCTTAAATATTTTAACGTTGCATTTAATTACATAACATGTAATAATAAGCTATGTACTGTTTACATATTCATTAATGATAAATACACTTACATAAACACAATTTAATTAAAACAGAATCAATTCGATTACCTAGTAACTAAGCACAAAGTGAGATTTAAGGTCTTTGCGGCAGCGAGTATGAACATGACAGCCTTCTGGGATTCTGCGCCGTATAGTCTCGTAGTTGATCGACGTTTCAGAGATACGTACTGCGTTCATAATCAGGACAATGGGTGGTGATGGTGAAGGTAGTACTCACCTCCAAAACGCCGGGGAACTTCTACTGGCGCAAAATCCAAGAAAACTCTCATCTTCAACTATATACGAAAAGTCAATATCTTTTCCAGTGTCATGATGCTCATACTGCGTTGCATGAAATTCGGTCATTGGGTCAAAAACTCATCATCGGTGACTGAAAGACGGACAGAAATACAGACACGTTGATACAATAAGCCTACCCTTCCTTACAAAGCAATTAAAGTAAAGTTTGTCCCCCTATACGCCATGTAGGCGTTTGGGGTGAGTGGAGGTATAGCTCCTCTCTTCCTTGACCTCGGCACTAGATGGGGGTGAGTGGTCAGCATCACGCCCCGGCCGGCTTTACCCCCGGGAATGGACCCCGGTACCCATTGCAGAGGAGGCTGGGTGGGCCCCAGAGCCGGTCTGGACGCAGAGGCTAGAGGAAAAATCCTCTGCCCCCGTCGGGGATCGAACCCCGGTCGTCCTGCCCGTAGCTAGTCACTATACTGACTGAGCTATCCCGGCTCATTACAAAACAATTAAAGTAATCTAAATATAGTAATATTTCTGGTTGGGATTTCAGGTTCTTATGCAAAAGGAGAAAAGAAGGTTGCCTTCTGGAACGTTTCACCGTGTAATATGGTACGTATTGGCAGACGTTTCAAGGGATCGCACTGTCTCCATCGCCACTCTGACGACAGAAGACGGCCATCTTCAACACGCTGGAATTTACGTAGGTTAGAGAGCGCGTTATGCGTCACGTACGGTGTGAAGCAAAGTGTGGGTTGAAGACCGCGTAACGCAATAACGGGAACTTTCTTCTTCTGCGTTCTGTGTTCAATATGGGAGGCATCATTTAGACGCGAAGACGCCCACAAACGGTAAACATTTTAGTACTGAGGTCTGCCAACGTATAGCGACCAGACAATCCAACGTGCATGCAGAGAGGAACTTCGTAAATACCACGAGAGTGTTGTTTGCTGCGATAATTTGACGTCCAACACTTCGGTTGCCAGGCTTACGAAGTTTATATAAACAAATGATGTTACGAATTGTCTGTGACCCATCAATTTGATTACCATGGCTCGCGAGGCAAGGCCTGCCCGTACACCTACGATTCAACTTGTATCCTGAGTGTATCCAGATCGAACCTGGACAATGAAACTAGGAACTTTACCCGAGGTAATCTCCGTTACTCAAAATTTATAAGGACGTAATTTAAAGAAAGGCAATGAAACTATTTCCATAATCAAAAGCTTCAGTATTTGTAGCTTTCGTTAAAAGGTAATGCAGAAAACAGAAAATAGCAGCATGGCAATTTCTCATTGAACTTTTGATTTAATGACGACAACTGATAGAAACACTGCATTTTGTGCAGTGGAAGATCATGAATGAAACAGTTGAATGTATGTATGTTCGGCAAGGAATGTTGAGTCTTTGTAAACAAAAGGAGAGGTTTTCTAGGTCATTCTTAATGTTTCCTTCACTCAGAATAATAAATGTATACGTCGACTTTCGAATTGTAGGGGCCTCAGAAGGTCAAAGTCAGGCCCTGCTGCCTGGGGTAGCGTTTAGCTACTTGCTTGTTGAAAGCAGTTGATCTCAGCAGCGTGTGGCCTCCTGGACACAGGACGAAACACCTAAAATCGTCGAGAGCCACTGGACGCCATTCGCAGAACAAATGACTGTAGTGGCAATAACGAAAAGTGGTCTATGCGGGCCACTTGCCTAAGCACCACTTGAATGTGGTGAGCATGTCCTTCATTTCTGTACCCAGTCATCATCTCTGACATCCCCTTCGACGTCGTATGACCCCGTAACCTGAGAACCCACCCCCTGTACAGCCAACTACTCTCTCTCACACCCCTCTGCCCATGGCTTTTATTGTATGATCCTCGCTGAAAATCAATGAGTTGCAGAAGTGCGCAGGCGCGGGCTTCAGGCACGCCCTAGTGGTGGCAGAAGCGGGAGAATCAGCAAGCGATGGTGGAGGCGGCTCAGTGAATGGTAGCGGAGTGCCTGGACGCGACAGAATGAGTGCCGTGAGAAAGTCGTAGCTGCCGAGACGACGCGGCTGGCGTGAGGTTTCTGATCGTAGGGTCACGCTAGAATGGTGGGGTCATGAGGAAGTACAGCCGCGGTGCGGCCGTCACCAGCGATCATCTGCCACGATCTTCAGGTAACACTAACCCAGTTAAAAGTCTTGCTCTGAATGTTGGTTTGTCCGTACAATAGCACTCGGTATCATCAATCCCAGGATGGACGGACGGACGAGCTGGCTGGATCGATCAGCAGCACTTGGGGGCAGCTGGGCCCGCTCGATACGTTCAGCATCCTCATGGACCACTCGTGTAGTGCACAAGTCACCTTCAGCCTGCACTGTGCGTGAGGCTAAGCATCGTTTATACTCAGAAAAGAGATTACTTCTCCGTCCGTGAACACACAGATCCAATAATCATAAACGTCTGATGTGATTTGAGAATAATATCGACTTTATGAGGATGCTACATTTAGTAGGGTGCGTTATTAATTTTTATCACAGAGTGCGTAGGGTTTCAATGAAGATAAATCAAATGAATATGTTGTTTAATGTAGACTATATGTGTAAAGTGAATTGTAAATGTCCAGGGATAAATACTCTGTGCTCTGTTTCAAGAAATTTTCCCAGCATTCGTGCGGAACAACTGAATACAATCACGACAAACGTTATGAAAAATACGTAGATATTAGCAGCATTTTCTGCTCTGTAGAATATATGGCGGCGATATACGTTTTCCAGGGTTATGAAGTCCAGAATATGATAAGGATGACCATTTACCATAAATTACAAACGTTCATAATCTAATTTTCCCGAATACCGTCTAAGTATAATGAAAAATACTACTAATAACAGGTACTAACCAGGTCTAAAATCGAACCTGGTACCTGCAGGATGAATCAAATAAAAGCTGGAATTTATTTTAATTTCCACTATGTCCAAAGGTACAAGGGATATCTGGGTCTTTTATGCAAATACTAAGATTAATGAAAGTAAGTTTACGGGATATATAATTACAATTTCTTACTGAATATTCCATTACAACATGAAATGCAGACAGATAATTTTATTTTTTCAACCATAAAAATAGCGGAGGCCTTATTACTAACCCAACAGCTGTTCATTGTGAAAAGTCGTATAATGAATACAGATGAATAAAGTTCTTGCAATAGATGTTGTAAAACAAACTTATATTTCATCCCAATTTAGTTGCGTACGTGCGTGATTAATTTCTTTAAAGAATAACTAATATCCCCTTAACAACCAGGGAGCCGTGTGAGGTAGAACTTAAGTTCTTGTAAGAGGGGTGTCAATTACGAAGCATAGGGGTTCAGGAGGCATATAAAAATGTAATTGGAATTATAGAAGATATCATGTGTAGTTATTTCAATACTGTTACCTAAAGAATGAATTAAAACACGTGATTTGTGAACTTAGAAAATAAAGTTGTCTAAGTGAGATAACTGACAATGCAGCATACCTCGTATGTTACCATTACATTTATTGATCAGTTTATAATAGAAAGTCCAGGTCTTCTGAATATATTCTGTTCTCTGAACAACGAGTCTCCAACAAACAAATGAATCAACAAAAAAGGAAGAAACCAGAGTTTAAAACGTATGTTCATGTATTTCAGCACGATGTATTTTTCTAAGATATATTGCCACACATCACTGTATGACGCTGGCTAGTGTCGATTCCACGTCAAAAGTTCGTTAGTCCGATTTTCGGGTAGCCTCAAAACGCGTACATACCAAATTTCATCCAAATCTGTCCAGCAGTTCTCGAGTTGGACTATGCGGACGGACAGACAAACGTGCTTTCAATTCGTGCACATCATGCAAGAAACGCATAAAAAGTACAAAAGCTAATTTTAATATGGACTAGTTTATTTGTAAAATTCAATGAAGACAATTTCAAAGCATTTTTATCGAGAAACCCTAATATTTGAATAAATGACCGCATTCCAGTAGCGCATACTAGTTTCTAGTAAGTCCACTTTTTTTCATTACGTTTCTCGTCGCTTCACAGATTTCTAAAGCTACTCTCACCTAAAATCAATGTCATTGCTCCTCGCTCCTTCCTGTTCCTTGGCCTAACAATATCGTACGTTGCTAAGCAACGTGGCAGCTGACGTCACCTATTGTTTAACTCAAAAGAGCCATGCTTAACATCAGTTAGGTTTGTACACCTCTCCGAGTAATGGCAAAACACAACAAAATGGCAAAACAAAACGCAAACCCGTGTAGACGATAGCAGTGCTCCTGGACAACGCAAATAAAATAGTTGATACACATAAAACTGTGTTCAAAGGCAGGCTTCGCTAATAGCGGTGTTCGCACAAAAGAATGACAGCTTTCTTAATTTTAACGTTTCAAAACATACAATAAATTAATAAATAAATTTGTTAAATATGAAAATAAATGGCCTGAAATGCATAACATATGAAATTTAAAATGTGTAATATTTAAAAGTGTTATATACATTATGCAGTATTAATAATCAAAAACTACTCCTACTAAACGCCTGCAAACGTTTGTTTAGACTTCTTGCCTCTCTACCGTGCCGGAGAAGTTGCCGCGCAATCACGGCGCTAGAGTAATGTGGCAGCATTTGGTAGACGACAAGATTAACAATCACACAAAAAGGATAAAGCTCAAACGAACAGAGACCAGAAGTCAGATATACAAGAATGAGATTCATAAATCGTAATTAACATATAAAGTAACATTTTTAATAACAGTTAAACTGTAGTTACCTAGACGGTTACAAAGATCCGAATCCAACCAAGTATTCGATCAGAAGAGAAGACCCATGTGAAAGAGATGTTGTAACATGCTGGATGGTTCGGCCTGTCGCACATGTCAGAGACGGTAATAGATAAGCATGACACAACTGTGATTACTGGAAGGAGAATATCGAAGTTCAGACAGTTCTACAAATTACGTCCGTGTTTCGTGCAGCAAAGTATAACAAAAGTATGATTTCAAGACTGTCAGAATTTGCCATAAGGACGTCTGCTGTATTATAGCCTATACTCATGTTAGACGAAGTGTAGTAAGAATAATTTAACATTTTCATGCACCACATATACCTTAATTCGTAGTAGTATATTGTTTAAAAACAGAAGAATAAAGTTGCATTTGTGAGATTTCAGGTTATCAAGGCGGCTAGTATGAAAATGGCTGTCTTCTGGGTTGTAGCGCCGTGTAGTCTGTAGTAAACATTTACCGGCGTTCCAAAGGTGTTTGCTGTCTCCATCATCGGAGGGAGCAAACACCTCTGAAACGTCGGTGAACTTCTATCAGACTACGTGATGCAACAACCCAGAAGACAGCCATCTACAGTCATAATTAACGACTGCAGATACATCAATCTTGCATCAAGTGAGAGTTCAGATGTGGGATCTTGAGTCGTGGCACTGTATTTCACGACCAAGAAGACCACAATCAGAAATACCTGAACGTTGAACTATCAAATATATCATGTCACTAAATATACAACCTGCGACATTAAAACTGGTGCATCATATATGACGTAGGCTATTATTTCTTTATTTATGGCATCAGACTTCGACATTAATAATAATAAACATATTTCTTGTTATAATAAAATTCTATATAAAAATAACTTACATTGAAGCAACTTTTCTTGTAATATTGATAGCATCTCTGAAATAATGTGTTGCAAATACGACTTCATAATGTGTATAAACATGGCGACCGTTCATATGTCCCATTATATCGGATGTGAACGACTTTCTCAGCTCCTTTACAGACACGTTTATTGATATATTCCCATTATCTCTGTGACTACAACTGCCGATCAACCGGTTCAGTGGTTCAATGCCTTTATCGCCTAGCAGAAATTGAAGATTGATTGGTAATGACAACAAATATAGAAATGTATTTATAAGAAGTTCCAAAATAATTCCCAGCGAAAGTCGTGAACATCGGGGATTCCAAGGATCGCACCTCTAACATCCGAATGTTATTTGTGTGTACTTTACTTTCTAAAATTATTTGTCACGCGATTATTAATATTCTTCTAAAAGATATTCTCTAGAATACACAAATAACCTAAATCACACCAGCTGCAGACGTGTTTTAAACAGACCACACGCCACCTTACAACTATTAATGGGTCATCGCCCTGAAACAGTTCGGAAACTCGTCACGTTTTTAGGGGCGTTCGCAACAACCCAGCGGAGCGCCGATTTAGTGCCTTGCCCGCCCGCCAGTCCGTCCGTCCCACGCACACAAAAACTCGAGAACGGCTGATGCATTTTCATGATATAATGTACTTTTTATTTTAAATTCTTTTAACGATATTTGGATACAGTATTGTAAAATTTCTGTCTCTCTCAACACGCTTTAGAAAACGTTTACAGTTAGTCAAATATGTTATGAAAGATTAAAAAAGGCATGTATATTTGAATTTGGAAGATATCCCTAACATGTTTCAAGGTACTATTCAGAAATTCAAAGTAAATACTGAGGAAAATCGCGAGAGAGATCTCAGGACAGATGCAAATCCGCCCAAGCCAATTACGCAAAAGAGCGCGGTATTTGGCTAATTCATGCAAACAAAGTGCAAAGATGTCAAGGAGCAAGTTTAATCTTATCTTTCTGTGATTATTTTATATCCTCCGCGATTATCCATCGGAATCAAACATACAAATATGCTGCGATTGCAGTTGTGCGCCGTCAAACAACGATTCCCCCGTGTTTGGAAGCTAATAGGCTGTAATAGTGCCCAGAGCAAATAAATTTCCGGATTGAGATCGAAAACAGGAAGTACAGAAGTTGAAGAGATTTCAACAAGACGTCATCAGCTACTGAGTTCAGAATTCGTAACGATCAGCAAATAGGGCTCCTCAGACTACGCAGGTTATCTAGGTCAACATTTCGGAGGAAGGAATCTTTTATAAAGCAATTAAATAACAAAGGCCGAGAGATGTCAGTTTGTAAAGAAACTGCATGCGGATTGGACGGGCGAAATACTTGATTCCTAGCAGGGGAAGAGATTCTACTCCTTGCTGTCCGGGGGGCTTTGGTATTAGAGGTGTCGAACCTTCAGGATCTTCTACTACAGGGCTTGTTATTTAGTTTAGGTTTGTGAAAACCTCGATCTCGAACTTGTGTAGACATGAAGTACAGTCACTCGAGTTATAGTAACGTAAGACAGGCAAAATTATTCCTTAAGATCGCGCCATAAATATGTTTAGTGTAATGGATGTGAAGATAAACGATTTATTAACAGCGAATCTACACTACGGTAAGCTTCACGCTCCGGCTGCTTTACCTAACGGTAACCATTAGATATGAGAATTCGTCGCAGGCCTCAATGCGGATACGAAGAGACAGATCCCTGTCCCTACCGGTAATCGAACTCTGATCGTCTAATACATAGATATTCACGTTACTGACAACTAAACCGACTCTAATCGGTGTTTTAAAAGTAGACTCATGCGTGCTCATGGCGCGATGCTTGATTAGAAATACGGAACGCAACACAGAACTTCATCAAAGGAAAAGTTAAAGAACACCATTCTGAATAATGAATTTAAAGAACGTTGCATGAAGCGGCAATGACATTCTGTCATAATTGCCTTTCTGCCGGTCGAGTTCGTAACCTGGGGCATCCCGATTGCGCAATGCCAATAACTCAACCGCGACGTTCTTAAGCTATGGTCTAAAGAAGTAAACAATAATATGATGTTTAAACGATTAATTTTAAATCCTAATTTTTATCTTTCTGGTCTAATGTTTTAGTTGTTTAACTTACATTTATTGCTGACAAGATGGCATAGTCTTAACTTTCTTTCGGCAACGTGAATTATCACGTCTCCCTTATGCCGATTTCAAAGTGTTTCCAGTTCATCAATATCCCAGACGGGTCTCCTGCATCCGTGTCCGGTCTAAATAATCGAGCTGACGCATAGCTTAAGATTATGAAGTTTGGTCACCCCCGCAACGAGCCCTGCGCAAACCGGCATGTATGGTCAACTCCCAGGAGCTTCGAGTCTGCACCAGCAAAATCTGGATTTGAGTCTGTGGAGCAACGAAGCTCAGCTAAAAAGCTACGAACTAAGAAGAGAATCCCTTGGACGCAGAGACCAAACTTAAAGCTCCAAGGGACGAATGAACTAGGATTCCCGAGGTCATATTGTTTCGTCCACAACTAATAAGGTAAAATACGAGACAGCAGCCTGTAACTTAGGCAACTCCGTCTGACCTTTGTATAGCTGCAAGACTAATATTAGAGTACAATATGTCTCCACACACTAAGATCCTTGGACTATAAACAGATTGCAAAAACAAAACCCAGGCGCGACGGCCATAACAATATGGCGAGCGGGTTACAAATCCTTTATATGACAAGACGATTATTACGTGAGGATGTCTCAGATAGGAAACAATACCAACACACCGGCGGAACGGACCACGGGAGCTTCACGTCTTCTGATCACACTAGACAATACGATGAAAAATGACGCCAAGCGTCGCAACGCCATCAATAGAAGTAATATTTACCACAGGTGAAGCCACTGGACAATAAATTGATAAATCGACGCCGAGCGTCGCGATACCTCTACGATACCACATTTACTGTGACTTGGCGCAGAAAGCCCAGATCTCCAGGTCGCCACGGCTCCATACCTTACCAAGGTCGCTCTAACATCACGGTCGCCTTGGTCGCCATGGGCACCATAGCCGTCAGTTCGCAACGGTCGCCCACGTCGTCATTGAAGCCAAGGTCGCACTGGTCGCCCGGACCGCAAAGAAAACACTTCATCATTACGAAGAAGTTTGTTAACGCTGTTTATGGAAATAATCGCTGTTTACAGTTGCAGTCACACCAAACATAAATGAATGCAGACTTATAGACAGTCAGGCAGGTGGGACAACTGTTTACCACTAGGCTTTAAAGGGTCAAATCTACTGACACTACAAACAAATAAAACATTTATATTAAAATATGACAAATTAATACTTAATAACATTTTATAAATGTCATTTATTTATTTCTTGGCTTGAATGTGATTCAGTAAAATTAATTCATTTCCAAAGGCCATCTGTACTTCGTTTGGGGTATTTGAAGCAAATAGCATATATGTCTATGTAGAGCCTTAATTAATTTGAAGTAAAAAGAACTGGGTCATAATCGAGACTCAACAAACGCATTCCTCTGCTCATGCAACGAGTGAAAGTTGTTTTCTTCATATTTTCATATGCCCTTTTTCCACCTCTCCACGCAAAACAGTAAAATGGTGTGGGTATAAGCGCCTTTGTTAACGCGACGCTGACGTGAGTAGGCGTTGTC
>NW_019059898.1:371984-387261 GCF_000696155.1 Zootermopsis nevadensis
TCGATAAAAATCTCATATGAAAGTTAAGTAGAGTTTTATGAGTTCTATATTTTGTCATGCAACTAATTTTTTGCAAGATGAGCAGCTTTTCAGAAATTCCATAAAACGACTTGAGCTTAATGTAAACTAAAGTGTATATTAGATGGATTAAATCGGATTTCGCCAAATAACGTCTTCAGATTTCAGACAATCGCTGCGACGAATATGAAGACGAGTGTCTTCTGATGATGGAGGCATTAAGTACCTCTGAAACGTCGGTAAACTTCTACCAGACGATATGGCGCAACATCCTACAAGACACTCATTTTCAAACAACTTCTTTTTTATGTCCAGTCTACATGTGATACAACACTTCGTAGTGATTTACAGCGCAAATAAAACATAATTGAACAGCAAATACTTCTCAAACATGACAGTTTTGATATTCTAGAAACGTCTGAAAGCCATTTTTCGTTCAATGATTTATTCCACATGTCACTCCGATGGTTGCATAGCCTTGTGACTGTACCACACGAAGAGTGACACATTTCAATGCATCCAATGAAAACTTCCGATGCAACATTTTCAAACAACATCGAGGGAACTTTTTGAAGATGTCTGTCTTGTGGGTTGTAGCATCCTGTAGTCTGGTAGAAATTTAACAACGTTTCAGAGGTCCTTGCTGCCTCCATCATCAGGGTTATGATAAACTTCTACCAGACTACAGGGCGCTACAACCCAGAAGACAGCTATCAACGAACTCGACGCCATGAAAACCTCAAATCCTACAAAAGAACTGTTACCAATCTATTATAATAATTGTTGATATTATTAACAAATAATTTCCAAACTAAAGGGACATACATATTTGGGATCCCGAAACATTGGCGAAAGGGTAATATTAAAAATATATCTTGAAGAAATAGGACATGTATCTATACAAAATGCCGGAAAATCTGGGCAATACGCTCAGACAGAAATTTGAACCCACGCTCGAGGTATTAAGCAATCTGAGATCTTGCACGCCTTACACCGCGCAGTCGCTGTGACTGCTATTATTATTAATAATAATAATAATAATGAGAACGTCGCAACGCGGTTTAGCAGATAAATGTCTGGTTTCATTAGAACAATCTTCCCTCTGAATATATCTCGGGTTTGCCGATTGTGAAACAATGTAACAAGATTTGGAACGATCGGTAATATTCAATAGGAATGAAATTCAAAGCACACGTTGAATTATTCCAGGTTTCAACGCTGAAGTGTTTTATCATTCATTGACAGCAGAGTATATGCAGAATGGCAGTGTCAGCTACGTTTCCTGTATGTAACAGAGCCCGTACATTCTAGTCCAATATGTAGCAGCAGCTTCCTGAAATAGCGGTACATTTAAACTACGTTGAGGTTGGATTCAAAACGTGCTGTGATAAATTACAGTAGTTGTCTGATTGAACATTTCTTTTCTTACGCGAAATGCCTCCCCAAGATATTTCCTGCGCTTAATACTAGCATCGAACACACAAATAAAACTATGATAAAGTTTTCGAAAAGAAAATAAACACTCATCATTTAGTACATAAATATTTAGAAAAGATTCATCCAATACTTTACATACGATGTGTAGTTCTTTTTACCAGACGGACCTTTCAGAATTTCAGCACGCCTTACATTAGGGCAAATGTGGCACTGAACAGTTCCTCATTTATGTCTAACGTGATATCAGTCATACGGTGGGAGGTACCTGGTTTGAATCCCAGCCATGACTGGTTACCTCAACTATGATTCTCTCCATTTCTCCAGACGAACGCAGAGATATCACCTTAAAATAGGCCACTACCACTGCTTTCCGCGTTTAACCACAAACACTTTAAAACCGATATAATTCTGGGGTTCGATCCCTGACAGGGGCAGAGGATTTTTCCTCCAGCCTCTGCCGCCCAGCCATCCTCTAAGAATGAGAAGGTGCTACATTCCTTTCCCCCCCAACGCCTACATGGCGCATAGCGGGACAGCTTTACTGGGTGTTTTTCACAATTTTAAGATCGAAAGTGTACCGGACACTCGAAACAAGATTTCTTTCGACGCATGGCCAACTCTGCCACAGAACTTGGAAGCTCGACGCTGCTTTTACTGGACCCGCCCACCTCTTCAGTCTTCCAAGTGTACGTTTTCCAAGAGACTTCGCCACCTGAATTCTGAATGTAATCATTTTTATCAGTGGTAAAATATTAAATGTATCTTCAGGAAGCAAAGTGTTTGGGAGAGCTAATTAAGTTGAAATTAAAAATAAATATCGATCTATACTCCACTGCACTGTTTTATATCCCTTGTTGACTAAACTGTTTATTCGGACTACACTTTCTGCGAATTTCCTTGTTAGAAGTGTAAATGGAATGCCACAGAACCGCCTATTCAGCTGCACTGCAACCAGCCTGGGCGCTTTACTCTCTAATCCTACTGGCGGTTTCGTATTACGCTGAATTTTGTTTATTAAATTTAATTACCAACTTCATATGTCCCAATGTGGGGCTTCCTGCTCTGGGGAAATCAAAAGAACCCGGGCCCTCCCTCTTCTCGGCTGCTGCCACCGATTCTTAGAACCCTGTCCTCCCGGTTTAAGCTCTGCCAACTTTAACTTTGATCAGTTCACTACCAGCCTTGGTCTTTGATGCCGTAATCCGAGTTGGTTCACCAGCACGGCTTTAAATCTCCGTATTAATATTTATTTCTGTCATGAATTCTCATTCTGGGAAATAGATATGAGATTAAACGGAAAGTCTACACGAGTGTGAGACGGTTAATGGGGGAAAATTCAACACGTATACACCGTACTGAAGTTTGGTCGGAAAACGTAAGGACAAAAGAGAACTTCGGGAGCCTAGTTACAGACGGAGAGGTTCTTGGTTTCCTCGCGGCACCGCTTTCAACTGAATTCATCATACAGCGCTCAGTGAAAGATTGACTGTGACTGATGAAACGGAAAAGGATACAACGGTGTCGTGGTCCATTTTAAGATACTATTCCAGCATCCGTATGGACGATGTGACGTTTAAGATTCAAACCTGGCTACTTCGGAATTCGAACTCTGCTTCAGTGTTTATCAGCCGCTGGTCCGCGGCAAATTTTTACCGGTCCTATAAATTACATTACCTACGGTCATTTCTTTCATAAATTTGTTGGCGAAACGTGACTCTGAACATGGAAAAATAAATGCGTGAGAATGAACAGCACCGCTGCTTAAATTTAATTTATACCATTTTATACAAATTTCCATAACATTCAGGCATGTGTGCCTGCCTTTAAATGTGATTACTTAATGTCAATATGTTTTATTTTAGTTATAAGAAACAAGATTCGAATACAAAATTATTCTATTTATTTAAGAGTTTAATAACATACATATATAATTTTAAGGGACCGCGGTAGAGAATCCAGATTTTTACTACGTGGGATTTGCGCTTCTCACGGCAGCATATATAAAATGGCTGCCTTCTGCGTTGCAGCGCCGTGTAGTCTGGCACATGACTTACAGCGTTGCAGAGGTCCTTTCTGCCCTCATCACCAGGGCCGTTGATTACCTTTTACCAGACTACACGGCGCAACAACCCAGAAAACAGCCATCTTCGTACGGCCGCATTAGTTTCGGTTAAGAGACTGGTCTACATCGCGATGAAACCTCGAATACGTGAATCCCAATGAAAAATTATATATTTCTTTCCACAGATGCGACTTCTCTTCTCTTTCCGCACACACACCCGTTCAAACGCAGACAAATTCGTACATGCTAGGCAAATTTCACGCAGCTAGACCCTTGAGAATGGATGAGCAGTCTCCATTCGCAGTTTGATAGTCTGAAAGACGTCAGGTAGCAGCTGTCTGACTTCAGATGGTTATAGTAAGCCTTCAGGCAAGACGACGAGAAAAGCCTTCACCCGCACCCCACCAGGCAGTTCCTACCCCCTACCAGGCGCGTAATGGAGTTCTGCCTATAACACACAAACTTCACCCACAATTCTTCGGTTCCTTCATGAGAAAGCTGTAAAGATTTATCTACCATAACAAGTTCATACGTGTATTCAGAATGGCGACAGCTCAAACGCTTGGGGACATTTCGCTTCATCAACTGAAAATCAGATTAATGATTACTCCATAGGTTATTAAACGACTTTCCGACAACTGAATTATTTATTAAGAGTCGAATAAAATTATTTAAGGTGAATAAATTAAATGCATACAAAGATATGGCGTACGCCATAGCGTTCTTGGGTTATCTAAATATTTACTTTTTCCAACTGCGTAGGCTGCGCATTCATAACATCGAATGGCGGAGAGATTGTGATTGATTAATTATAAAGAATGTGGAAGGAAGTTGGTGTGGACTACTTCAAGGCAACATCACCCCATTACCCGAAATATCTGTGCACGAGTCCCCGAGTCTAGATTCGAATCGGAGACTCCCGAATAGGCAGCATCCAGTTCTGTCTCATAGTATTATCACAGAATCCATCTGCAGAGATTATGAGTATATCTAAGAACATCTCAATCAAGGTTGCTGGACCTGAGTCGCGATTTCAAACTGGGATGAAGCAGGACTGCCAACCCACACGCAGTGATATTCAGGAGTCCTCCAACTCCTCTCACATAAAACTGAAGTGAAAGAAATATGTAACTTCTGGTCCAGTCTGCTACCTGACCCCTGAAAACAGGCACGAAACTTAAGGTCATGACCTAACTTGCAACAATTTAACGCCCACCGTTCCGCTTGGGGTGGAGGACAAATTCGGTGATCATGCAGAAACAGACTTCCATGAATGTAATCACATGAAAATTTAAATGTAAATGTTTATCTCGGAAGTTATGAAAATTCTCATGCGTGTAAATGTTCAGAGGAAGATAAATTACAGCCACACATTATTATATTATGGGGGGCGGGAAGAGCAGTGAGGGAGGAGGGTAGGGTACGTGATGTCTGCGAGAGTTTCAGACAAAGAGATCCCATTTTTATAATCCTGTTAACGAGCATCCAACACCCCATACAATTACGAACAACAATATTACACACAACTGTCCGATTTTCGTAAAATTCGGTATGCAAAACATGCCACTGGAGGCCACTTCAGAGTGCTGTATCGGAAGTCAAAGATTTTAACACGAGCTAGCGAATCAAAATTTATATCCTAGTGAACTAACAGCAGATAGCATATTATTCCGCCAATCTTCCGTCAGAAAAGGATGAAAGACAATGCATTATGTTTCCATACTGCGTATTGAACGGCTGTGCGTCTGCGAGTCAGCTCTCCGCTGAGACAGGTGATACTTATTCTCTGAAACGTTTTCCGTATTTTGATTAATTTGGTATCGGGGATTTACATTTTTAGTTATGGCGGAATTTAATTTTATCCCGTATCAGTCCAATACAATCCCTACTTTCCATAATGATCAAATAAAAATGTATCCCTTTTTCTATACTCGTCGTACCTGGTTTATGACAAAAAGTCAACGCTTCGGAGGAACATACCGAGTCAATCTTCAAGACTAAAAAGTATTTGGATGCGGGCAGTTTATCTAGGGTCAGGAGAAGGATCCTGCTACGGAGTTCGATCACGACCGATGTTGCTATGTTAAACGGATTATCATCCTTTCTCTGATCTTTCAGTGTACTGACAAGAACCTCAAGTCTCATAATGAGAGCAGACTAGAAGTTTATTATGGCACTTGCATTACCATAATCGAATTACCTCTCACTTCTTTTGTGGCGGAGAAAGTCCTGAATGATCTGTACATTGGATCATTTAATATGCTCAAAGTGAGGACGCTAATGTGGTGCCTGGAAGTCCCAGCAGAGAGTTTTGTTTGTTCAGTGTCCTTGTCACAGGGTGTTTTCGTTTTCATACCTGCTGCATTTCCATTAGATGGCTCGGTGTTCCGAACCTTTGACGTTGTGATACGAGCTCTTTCTATCAGCTGCTTTTATTCTCAGGAGGCCCTATTTCCTGAGATTTCCAAGCAGCTACTCAGTGACTTGTCGTGTCTAATCCAAGTCGTAATGAAGCTCTTGGATGCACTGTCTCACTTAATTGGAGATAGTAAGCTCTATCTTCGCAATTTTAATTTTGCCATATTAAGGTATATTTTTCTAAGCAACTACAAATTCTACAGTAACGACAATCATTACACGTGCAGTCATTGGTTTCTGGATCTACCGATTAAAAAAGTCTTCAGAAAAATTATAAAATATTCGTTTACAACTATTCTGCTATGAAATAATATTAGTTGGTTAATTTAAGATTGCTTATAACCATACTAATTTCAATATTCTGTTCAGTGTCTAATGCGCGTCGGTTAAAATCTCAGGAGTAGACAGATTTTCCACTATCGTATTCATGGTATTATTATAATATGAAAATCGTACTATATTATATAAAATTCATATACTGGTTTAGCTGGAGGAAAGAGGCCAACTGGGAGTCGGATGTGTAGGTGGAAGGATAATACTGAAATTAATTAAATGTACATTATGCATGGTTGTGGACTGGATATAACTGGTAAGGACAGGATCCAGTGAAGGGCTCTTGTGAACACGGCAACAAAACTTCTGGTCCCACAAAAGACAAGAAATTTCTTGACTAGCTTAGTTATTTGAATATTCCCAAGAATAACTATGTTCCACAAAGAAAGACACTTTGTAAAGAACAATTATGAAATGTGTCTTTATGAGTCTAACAGCATTACAGCGCGTAGAAATAAATTCCGATCAGTGTAAAAGCAATAATACTTTCAGAACAGATCCAGAAATTCTGGTGTGAAAGCGCCAACATAAATATTGTAAGATTTGAGGTTTTCACAGCGGTGAGTATGAAGATTTCCGTCTTCTGGGTTGTTGCGCCGTGAAGTATGGTCGATGTTTACCAACGTTTCAGAGGTCATACTGCCTCCATCATCAGGGCGATGAGTATGAAGATTTCTGTCTTATGGGTTGTTGCGCCATGTAGTCTGGTCGATGTTTACCAACGTTTCAGAGGTCATACTGCCTCCATCATCAGGGCGATGAGTATGAAGATTTCTGTCTTCTGGGTTGTTGCGCCATGTAGTCTGGTCGATGTTTACCAACGTTTCAGAGATCATACTGCCTCCGTCATCAGGGCGATTCATCGCCCTGATGACCTCAGAAACGTTGGTAAACATCGACCAGACTACACAACGCAACAACCCAGAAGACAGAAATCTTCATAAATATTGTAGTCCAGTGGATAAATACACATACAGAATGCATTATTATACATGACAATTCTATCCTTTCAAATATAAGAGCGTCACGATTAATTTGTGCTACTCGCCTTGAATAAATTTCAAAAAATACAAGTTACAGTCTTATATTAGGAGTTCCATTTGATTAAAAGCAGCTCATAGGAACCCTGGAATCCTTTCTGAATTAATTATACGAACCACGAAAGGTCTCTGTAACGAATACGTGTCCGTCTGCTGTTACTGCAACCTGATTACATTGTGGATCTTCGAGCGTTTATTTGGGAAAAAAGACTCTCCAAGAATAAAAGTTTCGTGGAAACAGGGCGACTGTTTTCATAACTATCCTGGATAAATATCAACTCTAATACCCTGACGACCAGGACAGATCGTACAAGAAGAAGAAGAAGAAGAAGAAGACTGGTTTGAGTAAATATTCTTTATCTTTCATCCTTTCTAAGCGGTTCTCTAAGTGATCCGACCACACGGGGGCGTTTTTATAAGTCCATTTTCAATATGGAACTGAGTTTTTCACAGCAGACTGCCCACGCATTTCCACAAATCATTCTCGCTGTACATTCCGATTAGCTGCTCGTCGTACTTACCGGAATAAGACGCGCTGTACAAACACTGACAGGTTACACCAAAGCAAAAGAATTGTACAGTAGAGCGCCGATTATCCGCGGTAATTGGGGTACGTAGCGGCGCGGATAATTGAAAAATATATTTTCTTAGAATCATCATCATCCATGTGAACAAAATACAAAATCTATACATATTCGTATGCTGTGTGTATGGCAATGCGAGCTATCCATTGTAAATTTCAAGTGGAGGCGACGATTTGAATTGCACTCAATGCAAGATAGTGTTGCTGAGATCACAGAAAATGAAGCCATGGGTAATCGGCGTTGTATTGTATCGGCTAACTAACTTCATGAGTGGAGTAGCTAAGCTAGGCAAGATATTTCTACCTTTTTCTGTAAACCAGATATTGTAGGATTTGAGTTTTTCACGACGGTGAGTCTTAATATTGCTGTCTTCTCGGTTGTAGCGCCGTGTAGTCTGATAAATGTTTACAGACGTTTCAGAGGTCCTTGTAGCCTCCATCATCTGCCAGAGTACACGGCGCAAAAGCCCAGAAGACTGCAATCTTCAAACCAGATATTTACCAACGTCAACACAAAAGCATATCTTTCAGAGATAAATAGTCTCTTTCGTGGTCTTCCAGGAGGTTTTGTCCATAGTTTCGCCCTCACGTAAAAAATCACAAAAAGACGATCGGAGAACCAGACGATTTCTGAGACGCCAGAGCCTCTAGCGAGGCGACCAGCCACTAATACGACCGTGAGACGTGTAAAAACTAACCTAACCTGATTCAGGGGACGTTTAGCAACCCTGTCCGATGCAATACAGTGGAATCCCTGTCATTTCTAATACAACTAACAGTATTTATTGCTCTCGGGCATATAGCAACTTAAATTACTGGTTACATTCAGTACGAGACGTTGCAAAGCTCAGCAGTGATGACGTACTGTGTAGCCTCAATTAGCTTCCAGCAAATTGAGAACATGGGACAAAAATGTTCCCGGAACATGGAAGCAGAAGTGGTGAATTACGCGGACATTCACATTAAAGAAAAACAAAACCACACAATATCTCAATCAGAATAATCATCGAACCGAGAACCACCGATTACAAGCCGGAATCACAAGCAACTTCTTGACATCCTTTTATTTGAAACGAAATGGCCCGTTGTGGCCCTTCTTGTACATTAGCGGTGTATATATACCCTCCGAGTGACGAGGAACCTCTTTTCTGTGTGTTCATCGTATTAAATACTGAATCGAAACTAAGTTTTCACACTCCTATTTACACAACTAGCTAATTAAGTGCGTGTTAACATCGTTGTTTAATACAAGCTTCGCAATTCCCTTAAGCACGATATGAGTTGACTTCATTCACACCAAGAGACACGCAAACATAAGCGATATAGGCCTATAACTTTGATGTAACCGAGCAACGTGTAGGCGCCGGCAAACTTCTGTCAATGATGAGTTTCAATTGGTCCAAATTGTTGTATGACACTCAATAATTGGTCAAGTGATTCAGTACGCATGTAATTAATTAACTAAATAATTAAACAAGAAATCTATATAATTAATTGGCCAAGTGATTCAGTACGCATGTAATTAACTAAATAATTAAACAAGAAATTAATTCAAGGTCTCAACATTTATTTAACTAAGTACATAATCAACTAACTCAGTATTGTAATTAACCCTTTTCGTGTCAAAACTTGCAACAGAAAGACATTCTCCAGTTAACTCAGTGAAGTAAAGGGCTCGCCTAAATTACAAAATGATTATAGAAATTGTTTTTAAAGATAATGCCAGAGATGCGAAGTGAAAAAATCCACTTTAGAAGCGATATTTCTCGTTCATAACGTGGAAAGTGTTATATATTTCTCCAACAAATTATTTCAAAACGTTCTTACAAATCTTAGGGCATTTTCTGAGCAGTCAAAGCGTCATTCATATGTTCAAGAAATTTTATGTTCTGTGTAACACGAAAAATTGCAAACTTTAAGAAAAACGTCTGCTACTTTAACCTACTTCACACCAACCCAGCCTATAAATTTAAAATTCGTTTCAATATTATCCTACATTTGATATTGAATACTTCTAACTAACATTTTGTGAAAATGAAATTTTCAAACTTGGCCGAGTTTTTTTAGTCCGTTTCGAAATGGAATTATGATAACTATGATTACATTTCATTAATCGAATCGAATAACTCAGCAGCTGGCCATTTTTATTTAAGCGGTTGCTACTTCGAACACTGCCCAAGGCAAGGACATTACTGCCTGGGTCACACATTCTGTCATCAAATCCTCTGAAAATTCAACGTTATAAATGCAAAAAAGAGCGTCCAGACAGATCAAATATAAATATGTGAATTCATATTCGATGGTGTATATAAATCAACTGCATGTTTACAGACTCAGTTAATTACATATTTCACTGATATATGCATAAAGCCGGTCGTGTCTCAGGTTTAATTAAAATTCTGTATTGAATCGCCGTGCATCAAAGGCAACTTCTCCGGCATTAAAGTTATGCGGGTTAGACTAAAGACTTCTGCAGGCGCTGTGACTCTTCCTTCTTGTTCCACCTGTAATTCTATCAACAACGGGATTCAAAGATAATTTGGGCTAGAAATGAAGCATTCCTGTTATTCGCGATTCAAGCAAAACCAGTACCTTGGTAATTCCCTTCAATTTCTTAGCTCCCAAAGAAAAAGTGAACTGTGCGCAAGTCAGCAACATGGCGTTGCTGCAAATGTAATGGTCTGTGTAACACAACACATTGCTAATATTTGGGCGCGGTCTTTGGTGAATTTTATCTCCTCCCCAACCCCCGAAATCGTACAGACATTTTCCGCCCAGTCATCAGACATCGAATCAGTTAATGGAGCTCCTAAACCGAGCCCATTACAATCCTTCATAAATACTCACTACATACAAATGACAGTTTCTGTGCTTTGGATAGACCTAATATTGAATAATTATTTTGCTTTCCCTGGTTTCTTATGTACTGAAAGTCTTGGATCAGTTACGTTAACCACGTTTTTTTTTAAACTTGCAAACTATTTTATCTTGTGTCTCACTTCATTCTACCACCTTGCTACAGATTCACAGCACGGATGGCTGATTGGTTGACATTTCAAGTATTCATATATGAAAAGATTCACAATTAAGATCCAAAATACGGACTGGTGTCACAATATACATGTTTATTATCAATATATGTATATTAGAGCTTTATGTAGTCCGATACGACTGAAATTTGAATAAGCAAGTTCCTACTTTCAAATTTCTAATACAAATTATAAAGTTTTCTCTGTGTCTCTATCGTGTAAAATCTGACCGATATTTATGTGTGTCCTAATACAAACTACCTATGAAAATAAAAGACTTGAATAAGATATCAGTTTTATTCATCACATCTCGTAAGGTATTATTTATATTTTAATATTTGAGGGGTAATTCACTTTCGTTGTATTTCTCGGTCCATAGTCAGCCTTTAACCGACGTAACGGATAATCCTGATACACGAAAAACGTTCTGATAGACCTTGACTCACGCACAAACAATTATAATTAATGTCGCAAGTCGCTATAGATCAATGGTTACGTAAACTCGACAGGCAAATTGAGGTGCAGTGAGAAAGAGTTATGGAGATGGTGCTCTAAAAACAGCAAAGCGGAATAAAATCTGGCACCGATCTGAAGCTATGTTTGCGCTATAAAACATTTTATGTCACTATACCAGCATTCAGTTGCATTAATTGTGACATCAAATGTGATAAATCACTCCTCTGTTCACACTATCAAATATTTTATATCGCCTCTTGTAAACAAATGAAAATACTGATTAGAAAACACAACACTTATTAAAAATCAGTCGCATTTGGAATGATGCACTTTAGAGGTCCGAAGGATTTTAGTATAAAGGAAATTAATCTGTCTCTAATTTTATGCCTAAAATTAACAATATCCATCTCAAATCTCATTTAGTCTTTGGGGGCGTCACCTTTTACCACTTTATGGCAGGCGTGAGACTGATTGACATAACCTTAACAAAATGCGTGAAATTGGAACATTTATTAATATATTATTGTGAATAAATGCCAGAGAACATTTAAAATTCTCTAACGCATTTTACACTTTCGTAACTGAATTGTAGTACCTCCGTATCACAGCCCTGATGATGGATGCGACAAGGACCTCTGAAACGTCGATAAACTTCTACCAGACTACACGACCTATCAACCCAGAAGACAGTCATCCTCATCGAAGAAAATATAATTTCGTAATCAGAATTAGAGGAACGTTACATTTCGTAGAGTATTCAATTTATTAGTCAGTTCAACTTAAATTTCCGTTACATCACCACAGCTAACGTGTTTCTACGCTGCCAAAATACGTATCACGACGATTAATGCTATATCAGTGTTTTCAAACAGTAATGCGCAGACCACTTGAGAATGATATTTCGTCTTCACACAAACAAGTAGCATTTTTTTCGCAATTATTAATTCCCAAGTCAACTACCAGCCAAGAATGACGATAAAATCTAAGAATTAAAAGACAGTCATAAATAGTATCTCACAAGACCCAAAATCCCTTAATAGCATTACCATGGTAACGTTTACAACAACACACACATTATAAATACTATTCCATAAGGCCCAAAATCCCTTAAAATCAAATTATCAACAACCAACCAGCCTAACCTAACCAGCACTTGCCTACATTAAGAGGTACTTGATTCGCTCACGCCTCAGATACAAACACACAGAGATGCAAACAATTTTATTTAAAGTAGGACAAAATGCCAGGCACTTTTTATGAAGATATGCCATTTTGCGCGTGAACGTGACTGCGTGGGAAATTCCCTCACCTTTCACAGAGATCATAGGTCAAATTCTGGCGAACCCGCCAGGATTTTTACGCTATGCATACATTCATTAATTTCTTTATAAAATTAGTACGTTGGCTGAAAGCTAATCAATTAATGGCCGCAGCTCTGGTTAAATCTCTATATTCCCGCTTTCCATTCATTCTCCTCTTCACATTGCGTCACTTGTTAGGACCTTTCATTGTTCTCGTATACTTGACACATCCTTCCTCTTATTCTCTTAATCTCTTTATCTCCATTCCATTGTCCTTCCCTTCGCGAATTGTTCTTCTCATCTGACTTTTACAATGAAACAGACTGACGTTATGGTTCATCTTTTATCTCTCTGCTACTATGAACCTCGCGCTAATTAATCTGCATTTAAATTTTGGAGAGTGTCCGTATCCTGCCTCAGTCGAGACGCACCTCCACACACACCGCGGTCTTAAGTGATGGATGGAAGTCCGGTTTCGTGATAAAACGTCTCTTTCATACTTTCTATTATAAAATCTATGAACAGTTTGCAACAAATGTGATTAACCTCTTGTACAGCAGGGATTATTATGTAAAAATACTGATAATAAATAAATTCACTTCACCAATTTTGGTGTAGATCTTCCACGTCAAATTTCATCCAAATCAGTAAAATACTTCCTGTCTCTGTGGGTTTACGCGGCTGGAATTAGTATAACTTTGGCTTTCGGGTGCTGACCAACGTTTCGGCAAGCATTGCAGTTGCCATTTTCAAGGTGGATGGGGTGCAGCAGGCAGAGAGTCTGGCCTATAATGCCTGTAATGACCCCACCATAGCCATCTTGCATTGCATCCCCGTTCTGAATTTGATATTGCACGCATGAAGCAAAGAATGTTTCAGGTGCAGTGGGCAATCAGAACCTCACACAGCACGGAGGACCGTAGTGAGTGACATTGAGGCTGAGGCTGGGATAGTGAGGGAGGGGCGGAGGTCCCAGCAACAATGCTCCGCGCGATCGATCCTCCGTCTGGCGGTCTCCCGGCAGCAGAACCCGGCTACTCCCCACCCTTCTGGGCCCCATAAACTCATTATAAACAAACCGTAGAAGATAATTAAAATGTTACTATTTCCATCTCATATATTCACGTTACTCACTCTTAATAACGCTTTCCACCAAAACGCTCAATTATCCGACAATCGGCCTAAAATTTTGCAATACACGTACGGACTTGTTCGTGAATGCCAACGTCTGTGTGGAACCCTCCATCTTCAGGGCTGATTATAAAGACAGTATGTTCCTCCGAAACGTGGGTATCCACCTGCAAGTCCACACGTCGGAACAACGTCGACAGCTTTACAGCCCTGAGAATAACAAATCTCATATTTAAGGTATGATAACTGATGAATCAGTACGCTAGATACAAAAATATCCATGCGTGTTTTGTTCAGTTCAAAAATTATTTCCTCATTTCTGCTTTGCCTAATTTTCATATTCCATACGAAAATATAGGATCACACTATCATCTTGTTTGTCTGTCCGTGTGTGCGTTCCTCCTTACGAACTTTTGGGCAAAATAACAGATTTTCATAAAATTAGTATAAACATTATGCCACTAGAGGACACACGATTATGTACATTTAAATTTTAAATCTTCAATAACATTAATATAAAGGCCTGCGACCTTCTGATTTATGGTCCTCAAACTGTATCGGGTAACACGCCTTCGAAAAAGACACAGATTTGTTCCTATTAATTTTAAGTGTAAAGTGAAAACGTGACGACCTCATGACGTTCTATACTCAGTTTTCTAATCGATAATAAAAACTAATAAATCATCAAAACTGAACACGTAATACTCAGTATGGGAATACATGAAATGTACATACAGAATCTACGTAAGCGTACATGAAATAATTTGAACGCATTGAAAACTGCAAATATGGGTTGGGTTTAAAAATATGAGGTTATATATGACAAATTTAATGTAAATAATCGGAATTTGTACCAATCAATAGAAACTATACACAGATATATAACACTAAAGGTCCACAGCTTAATTTTCACGCTTGCTACAAGTCACACACCAAGACAGCTACCTTGATTTAAATAATAAAACAATACATGTGAAAAGTATCGATGATGCTTCTCATTACGTAATTTTCTCCATTCTCTTGTTCTTTTTTCTGTCCAATATTTGAACACAACTTAAGAAGGGTGAGAAATGCACCTTGAGGGTCCAGAAATTCACGACCTTGAGAAAAGAGAGCAGGCAATGAGCCCTCGGAATGTACTAGTTACATTTCTGAAGAACATTGACTCAGTTCATACAGATATCACGTATCGAGAACTGTAACCAGGGAAATTTGGAGTCACAAACCATAAAATAGGAAATAAACCCGTTTTCTGATTCCAGACGTGGAAGGGCATTGGTTATAAAAAGGTAATAAAATGAAGCAAACGTTCTCTGGACCACAGGAATGGTTTCCACATCCCAATATTAAAATAACGTCTATGTGTCCTCCATATTGCTTGCAAGATATCCGAATTCCAACACAGCGCCAAGCAATGAATTCATAAACAGTCGCGAATGGTTATTTTAACCTACTTTCCGTTCATTTCT
>NW_019059898.1:399336-412991 GCF_000696155.1 Zootermopsis nevadensis
CGCTGACGTGTCCGTGACCTCTAACTGATATAAGTATAGTCACTCAGATTCGTACAGAACGGCAGCAATATGCCTCTGAAAAATTGACTTTCAAATGACCTTCACATTTTAAAACGCCTCTATTATGGAAACCTACGGAGTGAATTGGTCGTAACCATGACCTGACGCCCACGTGACCGTGGCCTCTAACTGACATAAGTACAGTCACTCAGATTCCTACAGAACGGCAGCAATATGCCTCTGAAAAAATGACTTTCAAATGATCTTCACATTTTAAAACGCATCTATTAGGGAAACCTACGGAGTGAATTGGTCGTAACCATGACCTGACGCCGACGTGATCCTGGCCTCTAACTGACATAAGTACGGTCACTCAGATTCCTACAGATCGCCAGCAATATGCCTCTGAAAAAATGACTTTCAAATGACCTTCATATTTTAAAACGCCTCTATTAGGGAAACCTACGGAGTGAATTGGTCGTAACCATGACCTGACGCCGACGTGATCCTGGCCTCTAACTGACATAAGTACGGTCACTCAGATTCCTACAGATCGCCAGCAATATGCCTCTGAAAAAATGACTTTCAAATGACCTTCACATTTTAAAACGCCTCTATTATGGAAACCTACGGAGTGAATTGGTCGTAACCATGACTTGACGCCGACGTGACCGTGGCCTCTAACTGACATAAGTACAGTCACTCAGATTCCTACAGAACGGCAGCAATATGCCTCTGAAAAATTGACTTTCAAATGACCTTCACATTTTAAAGCTCCTCTATTATGGAAACCTGCCGAGTGAATTGGTCGTGACCATGACTCGGAGCTAACGTGTCCGTTACCTCTAAGTGGCATAAGCACGGTCACTCAGATTCCTGCAGAACGGCAGCAATATGCCTCTGGAAAATTGACTTTCAAATGACCTTCACATTTTAAAACGCCTCTCTTAGTGAAACCTACCGAGTGAATTGGTCGTGACCATGATGCGGTGCTGACGTGTCCGTGACCTCTAACTGACATAAGTATAGTCACTCAGATTCGTACAGAACGGCAGCAATATGCCTCTGAAAAATTGACTTTCAAATGACCTTCAAATTTTAAAACGCCTCTATCCGGCGAACCCTCGGACTGATATTGTCGTGACGTGACCACTTGTGAGGCCAAGGCATAGCTAGGCGAATAATCCTCAAGTGTTATCTTAAGTATGCATATAGGGTCCAATTGCGGATTCATGTGAACAAGTTTACTAAAATTAAAATTTATGAAAAAAGACAATTTCATTATTGTATGAGTGATTAAAAATACTCAAGATGGACTTTGTTTTATCCAGTCATCTTATTAAGGTGAAGTGGGAGTCTCTCAGAGTCAACCCTTGCGACGAAGAAATGTACAGCAGCGGTACAATAGGACGGATGATGAACACACCGCAATTGTGTGGCGACACATATCAGCAATAACTAACAAAGATTTAACAACGCAGTTCACACCGAATAAGGAGGGGGATCATTAATAATGACGATACACTGTACGTCAGTAGAACGCCTGCTCCAGCGACCTCGACACGGCCGGAGAGACCGAATTTCAATCGCGAAGACAACTCTCAAATAACTTACGCATAAAGTAATAACCTACAGAGATGGTACCTGAGTAAAAGTAGTTCGAGAAGTCGGACGTTCAAGTAATATTCGAGATATACATGAGTCTGCTGTTGCGAGTGACAGCAACAGATCGGGGAGTTAATTAAGTATGTAGTGGCCCTAACGTTATATATCATCTGACAACATCACCCAGGTCTCGTCGTAGAGACCTTGAGAGAAAGAAATCACCACAGGAAAGTTCAAAGGGACCAAAACCAAATAAACAAAACCGCTAGTCACCCTCCCTGTTTCGCGCACCTTTAAAACGATGACCAGGGCCTGCTGCAGATAACATGCATTCTCCGAATTACATGAGCTGCGTTCCATTAATTACAAACAGATTACTGTTTATTATCCAGAAAGTTATGTTCCACAGATCAGATTTTCCGTCCTTGTGAAAGCTTACAAATTTTTCTGAAAGAAGAATTCGATTGCATTCCATCAATAGTGTTATGCGTTTTATACTATATACAATATAATCAACGATTTCACATTGTGATACAGCAGACATGAAGCAAATATTTGTTGCAGGTTTCAGTTTTAAATACAAATTCCATATTGGTATTTCAGTGCGTTCCTGTGTGTGTGTTTGTGTGCGTGAGGCGGGAGGATTGTAAAAGAATCCTTATGCTGTTTGCAGAGGCAATAGATACTGAGTCTATGCAGTGTATGCAGAATATTGCGAAGAATAAAAAAGATTTGCTTACTATTTTGTTGTGGTAGTAACTGAGAGTCGGTGACATGAAACGAATTCCACATTCTAAAAAAATATCTTCAGTGTCATATTTTAAACGGTTCAAAGAGGTCGGTCTTGAAATAAACGCATGCCACGTCACCAGAATCCAGTACAAAATCATACAAAAGTTCATAATAAGTAAATCGAAAATTTAGCAAGCCAAAGTTCAGATACAGTAGAGTCCCGAAAAACCGACCTTCTGTTATCCGACATTTTCGATTATCCGACCGTCCATGGGTCCTGCGATAAACTTCGTGGAACTCTGTTTTACTTGTAAATGGCAGCTATAAATCAAAATTACATCCAAAGATACAATTTAAGGTAACTAGTTTGAATTCGGGGAATTCTTGCTACCATTCAGAAACGAGTTTTGTCTTCCCATCTCCAATATAAAAACACAAATATTTAAGAACATAACCATAATTTTGCCTACTCTATGTAACAAACATGAGGAGAAGGGAAATTCATACAAAATTGTAATTTTAAAACGTCAACAAGAGGAAGATTGGATTATACGAGCCTCGTACACAAAGTAAGTTTCCCTGGGGCCGTTTACAGAAACAAAACACAATTTCATGGAAATATTTATTGCAACAGATACAGCAAGTGTCCAGCTATTTTTCAACATATTCGCCACCGGAATTGAGACATTTGTCATACCGTGGGATCAACTTTTGAACACCTGTGTCGTAGAAGTCTGCCGCCTGGGATTGGAACCACTGTGACAACCATCTCCGCCTCTCTGTCATTCTCAAAACGCTGACGCTGACCGGACAGGAATTTCTTGAGGTGTAGGAAAAGATGGAAATCACTGGGAGCGAGGTCCGGGCTGTAGGGTGAATGATTAAACACCTCCCAGCTGAACTCCTGCAGGAGACTTGCTGTCCGTCGAGCCGTGTGCGGCCTAGCGTTATCACTGACCGCACTTCACAGTCGGCGGGAGCTGGAATAAGAACCTCCATCTTCAACAGCTGCAACGATGCTACTGTGAGAACTCGGGAAGTACCGTTAGTGCATGCGCCATGCTACGTCATTGCTCAATCACGTACGCACAGTCGCTTCGCGCAATATAAGGTTTGCTAGCTGTGGGACGAGTGGGAAACTTACTTTGTGGACGCACCTCGTATTATTGAAATTCATCTTTAAAATTAGGTTGTGTTTGAGGAATTGTTCTACCAACAAAAAATATTTCTCAATTTTAAGGAGAAATATCATAAAATTACACTGTATTACATGCTGATAAACAAGTTCTTGATTTCCATTCTATTCGCGCTCACGCACGAACGCACGCCCAGCTGTAGCCGAAATAATAAAAGTGCCGGTGTGATATGGCACGAAGTTCCAGGTTTAAAGAAATGAGAATCACTTAAGATATGAGGTAATTCTTGATAGCTTTACTTTTAATGCAAAATTGAATATTATAAACTGCTCACAGAATGCACACACTTCCGCCTCAAGCACAGAGATTGGATAGTAAACAAGCGAAAAGTTCTGGCTGACTATTATATTAATCATATGGCGAATGTTATAAGGTTTCTAGAGGTATGCACCCCAAATGTGTATTACTTGTGTGGTATAGTTCGCACCCCTTTGTCCTCGGCTACGCCGCCAACCTATGGTTATCATCGCCGTCTTTAAAGAGGTGCCAAGGCGGTAGCCGGTATCCGGCTCTGCTACAGCCCTGCAAGGTCAACTATCGGCTCCATAGTCTGCATTCCAACAGGACGACGTTCTACTGGTTAGAAGTTCTACCCCTATAACACAACTCGTGCGACTGCATTCCTTCAGTAAGAAGCACGACACAGCGTCTCTCTCTCTCTCTGCGATAAACTTCGTAATAATCGGTTATTATTACATCTCCTCTGATTTGCTCTTTTATTGCATTTCCTAATATCGCTCATTTCCTTTCCATCTCCTTCATTCCATAAGTCAGTCTAAGTATCCAATTTCTACTGCCTTTAAGCTCTATCTCCCAGGCCCTTTATTTTTATTATACTGTTCTTGGACGAAGTTAATGCCTAAAAGTATGAAACAGCATAGAAAGATTGAAATGCACACAAAACAAGCCGTCTTATTAATACACGTATGTCGAATGGCTTACAAGCATCAGTTGTATAAATTAACAGATGAAATCTCCTGCCCGTAGATTCGACAATCCAGCTGCAACATTCCCCAAACCGTCATACTATCGCGTGGTGGTAGAATGCAAGCAAATGTTTCAAATAAACGCAATGGAAAATCGCATCTGTCTCTCCGTTCACATGTTTAATTTCCGGAACTTCCCAATGGACAATGGACACATTTCGTGTGTACATCTCAGCCTTCTGTTGTTACGAAGTGAAATTAAGTTGACGTAGATTCAGTCTTATGAAATTTCAAGTTCTGGCGGCCAGTATGAAGAAGACTGACTTCTGGGTTGCTGCAACATGTGTTTATCGACGTTATAGAGGTCTCTGCTGACCTGATGACGGAGGCAGCAAGCCCTTCTGAAACGTCGGTAAACTTCTACTGGACCACATAGGACAACATCCCAGAAGACAGCCATCTACATATTTAACCTCATCTCTTAACCTAGGTAATTAAAACACAATTGTTAAAGAACCTTTAGCCTGCGCACCACACACAAGAAGTGTTTTCTAGATTTAACATAACGTTCATACAAATTTTAATAAAAGTCAGTCCAGCGGTTATCGAGTGCTTGAAACATATAGACGGACGGACAGACATGACAACCCCTATACAGCTTTCAGTTTATGCAAATTGTGCAAAGAACACATAATGACGTATCAATCTGTCGCGGTAAAGTAACCGTGCAGTGATGAATGAGCTAACTCATGCCCCTTTCTAGAATGAAAAGTAATTTCCTCGGTGAAGCCTTCAGAAGGATAATCGATTTTCTTCAAACAGGAAATATGAATTAGCATTTACTTCAATCGATGGAAACCCCAGACTCCCTTTACAGTTTCTCATATCAAAGTTGCCAGACTTCCCAGCAGATGCCTCTGTTGATCAGCATTAACTCGATATTTCAAATTCCATGTCCAACATCTTATGAGTTGGAAGAATGTAATTTTGAAACTTTGGGAATGAACTTTATTGGTTAAGCGACGTCTGTGCCCAGAGAGAGCGCTGCTGAAGCAGCGCCTTATAATCCAATGACGGGGACAATTCAAAATATTCGGTAGTGTTACAGATTAGGAGTGAGATATCAATAATTCGGCACATTATTTGCAGAGGCAGGCAATGAATATGTATGGGCCCATGTTCGCCCTCAGCTATATTTAGACTAGAATTAATGGAATCAGATGCAAAGTTATGGAAAAACTGTGCTTGGTGACTACATAACTAGTTCAGACCAGACGATTCCAAACCTGGTACAGCCGGTTCCTGTTTCGAATCCGACGAAACACATTCAAATTCGAGAACGGTCTGAGCCCGTACAAAAGACGAGATCGCGGGTTTGAATCCAACTCGAAACATATTTTCTATAGCGCCATGTTATGGCAGAAGCCTGGTCCTACGTCGTGGCGATGCTTACAACATGAAGTTAGTATTACATAGCTAGTCAGAGCCAAAGTAATGGAAGTCAACAAAGGCACATAAAGAGAGTTTTAAGTGTATGTTTCAATGTATTTACTGTATTCAATGAAAATATATTTGTACTACAAATAATAAAATCTTCTAGCAAGCACACCAGATTATTTTACACTTTTAATTTTGTATTAATTACAAACTTTATTTTATACAGCATTAATCGAATATGGCTTAAGCACTTTAGTTCTCAGGAGTTCGCATATAGGCCTGTCTACATAATTCTCTCGACAAACTTTATTTTATACAGCATCAATCGAATGTGGCTTAGGCACTTTAGTTCTCAGGAGTTCTCATATAGGCCTGTCTACATAATTCTCTCCAACGGAACTTCCCTTTATATAATTTCCTTTATTCCCTTGATTCTCCGCCTTTCTTAAGTCGTATTATTCTCAGTTCTCCTTACCATAATCTTCAAACTCCGTTCTATTTCAAGGGTTGGGAACAAAGTAACACACCCATATTAAACAACGGATAGAATTAGCCTATAGATTTATAAAATTTTATAGAATCTTCGTGGTTATGCGATCCCGGGGCAAGGATTCCTGTAGATTCAAAGGTATCTGTGTACAGGGAAGCAAAATTTAAAACATTTTGGTTGGGAAACTCTACAGAAGACCAATTGCAAGAACTAGAATTACATGAAATGATAATATTAAAATGGATGTTACATAAATAGGCTGTGAGGATGTGAACTGGATTCAGTTGCTTTAATACAGAATCTCACGGTTCTTGTGAACACTGTATTGACACTTCGGGTTCTTTAGAAACTACTTTAAAAAATAATAAACGCTTATATGTATTAAGTGGCGCTGATGTCGCCCGCACCTCAACAGTTCACACGACTACTATTTGGGCATGGTTCACAGTAGCAGAAACATGGGGCGTCCTGTAGTGGCATAATGTTTCTTACGGAGAAGCAAAGTAGTCAATAAACTCTCCATAAACAGAGGCCTATGTTTAATAACCTCTAGGATATTAAACTTCTATCTGTTTCACAACATCACGGACATAAACAACTTTACTTTTAGTAAAGCCATCATATATTTCAGTTAGCTATAACGGAGGCTCTGTATGTCTAACACCGGGATTTTGTTGATTACAGCCCAATACAACTATCTCTAAAGCGCTATTCCCTTGCTACACAGATTTTATTCTTACAATTTAAAACCTAGCCATCCCTAATCCTAATAATAACTCACTAATTTTACTCTATTATTTACATCTAGCTTGATATAAATATCCGCCTATATTCCATAAATTAATGGTCTTACTACAAATGTTTCATTCCCTTCTAAGATAGGCTAGCACTCATTAATCTACAGTTTTTCTCCTCCTGAAATTTGTTTTTAATACTTCTTCATCTCAAAGCACTTTATATAACATGTAGAAAACTTCTTCAGGGCTGAAGCTTTCACGGCTACTAAGTATAATAAATTCTTCTCGGGCTACCAGCCGTGTAAGGTGATTTAATGGAGAACCTTGTCTTCAGGATACTCATGGTACCTGAGGACGAGGACGAAGATGGTTCTCGAAACGTTGGTGTGTTCTCCATTAGACCACCTTACACGGCCGGTAGCCCGAGAAGAATTCATTAAACTTCTTAAGACTTAAACCACGCTAAACTTCTTCTCAGACACTGTAGCAAATATCTGGATCAAAATTACCTTTCTTTTCAGTAAATTACACACAATAAATAACCTCTGAAATAATATAAAAGGATGTTCAGTGCGCGCTTTGCTGTTACGCTGTAATTTCACGCGTCAAGCTAATCTAAATTGACTGCCTGCGTACAAACCTACTACAAGCCAACGGTTGGCTGTTATACGCCTCCACCTCCCAAAGTTACGACTCTAAATGAACCATTCTTGAGATCAATCTTGTCATAAACAGACGACATAAATTTCAGCCGAGTTCTTACGCCCAGTGGCCACCTATATTCAGCTCCATTGACACAAAAAAGTATTTGTAAACGTTCACTGAACAGAGCAAACAGTCCATTTTCCACAGACTGGTAGACCAACACGAAGAAAGATTTGTTTTCTTGCTGGCGCTACAGCCTGATTCAAATCTCGGCATCCTCTGACCGTAGATGCTTTCTGAAGTCTTTAGACTGGAAATCGCAAGGCATATATCTATATTCACAGACGACAGAGAAATCCAAAACACATATCGGGTAACACTAAACAAATCACGTTTCTAAAAACAACTGTAAAAACAAATTGCTAATGGGTTTTAAAGCAACTCAAAAAGTTGTGCAGAACAGAATTTATTCTCTTCGACTGATTCATTACACATTTTGCCAATGTTGTATCAACAACACAAATAACGAACCCTTTCAACATGTAGGCTCCATTTTCAATTGGCTGTTTCTGAGAACTGTCTTCTGACCTCCACAATGCAACCTTTTTCCCTTAAAATGAGAGAGAATTTTTTGGACCCATACAAATCGAAGACGGAAAATCAATTACATGAGTATGTTATATAATGGGCCCGGTACGTTTCAACAGAAATCAATAGTTCAACCCAAATTTTAGGTTGTGTATGTAACGTATAAGGTTTTTTATTTCGATAATAAAAGGTCAGTAGTTGGTGTGCTCTTTATTTCAAAGTGCCAAAGATAGTAATTTAATTTTGTAACTGAGTCCGTATTTTAAAATGTAACTAACATTTTATTTTTAAGGACAACAGTAGACGTATTCCTTTATTGGAAAGTGACTACAGTATAACAAAGTTGAATTCTGCAACCGAGTTTCTATTTTAGACTGTTTTCTGAAAACAAAGGTGTAGTACGAATATAAAGCAACCATAGCTTTGAGCACCCAAACTCCTTCCCCGGGTTCTATCGCGTAAGAGTGACGTTACAGAAGGTTATGACGCAAAACATCGATAAAAACTTCCGGAGTGAGAAAATCATAACCTATGGACGTGTATTACCGTAACGATAACATGGAAGGAGGAGGCACCTTTTACATTTAATAGACACTAACCGCTTCGCCAGATTAAGTATTCTGCCACAGATTTAACAGAAAGAATATGTTTACTGTTCATTCTGTTATTTTACAACGCTGTATCTACAGAGATCATTGGCAGGGAAAATCGTTTTCCTGAAAATGGCTGTCTTCTGGGTTGTTGCGCCGTGTACTCTGGTAGAAGTTTGCGGAATCGTCGCCCACGTCTTACTCATCGTCCTGATGACGGAGGCAGTATGACCTCTGAAACGTTGGTTAACATCGACCAGACTACACGGCGCAACAACCCAGAAGACAGAAATCTTCATACTTACCGCTGTGAAAACCTCAAATCATACATTTAATAATTTGACAAACAGCAGCACGGGCAATTGAGATGAAAGGCAGCTACAAGGAAGATGTCACTGCTACTACCTCGGTTTGTAACGGCTTTCGGAGATGTGCCTCGTCGAATGTTGGAGTTTTTCCAAAGTTTGAGCATACCATCGAAGTTGAGATTTGAAGTTTTCACGACGTTCAAAATGCCGACTGTAATATTTTGAATTGTGACGCCATTAGGTCCTGTAAATGGTTACAAACGTTTGGGAGAAACGTTATCTTTCCCTTGTTCTCCAGGGCTGAAGTGTTAAACGTTTCTTGTTCTTAAGTTTCCTATGTCAGATCCAAATATGAACACACGCGGTACACCAGCGTTGAGGGACTCTGCTCGCTCTGTTGCAGTTGCGTGGGTGCGGATAATGTGAGCTGCCGACCACCATGCTCAACGGATCTTCAGAGGGGGTGCTCAACACCTCCCTTGGGCCCACGATGCCCGAGGGGGCAGGTCGCTACTCCATCCCCGAGATGGTATTGATAGCAATCGTAGCCGGCGCTCTCAGTTTGGTCACCGTCGTGGGCAACTCAATGGTGATGATCTCTTTCAAAATCGACAAGCAGCTGCAGACTATCAGCAACTACTTCCTGTTCAGCCTCGCTGTGGCTGATTTCGCGATCGGCCTTATCTCCATGCCACTGTTTACAGTGTACACTTTGTTCGGGTACTGGCCTTTGGGACCACACATCTGTGATACGTGGCTCGCACTAGACTACCTAGCCAGTAATGCCTCGGTGCTGAATCTGCTCATTATCAGCTTTGACCGGTACTTCTCGGTCACCCGGCCGCTCACTTACAGGGCGAAGAGAACCACGAACAGGGCTGCCATCATGATTGGTAAGTCTCGGCACGTTTTCTAACATACTCGTCATTCAGTTGTTTCAGAACAGTACACTTCATTGGGATTCTGAGGTTATGAAAGTGCTACATCAACCAAAACAGGTCTATGAAGACAATTCCAAATTTGTAGAATGTCCTCTTATATTTGAAGGTTGAAGAATATCCTTTCAACATTTCAGCTTGTATAATATCCTGAATTTCCTTAACCTTGCAAAATTTCCTGGATTGCCTTATGCATAAAAATATAGGCTTTGTCAAGAGCTAGTAAAATTTCCTGTTACGTTTCAACTTTCAGAATTCTCTCCTGTACCTCAAATTTGCAGAATTTTCTTTTCTCCCCGTGGATTGTGGAAGATCCTATTTTGCTTGAACTTACACAATTCTCTGTTTTGCTTCAAGTTTGCGAAATGATCTGCTCCAAAGCTACCATAAATTTCAGTCATGCCTGACGTTTTCAGAATATTCAGTTCCGCCTATGGCTTACAGAGTAACTCGTTACACTTCAACAAGCAGAACAGCAGAATCGACCTCAAGAACGTCCAATTTTGCCTCAAGCTTGAAGAATCTCTGTTATATTTCAATATGCAGAATGTCCTGTTCTACCTGTAATTTGCATGGTGGCATATTAAACTTCGCAGGATGCGCGTGGGGCATCTCCCTGCTGCTGTGGCCGCCGTGGATCTACTCTTGGCCGTACATAGAGGGCGAGCGGACGGTTCCGGACCACGAGTGCTACATCCAGTTCATCGAGACGAACCACTACATCACATTCGGGACGGCCATCGCAGCGTTCTACGTCCCCGTGACGGTCATGTGCATCCTGTACTGGCGCATCTGGAGGGAGACCGAGAAGCGGCAAAAGGACCTGCCAAACCTGCAGGCCGGCAAGAAGGATAGCAGCAAGAGGTCCAACTCCAGGTAGTCAGTACCCTTCTGAACAACAGCAATCCCTTAGCGCCCCAACCCCCAGTCAGCAATTTTATAAAGATATATATTTACAGTTACTTCATTGGAATAGCGCCACGCGAACACAGACATTGGTTCCATCTGTAGCAGGCCTATGCACCATCTCTGCAGCTCTTCCTCTGTTTGTCTTCGACCTGCCTTTTCTAGACTTCACTACCAGTGCAGAGAAATAACATTCCAATTTTTGTACTTTTCTGAAATTTTAATTGCTTAAACGCGTTATTTATTAGGCGTAGGAATATAAGTTTTGCAAGCCCCGATATTCTTCCATCCATTTTATTTTATTCCTTAACTTCGCAATAAGCATTCGAGGTAATTAAAGACATTGTACATATTATTTACCTACTAGCCTAGCGTATAGCCCGTCAAAGTATAGCACAGACGCCATTATAACCTAATTTGCATTCTTACTACCTTGCTACCAGAGTCGCCACCCTCAGAAATTTTCAGTTTTTCCGCGTCTCACAAACGGCGCACTCCCTCAGTCAAGAGTAATGTACATTGGCTATTATATTAGTAGTACATAGATCAATGACGATTTCCCCTCGATCACATATTATCCACTGAGTAGTGCGGCCTTTTTCTGTCAAAAACGTCTTTTCGAGTTCATATATTTAGTTTCTGAGTTGGTACTTCCAGATTATGGGAAAATCCCTGATATAAATATCCTTGGCATCCATGATGTATGCGAAAGACATAGAAAATATGTAGAGGGATTGCAGAGCATCTGATATCGGAGATCGTGCCGTCAAGACAATTCCCAGACAAACAGCTCCATTATCCTTGTGCTGCCGTTTGATCGTGTTTATTCGTCAACTGTCAATGTATATCAACACACAGCACTCACTCAACCTTCTAACATAACCTGGTAAACACGTGCCACATGTTATAAACATGTGGTCCGCGAAACGTGAACAGCACTAAATACTTTGCTGACTTCAGAGAACAATATGAGCTTCAACACAGTTTTTCCAGCATTAAGAATAGACTGCGAGTCTTAAAGACTGAACTACTGATGGAGCCAGCCGTACTAAGTCAGACTTCTGCTTTCCTACAATTAACTGTATTACAATTAGGCCTACGATTCTTTTTTGGGGTCGCAATTGACAATTTCAAGTTTCTGCTTCCCACAAAATGTTTATTTGTTCTAATAATAATAATACGTCAGGATTACGAAATAATAATGTTCTTGTGTGTGCGAATTTGTATATCTGTCGCCAGTAATATCTCTGAAGCGAAATTATAGATTTTTACGTAAAAGTACAGACACCATGCCCTCAACAACGTGCTCGTGCGAACTTCTGTGGTGTAACGACAATAGCGCCATTGTAATGTAGAACTGTTTACACTAAAACTAAATTTTCCATGGAAATTACCGGAATAATTCTTAAATTTTTCGCATGACTGTTACAAAGTTAGTGTTTCGATAATACGAGAAAAGCAAAATAATAAAATTATTTTTGACATGTAAGAGATTCTTAAGAAGTCACTTAACTCAGGACTGACTGCGTAAGCTCTATTCCCAAAGTGCCAAGATTGTCTTTGTTTGAGACTAACTCAATGGTAGCAGAACACACAAAATTATTCGCAGAGAAGAGAGACATCTGGAACGGCCGTAAATTTATAGTAGAACAAAATTATAGGCCGTAGTGCCGTGGCGTTCTCAAAGTATCATTACGCTGAGGACAAATGTATGGCATCGATCCTATGTCTGCAGAATCGGATTCATTCCTCAGGGCTTTCGCCCACTGACTCAGTTCAAACTAGTTTGTTCCCCACAGCCCCTGACTTTCCTTATATCCAGGTTACTCGTGTTTCTAGAGTCACACATGCGCTTATACATAACAGGCATTAACCGCATTAGCCATTGCAGTCCATTTCAAGGTTTCTGTTAGAATTTTGCTCAACAAGGCTTATGAAATACGTTTGTGAATAGTGGATAAGGTATGAGAGACAGATAGAGAGAGATATATAAATTTGTACTGCAGTCTAAAACCATGTCTCTCCATAAACGGTGAATTGTCTCTGTGCTTAATTAAGCTCTACGCCATAAAGACACAAGGAGCAGCTGAGGCATTCTTAACACTTGGCTCCGAGTCGATTTATGTCAGGTATAAATTTCGCCCTGTGACCCACCGGTCTCTCTCATGGCACAGAAATTAATTCTTATGGAACCAACAGGTGACCCTCATGGTAGCCAACGCATTAATCTCGGTACTAGAAGGCGATTAGCGTTCAGCTTCAAGTCCTGGAAAATTTATTCCCAAGGAAACCCTGTCATCCGGTCCGTATGCAGTCACTTCAGTGATTGAACTACCGCAACTCATTAAAGGTCCACTCATAGCAAGCGTTTAAAAATTAATACGCGTTTTGGATGCATGTTTGCTACAAAAATTATTAAAAATATAATTCAGCAATTTAAAAAAATTAACACCAATTAAACTTCATTACATCTATAAGGGATATCATATGTCTGTAATTTAGCACTTCATATGTGTTATAATTACACAGCTCCCCGATAAAAGCTTCACGGCCCCAT
>NW_019059898.1:413123-430119 GCF_000696155.1 Zootermopsis nevadensis
CCGGGGGGGCGGGGGGGGGGGGGGGGGGCGTACCCCCGACTTCGGTAAACGCTTATGTCAACTGCTTTAAACTAGACCATCCCAGGATCTAACCGTGACCTTTCGTATTGATGGAAACGAAATGTTGGGTTCCACGACAACGTGGCATTGCTTGAACAGATAAGGATCGACAGACTTCTCATGATACAAAAACAATTTTTCACATTACCATTGACATTTCGGGGGTGGTTGGGGGGGGTGCAGAGAGTGCTGTCTGTAATAAATCACAGCGGAGCTCTGTGTTGTGTCCACAGTGACGAAGCGATGGATCTGGAGGACTGGAAGCGATCACGGAGCGAGTCCAGCACAGCGGCCGATGAGCTGGATTCCACCTACATGCAACGCACGGTCTGTATCAAACACGGCGCCCTCTCGGGCTACACCTCAATACATTTATCAAAAACGATTCTGTGACACTTTTAATGCCTCAACAAGGAAGATCGCACGTCCCAGCATAGTGGTTACCACTCTCGCTTCGTATTCCGAAGGTCCTGGCCAGGTGACCAGGTATTCTGTAGAAATTTGAAGGCTTTGAGGTTTCCTCGGCTGTGAATTTGAAGATGGCTGTCTGCTGGTTCGTTGCGCCGTGTAGTCTGGTAGAGGCAGCAGTGACCTCTGAAACGTCGGTAAACTTCTACCAGTCTACACGGCGCAATAACCAAGAAGACGGCCATCTTTCGACATTTGAAGATTTCTGACGACTGTCCGCTACAATGTTTAAAATTGTTCTTATGGACTTAGTCCATCGTCTAATTTATAAAATCATAAAAGCACGATATTTCAAAAACTGGTAGACTTTTGTAATGAGGGCAATATTTTAAATTACAGTAATCAACTATAATACGGAAAGACATAAAAATAAGTGTTGATAACTAATTCTGACACAACATCGTACACTCTTACGGACTAACTGCGTGGAGCTTCTTGAGAAGCTAACAGTCGCTCAGCTGATCTGAATTTCGAGAGAACCCCACTCAATTTTCTCATTTCTATAGTTGTAATAAATTGAACTCTCTAAACTACAATAATACAAATGCAAAATAATAAGTACCCCACAAGTCACCTTCTTCAAAATTTCGATTTCTGTTTACCTGAGGCTACCAGCAATTTTTCCAACCCTGCTCTACGGGTATGACTGGAACATGTTTGCATTTATTTCAATAAATATTCATTGTACTGACAAAATCTTTAATGAGACATACACGTTTATTCAATGTACTTGCGATAAACTGTGCAGAATTTAAATTGTATGTGAATTCGAATAAAACTGCATATCCCTGTTTGTCCGAAAATGTAATATTTCGTCACTCTAACCTGCAGCAAATATATTTATTTTCTAACGTTTCTCCTGAACAAAACCCCATTTTCCAGTTGGTCGTTCAGCGTTTAAACTATCGATCAATTCCAAACTCATAATGACGTCAGATGGCCGAACGGAATTTTAACGCTAAGTAGCAGTCAAGCTGAAAATGTAACTGCTTTAGTGGTGCCTACCCATCCGACAAACAATAACCTCGCACAGAACGATTTGTTAGTTATCAGTGAGTGATCATATTGAAAATTCTGCAAATAACCACAGCTGCTACGTAGGCCTACAGGAGAGAAATGTATTTTTAATCAACTTTTGTTCGATTTTTGGTTTTTATGACACTGTATCAACTACAGAGATTATACAAAGTCGAAAAGGGATAAAGTGTTTTATTAGGATCCTGTTATTTATTTATGTGTAGTTTCAGGATATATAGTGTAGAATGATGAGGCGATTAATGAAAAGATATGGAAGGAAGTGGTCGTGGCCTAATGTTAGATACTATCCCAGCAGTGCCTGAAAGGACTGAGTAAAATTACAAAAACCTCAGTCAAGATAGCCAATATCCAGGCCTAGATTTGAAACCTAAACATCCCAGATACGAAAAAGGACTGCTAAGTGCTAACCACACGACCGCGACGTTCGCTGATGAATCATGAACTGGAAGGGATGGATGCTGGGGAAAACGTTACCATCAAGTCAAGAAATAATTATGGGAGCAGAACTTCCGTATTGAATTGTATATGTTAATTTCAGGAAGATATGAACGGACTGCAACGAGGTGTTGACTGGTCTCATGTACACTGATTAGTGTGACATCGCTCATGCCCGGTCTTCTTCAGCCATTGTCATTGTTATTACTCTTATATCTCAGAAGGCGCGGCCGCTGACGTGGGCATGGGTGCGCGACTGGTGCGTGGCATGGTGGCAGTCGGGACACGAAGACGAGAGCATAGACCCGGACTACGAGGACACGCCGAGCGACATGGGGTACGCGACGCCTGTGTCGGTGGAGACGCCGCTTCAGTCGAGTGTGTCGCGATGCACCTCGCTCAACGTGATCCGCGACCCCTACACCTCGATGCAGCAGCAGCAAACCCCGACACGCCAGCACCACTTGCATCACTACGACTCTCGCAGTCTTCCGGCCTCTAGTCGACTCGCCGCGCGCTCCGTCTCCAGCGATTCGGTGAGTGGAGGGCGATTGGACGGACAGCTGATTTCGTTGGCAGACGGTCAAGTGGATGAGTGCATGGAAACATGTCTGGATGGGTAGACAGACAACGGGATTGGCGGATGGTTGGCTGGATGACTGTTCGGATGGATGGATGCCCACATGTATATATAGCTGACTGGATTGGCAGATGGTTGACTGAATGAATGGCTGATTCATTGGAAGGATGAGTAGTTGAGTGGATAGATGATAGTTCACTGGGTGGATGAACAACTGACTGGATAAACAGATGAATCGGTGGCCGCATAAATTTCTGTATGTCTCTGTTATAGATTAAGGTCTTAATGGCACTGACAATATTAACAGGAGTTCAGAGCGCCAAAACTTCCGATTTTGTTAAATGACAGTCCTTTACAAAAAGTTAAATACATCTTTCCAAAATACCCACAGAATCAGAGCTTTGTAAAACAAATGTGTAAAGATATATGGTAAATGATAGCATTGCTTCTGAAGGTTATCAAAATTAGATGTATCATATTGATCAACCATGATACATCCACACAACTATTTCATCTTTCACATCTTGACACATGAAAAAGTCTTAACATCTGAAGTAACCAATGTTCCTTTCGATTTTAATTTAATAAACTTTTCTTAAAGAATTAAGCATTTATGGTCCATTCCACTATGACCTACATGTGTCATACTTACCCTAGGTGTACACGATACTGATCCGCTTGCCTCCGGACTCAACAAGCTGTGATGGCAGTGGTGTCACAGACCAACCTTCCATCAAGATGATTGCTGATGACGGTGTCAACATGCTGACTCCAATCCGAGGTGGGGCTCAACGCTTGGTAGGGCGTGTGGACAGTGCTACGAGTATGGGCATAGACTATAATCTGAGCCTTCACCCTGCAGGAGGATTCCCCATTTCACCTGCAATCACAAGACGCCCATCTCAAATGCCAGATATTCGCATACCGCTCAATGCTAAGATTATTCCCAAACAATTAGCTACTGGCTCAAGGGCAGGTTTAGCTAATGCTGGTCCCAAACTTCAACATCAACAAAAGAAGAAGAAAAAAACACAAGAGAAAAAAGCTGATAAAAAAGCTGCCAAAACACTTTCAGCAATTCTCCTTGCATTCATTATCACGTGGACCCCATATAACATTCTGGTGCTCCTCAAGCCACTGACTGCATGCACAGGCTGCATTCCTCAAGAACTGTGGGACTTCTTTTACTATCTGTGTTACATCAACAGCACAATCAATCCGGTATGTTATGCGCTTTGTAATGCTTCCTTCCGGCATACTTATGTTCGAATTCTTACTTGTAAGTGGCACAATCGAAACAGGAGTGCCATGAATAGGGGATTTTACAATTGAACATATTAACATTTGTTACTCGAAGATGCAAGATGGCACAGTTGCCATCGTCACTGAACACCATTCTACCAGTTGGTGGAGGGATGAACCTTGCAGTGCAGATCCACAAGTCCCTCCTGATACTGCTGGAAACTATCTACAGGGCTGCAGCAAGCCATGGTTAATAAGATGCCACCTCAACTCCATACCAGGTGTGAATTCTAAACTTGTTCTTCATTAAGTGATCTGTTTAGATATTCATTAAACATAACAGTTCATTAAAATGGAGAGGTTAGTTTAAACGAAAAAGGCGAATGCCAATCACTACACATAAATATCTGTTTTTTCATACAATGCTGAGATTGGCAAATGTAGAATGAATGTGTATCATAACATTGATCAGAAGGTGTATGCATAAGTTGGTGGATGGCACTGACCTCTAAGATGTGTCAGATTACTATCAGCTACAGAAGAGATTTCAATGTTGTGCCGGTTTTAAATCAGAGAATTAAAAATCTTCCTTTTTTTCACAAAATATATATTTGCATGTCTCTATACATGTATTTGAAAAGCAAGGTGTGGAATCATCATGAATGGTTTTATTTGAACAGGTTAGGACTTTCTTTAAAAACTTTAGGCAACATGGTGATGGTCAAAAAGTGGTAGATCTTTCACTGCTGTAAACACAAATTTCAGTCAGGTAGAAATGCTCACAGAAGTTTTCCATAAATAGAAGACTTCATATGAAACAACAGAGTTATGCATGGCCATATTCTGAATGCAAATGGAACAGGATGAGTATTGCTCACAATCAGCTGTTAATCCATTAGCCTAACACTGTGCTTCCCTCTCACCCTGATCAGTGGCTCTGGAAGCACAGGCTGTTGGAACAACAATTAGTATCACTTCCATAAAATGGTATTTTTAAATTGTTCTATATATTTTAATTACATCTGGCTTATTTCTAGAAAGTAATGTTGGAAGGAGTAACATAGTTCACATTATCTTTAAAGAATTTGTAAGTGTAACATTCATATATGCAGTTTGTACACACATGCAACCACATTAACAAGCACATTGGTACAAAACACATCTGAATTGTGTTTGGGAGGTATCCAGTTCAAATATGAAGTCCCTACCCTGAGTGAGGTTTTCACAGTTTTCCTCAGTTTCTCCAGGAAAATGGTTTTTAGCACCATCAAATAAGGCAAAGTACTTCTTTTCAAACCCTTGTCGACTCATCACTTCAGATAACTTTCACATCATTTGATAACACATAACCCTCTCCATGTATAATATAATTGAAATGTACCCAAAACTCTGTGTGTGTGTGTATGCGTGTACACACACGCGCGCACACATACTAACATATGCATGAGTCAGAAATAAATTCTTCTATTGGAACTAAAAGCAGATAGGGTAATCAGATTTAGGCAAATGTTTAAAACCAAATTTTCAACAAGTGGTCACATATTTTACAGTAGTTACTTTTGTACAGATGCATGTGTTGCTGTAGTTTCTATTACCATAATGCTTATTCCATATCTTGTCATTCAACTGCAATTGCGCCTCTTGTATGGTCACAGCAAATCTACAATCATCCACTGATCTTACATTTTCAGTAATACATATCTTAGAAAAAAAATTCTAAATCTAAAGCCAAAACCAACATCCATAAAGCTTCTCTGTATAGATTCTGAGATTTTCTTGTGGACAAATCAAAATATCTACCAAATGTATACTCCTATTACCGTATATTACTGTATGTTACAGCTCAGAAGGAAAGACTTCACTAACTGAAATGTTATGACATATGATGGATTTCATTAAATAAATAATCACTGAATGTATACACAGAATACAACAAATCATATTGAAATTTCATATGTTTTTGTATATGGAATCTGTAAGTATGTACAGCAAAAGCATTGTATGGCATATACAAAAATCTCTGCAGTTGGACTGTATAATAACTAATATTATGTTTTGTTGTATTGCTGCAACAGCAGGCTGACTGCCCTTTAATGCAGTGACTCATACATCTCAAAGCTGCAAATGAGTATTTTGAAGCCAAATTTACATGTCAGTCAGTATATGTGTGTTGTTAGGTAGTCCTCTATATTACAGTATTCAACAGCTCGAAGACCAAACATGAAATGAAGCAACCTTGGGAAAATGGCAATGTCCACGCATTTATTTGTCGCTCAAAAATTGTTCCATCTGAAAGTGATAGCTACAGTTGTCATGCAAGAAACATATAAACGATAATTTAGTTGTGACATTCTATGTTTTATAAAAATAAAACAAAAAACATACGAGTAGTAAAGTGATCAAAACTGTTTGCAAGCCAGATGGCTGTGTACAATTGTCGAAGGCTTTCAATTGTATGACGGGTCTTGTTCTTCAAATATAGTCATTAGTGTTAATAACTTGACATATATTTATGTCCAGTTAACCATTTTCATGTGAAAATAAGGGAAATTTAAAAAAAGAAAGATGGCCATTCTGAGAATATTTCTGACATGCAAAAAATACATTACATAAGCAGAAAACTTGTTTACAGACTAAATCTTTTGAAATCTTTCTCCACAATTGTGAAAGATCACAGATAAGACCATATCTCACCCATGCAGACAGGTGGTTAGGATGAGATAATGTCTGATGTACTGCTGGAGAAAGTAAAGTAGTTCAAATTTTTGGTCTATTTCTGTCTTTGTTCAATATTAATAATATAACCACATTATTTATAGGCTACATCAAATGCAGTAAGTGTAAACTAGCAGCATACTTCAGAACAGATATCTGTTCACTAACTAATGAAACATCAAAGACAATATAAGTTTCTAGATAAATATTTCACTCATAGCACAGAACTGGTTATGTAAGGCCACACAAACAAATAAGAAAGAGAGGTTTTCTCTGTAGAAGTAAGCATTTCTGCTCTTCCTGATAATATTTAAGGTTGAAGTCTACCAAAATGTCTACAATGTCTAACATTTCCTTATTTTCACATGTTTATATTTTGTCTAGTGTAACACTGTATGTGTCTTATCATAAGTTAGGTGTTCCTCAACGCATGTTGTGTCAATGTGCGACTGAAAGTGTGGGCAGATGATTGTGTGAAAACAAACATCGAGTTGCTGTATAATTGCAGTTAGCTTACATAGGATTCTTACCAGCTTCCATGTCATCCCCCTCCTCTCTGACTCCAAACATCTTTTCTTGATTGATAATAATCTACATAAATGAAAGTGAATTTAACCTGGCCCAGTGATCAGTGCTTCAGTGAGATTATCTTAAAATTTACAATGACTTACTTCTTTAACACTCAGTATTCCATATTTTGTCAACACCTTACTTCTGGCACAACACATTAAGCAGTGGTATTTAAATGGTACAACAGCAAAAACATTTAATGATCTTTAGTTTACAATTGATAGTCTGAATTCACAGGATACTACTCCTGTGTCATATATATATATATAAAGAAAAAGCATTACATTTTCTTAAGATATTTATAGCAATCATGTATAACACACTAAAATATTTATTTTCAATTTGGCCAATCCTACTGCAATATTTCACTAGCTTTTTTACAGACTATTACATCCAATGTTACTCAATAATGTTATGTGGCAAACTTATTTTCTGCAATTAGATATGAAAGGTAAGACATGGTGTACCTTTGAAGTCCTTACTGCTCAGGACATTCAATTATTACAATAAATACTAAATATATTTGTGTGATAATGATGCCTACGGATTATAAGTTTATAATTTATTCATGACAGCCTTGGTTCCACTAAATTTCCACAAAAGTAAATTACGAAAAATAACAGCAAATAACTCTAGAATATTTTGTTTCTCTTTTGTTTTCATGACCTACCAACATAATCAAATTTACCAACTACAATATATGTACCTAGGTAAATATGATAAAATTTCTCTGATACGGTTGAAACTATGACAAATATGTAGCACATATAGCATTTAGCTCATTATATTTCATGAATGTATATATCAGCCTTACCAAAGTGGCTCAAGAATATCATTTTTGCCTTATGTTTTAATGTCATTTCTCAGTGCAACATTTAATTTAGGTTATTTCACTAGAAGTGTCACAGCCAGATGATTGAGGCAGACATAACCTCCTTATATGATGTTCCATGTATTGTCTGGCATAAACAACACACAAAAATCAACATTCCATTCAGAAATTTAAGTTATTCTCATTCAGCAGTAGCCAAAATATATGTCCTTGGTGAACTATAAAATTATTTCTGATTCTAAAATGATTCTGTGTGAAAAATATAAAATACTTACATCAAGATTTACAAGACTGCAGAAAAGCACCTTTTAATCTGGCATAGATTCAAATAAATATGGAAGATAATTAAGCAATTTTGTAACTAGCCTGATCCTAGCTAATGGAAGCAGGTGTCAAATCAGGCGTAGGTGGGGACCAATAGGAGTGTGTGGGTACTCCAGTTACAGTCCGGTTCCTATAAATCTATCCCTTCCTGCTTGATTGGCACACTCATCACCCCGATGATGAAGGCAGTAGCAGTATGACCTCTGACATGTTGGTTGAAATATACCAGACTACATGGTGCAATAACCCAGAAGACTGCAATCTTCAACATTCAGAGTTTTAATTTAAATTATTAAAATATGACATTTCCCAAGCTTCAGCCTTATAAGTATTTAATTGGAATATTAACTGACAACTAACTTTCATGAAGCTGAACTATTAGTTCAGCACATTTGAATATAATGTGGGACAATTCAACATATATTTTCTGACTATATGTGTTCATACAAAACAACTGTTTGCTAGATTCTGTCACTTTATACTACTGATTTAACAAATATAGATAAATTAAGTACTAATTTGTTTTCTTTAGAAATATGGACTACTGAGAATCACAAAGTTGTCACTGGATATAAGTAATGTTTATCCAGTCTTAACAATATAAATTTACACCATTCCAATTCACCTCATGCACATCAATCAATTTCACTGCTATAAAGCTCAAAAGCATTTACATTTTTATTATGGAAAGGGTGATATTGACAGTTTGATACAATAACAATTTATTTTTGTTAAATTTGGATACTGAATTTGTACTAGAGTGGAGAACAATGTTCCAGACTAATAATGATAAAAACTTTAAAAAATGACTTTTCAAAACTAGAAATATGGAAATGCCAATAATTTTATAGGCCAAAGTCAAATAATGACAAAACTTACATCATGAAAACTGTAATATACGAACATTATTGTTTACTTATAAAATAACATTACTTTCCTTGTTTCAATATATCACTTGATTGTGTAAGTATTGAATTTAAATTACATATCACCCTGTATGAGGACACAGTGCATTGTTAACATTACTTTCATTCTCATATAACACAGCACAAACTCAACAATTATTTTGCCACACATTCTTGGTGATGTTTAAACTTGTGTTTTAACAATTATGTGTTGGTTGTACATAGTAACTATTAAAATATTTATGGAAGTAATTTATCGTTTGTCATAGCTAAGTGATTTGTTAAATCCTTAAGTAAATGTGATCAGGATATTAAAATGCCTGTCACTGGTTATTTCACCCAATTAATATTGTCATTTCGTTTACAATATATATGTACCAAGAGATGTTTTTTCAGAGAGAAATCTAACATAATTAGTCAGAGATACTATTAGTTAATTTAATAATAATGTTAATTTAATTCAATGATGTGTTTGGCTTCTTGAATGTGTATATTCAGCTGAACTATTTTTATCATCCAATATTGAGATGTAATAAATAATACTATATTCAATATAAGCAAGATAATCATGAGTTTCAAAGTTTGTCGAGGACTGTGTTTGTAATACTCAGCATAGATTACTACAACACATTTACTTGCAAAACACAATATATGCTTTAAGTGTTGTAAATAAAAACAACAATTTTGTAACAGCTTGGTCTGAAAAAGATCCATATTTGTAATATAGTCTTCAAATCCTCTATGAAACTACAGTGCTTAATTTATTATGTAACTTCACACTACCTGAACAATTGACAAAATACATTTTATAATTTTTGGGTGCTCTTAACAAAATACACAAAAAATAAATTCTTATTTGCACACAATGACATTTTTTGTCACTTCTGAAGCAAATGAAATGGTCTCCTGATATAATCATTCTGTTGTAGATATCCTTTCTTATAGGGTCATGTAACTATTAGATCAGAGAACTTCATACCTCACAAGCTACATTATATGGGTTTATTTCCTTAGCGTACTCATCTTGTTACTGGGTCAGTTACTGACAACACAGTGCACATTCATATACCCTTGTCAAAAGAATACCTGATAACACTTCTTTGCTACAGTATTATAGACTCATACTTGTAAAACATCCTCACAAAAATTCTTATATCCAAGAAAATTTTGTAGCACAGAATTGCTACTAAGAATGTTATAAGATTCTTTCATAATTCCATTTTGAACAGCTACTTTCACTCATAAAAAGGAACCATTATGCCCTCAAACGTAAACCATGTCTTCAAACTGAATAATGGAAAAGTAAAAACAAATGTATACTTAGTGAATTACTGCTAATTAAATAGCAGTTACTCACTAAGTTATAAATATTTTTGTTGTTCCTCTATTCCTGCAGAGAATATCATAAACTTCTGATTGTTTCTTGAATAGTGGATGCTTGATTATCAAATAATGTCTCACCAAGCCAAATCTTGGACCCTGTTGAATAAGACTGACCCATTAATAAACTCAGCATCACTTAATTACCCTTGCTCACCCATTTGTGTTCTAACTTTTTACACTGTCAGCTCAATCATCCACAAGTTATTCCATGAACACATGGATAGAGTCTCCTAGTAACAATAATTTAGTATACTTGACAATAATGTTCACAGAACATGACACATAGACATGTTATGATTGATATTTAAAAAATAATTTACCAGCAGAATGTAATAAACAAATTAAGCACTGTGAGTGACAAGGATCAGAAAATTAATTGTGCAAACTGTGAACAAAGTAAAGATTATTTAATGAAGATTCATTTGTTAAATTGGTTAATAGTATTAATAAATTGAACTTAATGTTTATTTGAAACAGATGTGCCAATATAGGTAATATAAAATAGATATTTATAAATGTTTAAGTAAAGAGGACAAAGTATTATTAAAATGTTATTTATCTTTTTGAAAGGTTAATTAAATTATGTGTTATCTCCAAGAGGACGTTTGGTGTAAGATATCTATGCTTCCAAATTGGAATGTTTAAGCATAGCAAGTCTTTCAACAAATGTAGCAATGTTTTATTGAACACAATTCTTTCTAAAGTTTTAAATATCCATTTTGTATTATTGTTGCTGCTCTGATGCCTCCAGTTATGATATTCTGACTATACTGGCATGTGCCTACTTGCAAAATTAAGGCAAAAGCCACTTCTGATGTGACCAATCATAGGATGGGATTGTTTCCACTCCCCATTAAAGGATGACCGGCAAACGAGAAAGAATTGCATAAGCTCTTAACCATAGTAGATGCTTCATATTTGTGAAACGGTAAAGAAATACAGCACCTAAAACTAAAACTCAGTTCAAATTGGATGTATCAGCTTATATATAAATTAGACTGTAATATTTTCAAAAATGCAGTATCAATTTATTCACAAAAACTGTACAAACAGCTCAATATCTGACTTAGACATTGAAAAATGTTGAATTTGGTAATTTTAAAACTAAAATATCTGCCAGTGTCTAATTTTTAAGACAACACAGAGATGCTCAGTATAAAATTTGTGGATAAATGATGTAATAAATACAATGTTCAGTTATTAGTAATCAAAAGCACTGTTTCTTGGAATTCATCCATATGATTTTCTCTCTGAAGTTGGCTTCGTTTGGTGTTATCTAATGCCCAAAACATAACTTCTAAAAACAAATTATTGATGCAGTGAGAAAGTCTTATCTGTCTCTATTTACATTTTATTGCATCTTAATTGTTTTACCATGTTTCAATTTATTTCAGTTGTTCATAGTTACATAATAAAATCAAGACTTACCTTGATTCTAAGATGGTCATTTGTAATTAGAAATTACTTTTGATGTTTTCTAAAAAGATACTTACATATTTATCAACGACATGTGGCTATTAAGCATTGTATTATTGTTTTTCTTTTATGTTATTTATTTAGAAGTAATAACAAGAAGCTAACAGAAAAGGAATCATTAATTACCTTGGACCCCACATTTTGCAATCTTCAATTTTTAGTTATGATGTTTCAACAATTTAGAAGATCATGACAATCTTCCAATAAATATTTCCATCTGCATTAACATGAAGGCATCTTAGCCATTTTACTAGAACTCATGAAAAATAACCTTTCATGTGTCTGAGCCAAAAATTAAAACAAACAAAATAATTAGATGCTGTAGATTTGACTTTTGGTACATTAGAAGTTACCTCAGCAAGAGATCCCATTTCTCAAAGGGTGTGTTCATTTCTGCACTGTGAACAACATCCCATCCCTCCATGTCAAACAAAGGAGTACAAAAGATTACATTCTGAGGACATAATTGCTAATTTCTTGTCAGCAAAAGAACCTGGCATGCTAGAAGAAAATAAGATATTACTGAACAATGATAAACAGTGACAGGTCAGGATATGATTCTTGGCACAGTCATAATTTGCTCTTTGTCATCACATCCAGAACAATTCTTGGGCACCCATTCTTGAATCCATTCGTACTGGGGCCTCTTTCCTCTCTGATAAAGATGATCAGAGCATGAATCTCACCTTAATCTAGAACCAAAGTCAAGAATATGTAAATCTTTAACCATATATTCATTTAATAATATCTTCGTGGCATACACTAAAGCAGAAGTAACTTACCTTCGCTCTAAAGAAAAACAGCGGACAGAAGGAACACTGGTGACAAGGATATAAATAAAAATAAATAACCAACAGATACAAAATTATTGTTTGCAGCACATTATAACAAATCTACAAAGACTGTAATTAAAATTGAGAACTCCATGATGTTTGTGACATTAACCTTTATCATCTGTGCATTGTGGATTATGCACAGTCCAACTGGTCATGTGGTACAATTGCATACAGCTAAACTGATAACCCCAGAGTTAAAGTTTGGCTGGCAATCCTGTAGTGCATGGGTTTAAATCCCCTAAACTGGTCTGATAAATGTTAAAAATGTCTTCCAACACATTCCCTAAGAATGAAGTCACTGGGATGCTGTCTAATAAACTAAAAAGCCACAAAATCAGTTTGAGCTAATCAGTCCATCAGCTTGGAATTCTGTCCAATTTAGTGGTTTCTATATTCACAAAGTGTCATACCACTTGACTTCTTTCAATGGTTTTATGGCAGACTCTCTGTTCACCCAATAAGAATACTGCAAGCATAACTGTCAAAATGTGACAGAAAATGTGAAATGAAACATACTGCAGGTACCAACTGACAGCAATAAGATGAGTAAACACTTAAGTCTACAAACATGCCAGTAAAACTCAAATTCAAATCAAGACAATAGAAAATGCACACTTTTATATATTATATATTACATTTTTTGGTATGTACTAAAACTGGAAATTCAGATCACACTGTAAACAAATGACATGGGTAGACATGTCAGCTTTTCTTAAAGTGTTGATCTCATAAAAAAATGACTAGGTGGAATTTGCTAGAACAGACTGATGTAAATCCTATGAGATAAATGACGAAGTTGACACCCCTGTAAGCTGAAGGTAAATCTTCATTTCTGTTTAAGGACACATTATCAGATCGAGTTCTAGTAAACATGGTGCAGCTTCTGTAATGAACGTTGTATGCATGTGCTGGGTGAGAGTTATTTGTAATCACTCAATGTGCAGTAGAGTTGCTGTGTACTGTTTTACAAGTTCCTGGATTAGATGGAAACTTGGGAGACATTTATATATAAAATAGTTCGATAACATATTGAGGGAAAAATAACGTGAAACGACGCACATTAGGTACAACATTTTTGTAAAATTTATTCCATATATTATATATATATTTAAAAAGGAATAATAAGTTTGTAAAATGATGTTAATAAAATGTTGTTTTTTAAAAGAGAATGCCTCTAAAATAAACCTTCTTATAATATTTATATACTACATACATAACTTTACGGGTACTGCACCATACTTGCCTATAACCTCCACTATCATAACTCATTCCAAAATTTAAAAACAGAAGTTAACAATAAATTTGTGTTGCTGCACTAAATGTTATTCTACCCCTAATCCAAATCCCACCCACACCTTACATTATTAATACAGTACAAGATAAAAATAAGCATCATAAACACTGGAGGTTATGAGTGACATATCCACCAGAAGCAACCTGGATATGATCACAATTAACTTTTATTCTCATTCTTGGCTGTTGATACCATATTGTTGGACAGGCTGCCAACATCCATCTTCAGTGTGATGTGACTAACATGAATCTATTTCTCACTTTTTGTAGTACTGTACACCTCCCATAAAATTGGCGGCTGCTATAATTTCTCTGACAGTTGGCAAACATTACCAACAAATGAGAAACTTCAACGAACCACCAAGGAATCCTTAATAATTTGATCATTACAGTTAAGTTTGTAATTGGATCAGAGAATATAAGAAACTGAAAGTAGAACAAAGGATCAAATGGTTTCAAAAAATATTGCTATATGAACTATTATTTTGCATTTTTAGCTTACTGGTACCATTATAAAGCTGACATGGTGCACATTATGATTTTGAAGGATTATGTCTAGTTATATTGTAATTCGATAAGTCATTTAATACAGAAACCCATATCAATATCAATTTAGGGTTTTTAAATCACTCATGTACCACATTAAATTCATATCACCTTCAGTTGCATTATAAGTTGTTGAACTTAACACTTTAAAAATTCTTTAAAGCATATTACTATTTCTTATATACCAACAAGTTCCTTTATTTTCTTTACAAAGATGCCAAGGTTATTTGTACATTTCTTTCATCCTATTAGCCAACAAAGTCTCTCCCCAAATGTTTTACAGTAATGATGAATAATATCAGCAATTTTTCCAATGTCATATCATGCTTATTTATCAATACTAACTGACATTTCTAATTTTAATATAACTCACTATATTAATATATGTTTATATGTTACCACACAAATTTAATAAGCTGAGGTAAACTAACCATTACAGTCTTCTTCACACCAGATAAATTCACAGTCCAACATGTTATCTTTCATTATATACTAAACAAACTTACGTAAATAAAACAAGCAAACTATTAAAAAATCTGTCACCATACAAAATTTGAAGAGCCCATATCAAATATATTGGAAACAACATTGATGTTCCCACATCAAAAGTTCACAGAAACAAAATATTAGTACTGTTTACAGGGGCCTAAAAGGTATCAGGAATAAGACTGAAGGTCACCAATAGAACGATGTTCAAACAGAGTTTCAAAAAATCATTCAATTTATATCAAAATTACCAATATCCATATCTGAAAATGGGGAATGATACACAAGTTCCTCCCTGCTTGTAGCACTATACAGTCTTGTTAGATTATCAACTGATCATGGTTATTTCTTAAAATTACCATTACCCACAGATAATATTCACTGGAATTATCGTGATTCAAATTCACTGCATTGCTCACATCTAGTTTCAACATGGCAAACAAATTTAAACAAGTCATGAACTAACATGGAATAGGAATAACATGACTTGGACATTAAGTTGATAGATTACTAGATCACATAATATAGTTCATGGCCCAAATTTGAGTGGAATGTTTCACCAACAATCTTTTTAATACTATAAAAAGCTAAGAAAATAATGAGATGCCTTAAAATAAGACAACATTTCTTTCTCCTCCTTCCTAGTTCATGACTCACAATCCTCCTGCTATTTAATACTGTATAATGAATTCAATTCACAGACAGTCACTAAATAAACTATGAAATAAATAACTCTTTATCTTCAACAATTCAGTTTCAAAACAGCACACTGCAACAAAAACTTATGAGAGTGAGAATGTAAACAAACTAAAACATATTTTCTTCACAAAAGCTTTTTAGTAAAAACCTGTATTACAAAAGTTTAAATTAACTTATTATTGCAAGAGAAACTTTTAAATGTCATAGCTCCACTGCTGAATTCTCACGTTTCATTGTCTCAATCACATATTCATTCTGGAAAAAAAGACCACAGACACAATTATGTACAACCAATTAAACTTTATGTGGAGGGAATTAACATCAAGAAAATAAACAACGTATAATATAAGAAACCTGGTAAAAATCAAAAACAAGTTTACAGCTTCAGAAAACTTGGATGATAATGATGACATCAACAGAGCTTGGAAGAACTAAGGAGAATATTCATACACTCAGAATGAATGTCAGATGGTAAACTTGCAGAACTTTCAAGGAAAAACAAACGGAACAAATACAGAGAAGATATCTGAAAGACAGAATTAATAAACTTGAAACAAAGAGCAAAAACAAAGCTATATGAGACATATACACAGGCATAAATAATTTAAAAAGAGCTACCAACCTCAGAACATCAATCAATTTGCAGAATCCTACACCAAATTCTATGTCAGGACTTGGCTACCATTTGAAGCATGGTGTTTACAATTTGTGTATTGGTCTTTGGCTCTTCTTTATCCTCAGCTCTTGATGAAGCATTTACAATACATTTCTGACTCATACCTCATTGATATCCTCTTGCATCATGTTTTCACTATAGCATACACTGTCCCAACCTGACTATGCTTTTCCCTAAAAATTATCAGTACAATGGAGGTGCCGCATTCCTCTGCATCACAACCTATTCACGAAGATTTCTGTCTTTTTGGTTGTTGCGCCGTGTAGTCTGGTCGATGTTAACCAACGTTTCAGAGGTCATACTGCCTCCGTCATCAGAGTATGAAGATTTCTGTCTTGTGGGTTGTTGCGCTGTGTAGTCTGGTCGATGTTTACCAACGTTTCAGAGGACATACTGCCTCCGTCATCAGGGCGATGAAGATTTCTGTCTTCT
>NW_019059898.1:430568-443261 GCF_000696155.1 Zootermopsis nevadensis
GGAGGCAGTATGACCTCTGAAACGTTGGTTAACATCGACCAGACTCCACAGCGCAACAACCCAGAAGACAGAAATCTTCATACTCACCTCTGTGAAATCCCAGCAAATCTTATTCTACTTATTTTCTCAGTTTCATTTACCATTTCTTTAATGACTTTTTACTTAAATGTCCTCCTACATTAATTTTTCACTTTTTCAACCATATTCTTAAGCTTGTAAATGACATATTAAGCTATTCCACTAACCTGATTATTTTCATCATCTAAAAAGCGTTTCCGTACCCTCTTCGCTGACTGTACTCGCTGTGATAAGATCTAGAACATGGCATAAAAGACATTAATGAATTTAACTAAACTGAGTATCAGATATCACATTTTAGAAACAAGGACACAGTCTGTTAAAGTAAGAAAATTTCACATAAGACAATGTCAAGATGTTGATGTGGAACAGATGAGAACATTTTTCCCACTTCTACCCTGGAAACGAGATCGGCAGGTCCAACCAATATGCTGGTAAGCATAAAATCTCACAGAGGCAAAATCATCCTAATTTCCTCAATTGCTACAACTGCTTGTTGTGGCAGAAACCACGTAAAACTACGCTTTGACATCAGAAAATTAATGGCTAATTTAAATTTTAAATTTTAAACTTACAGGATGATTTGTACAAAAGCTTACAACATACATAACTAAAATAAAGTTATAAACACAATATTCACAGAAAGGATTAATCACCTATTTACAGTATTATGTATGGTTAAAATGAGAAGAATGTAAAGGTATTAAATGCCATCACTTCTTCTTCTTCTTCTTCTTCTTCTATGGCTCTCCGGTCCGTATTCGGTCCATGGCCTCCTCAATTCTCCTCTTCCATTCGGTCCTCTGTCCGAGGCTTTGACTGAGGTTTCGAAAAATCTTCCTTTTTACGGTGCAAGGTTGTTAGCCTTGCGACCAACTTGCAACCTGGAGGACCAGGGTACCTGTCTTAGTCTGACCTCTCCCCCTCGACCAATCTCGCTAGGGAGGGCCTGAAGGTATTTATGGAATATGAAGGTGAATTTCCAAGTTAGAAGACAAACTTCACTGTCAACTTTACCTCTGGAGAGAAAACCGTTGACACCGTTAGAGTCAGTATGAATGTGGACGCACAAGGAAATCTCCCTGACCATATCACAAAGGAAAACCTGCCGTTCAGCTTTTAATTTTCACTTGTACCTTTATCAGCTGAACTATCCTGTTTTATAAACAAAATTATAGGGGATAATTTAATCAAACAAGATTTCCCCACGGCAATCATCACCATACCTGGAACCTCCGCTGTTTGGCCTCTTCCTGCTTCTCGTCCAAGAGCTCATGTGACAGCGCCATTTGCTGATCCTCCAGTCGCTGCAAGCGACGAGGTGGATGTTTCCGTATTATACTTTCCTCGGTTACAGACACTTCAAAAGCCATTGGCTGAGCTGTACAGATATGGATATAACAATATCAGTCACGTTTATATATCCTTATATTCTGGTGGTGCGTCCATAACACAATTTATATAGCGCTCAGTTAGGAACTGGCAACTGGCGAGTACGAAAAAATGTGAGAAATGCTTGCAGTCCACTTTAAGGCGCTGTCTTGTCACGTGTTGGTCTCACACTACGAGAAAAACACGTGGGGCGCATTCCAGAAAAATGAGACATGGGAATAATCAGACCTAAATTAGACAAAGTGACAGAATAATATAGAATGTTACGCACTAAAAAGCTTGGGAATTTGCATTCACCATTCACTATTTTTAGCAAGATTAAATCAAGGAAGATAAGATGTGTGGGTCGCATATCACATACGAAAAACAAAAACAATTGTGATCATAAAACTTCAAGGAAAGAGAACCTTGATACACCAGGGCAAAGAAAGGAGGGAAATGGCCAAATATTAATTTTGTGAGGATGTGAAATAGATTTAATTAGTTCAAGACAGAGTCCAATTGAAAACTACTCTGAGCATGGTAATAACGCTTCAGGTTCCATCAAAGCAGGAAATTCTCTAGGAAGATCCCATACTGTGTAGACAGAACTGCCCTACTCTTATTCATATCAACTATCAATAAGCCAGCTTCTTAGTTCCTTAAGTAGTTGGATGACTGCTCAGTCAGTTTATTAGTTAAATGAACAGGGAAGTGAGCCAGTTAGTTACTTGGGCACATTTCGATTGTCTGCTGGAACTTCATTAGAATGGCGTATTGAAACAGATTCCAAGTGACCCAGTACAAACCGATGGGCTCCCGTTTCCCGCTGTTTAACGACCAGCGTACGCCTTCTTCCTTTGGTTGTTCCTTTTGAGGATCTCGTCTCTCCATGGCAGGAACTTCGGAGTTGCACTGCGTGAGGCCGCCCGATGCCTCCACCTCGCCGACAGAGTCCCCTATAGGCACCACAGCCGTCCGCTTAGACGACCCGCAACCCATATCCTCACTCATCCGGCAACAGGACTGTGGCAGTCCCTTCTAGAAGGAGACGAGGCGTGCTGTTAGCAAAGGGCACAGGGCAAGCCTTAACACAGAAACAGAGACGCATTTCGTACATCGTGGTGGTCTCCGAGTGCAGTCGTTACAGGAAAACTTAATGACCCCCACACATTTAGAGGCTTGGCACTGTTAATTGATTAAATAGGTTCAAAAGATAAAATTACTGTGAGCATATTTTAAGAAATGCCTAGTGTTTTAAGTAACAGGCAAGTAAAAATACGTATTTTGTTCCATTCCATTTCTCTTTCTGACTGTTTGGGTAACCCACACTTCGTTTTGAGGTCGTGTGACAAACAATTGAAATCCTGGATTAGGCTCTTGAAAACGTGTTTCGGTTTCTGCTATGAGTATAATATTAGACTTATACAGCAAATCGGCTTTCAGTTCAAATATTACTTCCGTTTATACTAATACAATCACACGTCCGCCATTTTATTCTGCAGTGCTTATAGACAAATGTCTTGAGAAGTGTAAAACAGTAACTCCCAGCAACTTGGTAGATATCTACGGTTACTCCATGCAGCACAGACTTTCTCGAGACGCTGACAGTCTCCCAGCTAGCCGAGAAATCTCTCGCTTTTATTGGAATCCGGAAACTTGTTATTGTGTTCCCTAGTGTCCACCATTGTTCCCTGGCTTATGCTAAATGAATCCAGACAAACCCGTCTTATTTAACAACCACTTTAATATTATATTCGAATCTATAGTTTTGTTGAGCAAAACATACGTAAATACCATAGGCAAACCATACTATTATAAATCACAACTGAAAGGGAGGTAGGATGGTACACGATAGCATACATTGTCATATCACTACACTGTTTTCCTTCGAAGTTAGTAATTCTGACAGTAGATGGCGGAGATATGATGATGTGCGAAGCAAAGGTAATGTTAAGAAAGCGAGAACTGTATGTAAAATATTAACAAGACATTTTCAGGGATTGCTTAAATTTTAAAAACTTCAATATATTTATTAATCACCGACAACATTTGGAATAGAACAAATTTATTAACATTCCATATATCCTTCATAGGCCTAAGCCAAGGATGTAGAATACGTCATAGCACAAATACAATACTTGCTTCTAACACTGATATAAATTTAACGACTGTTAATCAATTACGGTAGACATGTAGCCTCGAATTGCATGATTAACCCATTACGAATTTAAACTAAGTAAAATAAAGAAGACGTGGCCTATTTTAAGGTTATAATATGTCTAGAGAGACTGAGAGAAACCACACACGAAGCAAGAGTGCTAACGTATACCGGCTGCATTCAGTAGGACTTATTTTACTGTTTGCTCCATCTGAAATATATCCATCAGTTGTAATTAACGATTTCTCAAGATCACCGTACATTTTTAGGGGTTCTTTACGATTCACCACATCCAACCGAACGTGACCCAGCATCACAGGCACAATCAATAAGCAATTATACGTATTAAATGTTATATTCAAAACTCTCACTTAAATCAGTGAACATGTTTAGAAAACCTGCTTTAAAATCCCTGCAAATTCTGCAATAATTATCTTGCTTCTCATTCGACCGTACATGCCATATAACTCCTAGAGGAAAAATTCTAGAGAAGTTAACAGTCGATCAAGTAATCAGGAAATTCTTTACCTTGTATAGAACTCGGTATTTAATTACTATGTCCATATGAGAACACTACTGGCCTTTATTCTGAGTCAGATGACTCAATTGTAGGTCTACAAACCCCACCCTCACCATTTCTTTAAAATCCATTTTAGTATTATCCTTCCATCTATGCCTAGGTCTTCTGAGTACCATTCACAGTTGAAACAGTGTCGTTTCATAACCGACGATTCTACAGGCCAATAAATGAAACAGGAACGCAGAATTATTTCGACGTAATCTCCTTCGCTGAGAGCCGCTGATCCATAAAATTTGCTATTACTACAGCTCATACTGAAGCATCGCGGCTTCGAATACCGGTCCCAGGTACCAGCTACCCTGACAGAGGTCTTTGTAGTTTCCCTTGGTCCCTTATGGTTGAAAGGCTCCAAAAAGTAAGATAGTGTAATTGCGTCATATTGTGAATATTATATCAATTATTTATTTTTAATCCGTCTGATCACAATATAATTTTATTTAAAATTTCTTATAATTAAGATAATAAAATGTAAATGTTCCGAAATGTAAATCGATCAATCGATAAGGAAAATAAATGATATTTATTATCTTATTTATAAAAATTTTTAAATAAAATTATATTGTGATCAGACGTATTAAAAATAAATAATCCAAAAAGTAACTCAAGAATCTATCAAGAGGCCTGTGTTGTTTGTACTCCAATTCTACGTTTCTCTAACACCCGTCCACACGACGTATAAAATTAAGAGACGCGTAAGTTTCTCACATGTTATGAAATGCGTCTTTCTCAATTTTTGTAAAGGTTTGTGGTATATTTGAATGAATGTCTGGAGGGACTGAGGAAAACCAAGGTAAGCATCAGGACAACTGGCTTCCCCGACAGATATTTGAATCCGATGCCTCCCGAGTCCACAGGAATACTTCAAAGTACTCCGACATTATGATTGCAATTATTGTTGTTGTTGTTGCCGCCATCTTAAGTGACACCATGTCACGCTCGAGACCTTACTCGTGACGTCACATTTCGTGCACAGGCAGTACCACCACGCGGACATCCGCTGCCATGTCCGTATCCGGGCAACAGTGAAGTTTGCATCTTTAAATGGAAGTTGTTTCCGATATTAACGCACAGTGTGACTGACATGCTAGTCATGCATTTTGATATCGATTTTCCATTGTCAGGATTCATACGACTCTCCGGCATTCGTACCAACCCTCACATTACGTTTTAAAAACCCCGTTTCATAAAGAAGACAATGCTGACGACAGAATAAACATGCACTTTAAAGCGCATTGTCACTATTTGCACCACCTGCTTTAATATTCGATGACTCTGTATTTTGCCCACAGAATGTATTTGTATGATTTACATTATTCTGAGAATAAAAATCGATTGTTTCCAGAAACAGCATTGACCATTTGCTTTTGTAATGGAGAGGTGTCGCGTTTTCTTCGCAGCACGGACTGATCTTGTAAATGTTATTCAGATGACCTTCGTGCTTCAGAGGGCAAGCCATACGACCTGATGTGGAAGGACTTCTACTGGAGCTTAAACCACGTTGGTGCAGATTCTTAAATTACTTCATGACATCCCCTCCCCCCCGGCTCCTAATGCCAAATTTAATCAGTTCAATAGTTTCGATGTAGCAACACGCAGTTAGGCTTGTCGGTTCCATTATGAATTCCAGCTTTCGTTCTTTAAAATTGTAATAAGTTCAAGGAACATGTGAGATAAATTCATGAAAGAAGGGCAAATATCAAAAGTTAACAGACTCAAAGCTCGTTTATGTATACTTGCACGCAACACACATATCACACAAAAGTTTCACGGGGCACGTTGCATATAAATAATGACTAAATCATAAATATGCATTTTCCTAAGCGACATCTTGACTCCAACACATACGCTGCTTTAAAATACGTCTGTAAAATCCAGATAAAATTAAACCAGAAACTGTTTCTACCGTGACGTAATATCTCGCCTTTTTCTTGTAAAAAAACTCACAGGCGGGTCGGTAGCTAAATAACCTTTGCAGTAAATCAGCGTCGTTAAATAACCTAATAATCGTTACACCATATGAATAGATGAGCATACAAATGTTTATACAGCAGATCCCCGATTATCTGGATTGGTTTGAAAAATATATTTTTGCGGATAAACTAAACTCCCAGATAATCTGAAAAAATAAATGAAAAACACAAATGTAACCAATACGTAAATTTATTTAGACAAACACTACCCAAGTTTTAAAAGATTTACTAATAACAGAACGCATTTTATATAAAACTTAATACAGTACACACCAACTATTAAAAAGAGAATTCTAAAGGATAGTAATAACATTCTATTGTCGTAAATTTCATGTTTTATCAACAATTGATCTATGTTAATACGTAAATGTTACGTACGTTTTATTTATTTATTTATTTCTAAAAATTCCTATCACATTTTCTAAACTAATTTTCAATTTTCGTCGGCAGTCTAATGTAGTACACAAGACAAAAGCAAACAACGGTCTCTGTGAGAGAACTGGACTGAAAAAAAAATCTACATGACGTAGGCCAGTCAGTGGTCGAAGTTTTCAGTTTATTCTTTTGCATAAACATTCATAATGGCGTCGAGCCAAGACAGGAGTTTTATAAAGAAACTAAAACTGATAATCGCATGAGGAGTTCAAAGAGCGAAAAATTACTTGGTTTACAGTTAGATTTCCGCATGAAATATGGTTACGATAGCACCCAACGGCATTCAACTGTTGATTAACTTATTTCACTATACACGTCACTTCTTAAAATTTTTCCATTCACAGACTCCCTCTGACAAGATTCTGTCTAAAATGCAGGGCAAATGACTAAAAAGAACACCTCGCAATTATTAGCAGCAATGATTTATTGCTGATCAACACAGCAGAAAAAGAGAGTTATCGCGGTAATGCAGAGGACGACGTTGTTCTGGGTTCTCAAAAGCACACTGTATGAAGTTTATTTCCTCCAAGCAAACTCTCCTATCACAATGATTATGGAACCACAGATGGGTGTAATTCAGAATGTCTCAACGTTCCTTATCGCACATTACACAATAAATATTTATCTACTCCAAGATCAAACCGCTTTTTTTCCTCGTGGTGAATTTGTCCGTCATTTCATTTGGGTTACGTTCCTTCAACAAAAATTAATAAACTCGCTGGCACATTTCTGGCTAATTAAGCCTGTAATTTCCAGACTTTGTTCTGATATTCCGTACAACCGTCTGTAAACGAAGCTGTAGTCACGTGTTAATACAATATGTTTAGCGAACACGCAGCAGCCCTTCCCATTAAATGTTTTAAGTAGTTGTTCTTTATTTTCTATTCTCTTTCATTTATCTTTCTGTCGGTTTCTACCTTTCGTTCTCTGTGCTTTCATTTATTCCTTAAGTACAAAGTTCAGACCCCACATTCACAATACAATTCTAAACATCTTCTGTGGTCCAGCCCCAAACCCACAATAGGGAGTTTATATTTGAATCTTCTTGTTTAAAATTGCCACTGAGTTGCATGACAGGATGGTCTAGTGACACACAAACATGACCCAAACTTATCTGTTAAGACAAGTTAAAAATCCATGTGTGCCCTATCACAGACATGGTGACCCGATTATGATTTACATGTGGTCCACTATATTGACCTCGTCCGTCCACATAGTTTGTAAACAGGTTCGTTTCTATTTACTTTGTGTAATAGCACGCTACATAAGTCCTCAGCTTCGTGTCTAGAACAAAACACAAATACTTCAACTAATCTTACAGATATGAAATTCTTGTTTCATTTCGAAGTTAGTTCGTGAAGGCATTTGAAAGTCGTTCAATAACAGCCGTTATAATGCATGGTCGCCTTCTCATTACAGCTTTGGACAGTACGTTCCACTAAGACGTAGTTTTGTAGATTATCGAAATAATATAGGATGGCATTACGAAGAGTAACTAGGAATCTAGTCGATATCAATATGTCTTATATCGATACGATACAAATCTGATAAAGTTAATCCTACGCCAATAAGGATTCACTGACTAATTTATTAATTTTTATTAATTTTGCGTCAAGCAAATAAAAATTAAAAACAATGTTTAAGACTGAACTCTATCATTTAAAAGGTTCTAATTACTAGCTGCCAACAACTTGCCATTGTACGTCACATTTAAATATAGGAATTCCTAAAACAAATAAAGACGAGACAAAAGCATTTCGACAACTTAAATTTGTTGCTATTTAAAATACCTTAAACCGACAAATTTATTCGATATCAAAATAAACATTCCCGATATCGATACGAAATTCCACATATCAGTTCTCGCGGTGAAACATTCCTTCCTACTGCAGGCTACTTGGCCATTTCGTACACACTGCATCGCGATTTGATCTCATCAGGCAGTCTTAAGGAATGCGGCAGGTTAGCCTCAGGATGCGGCCACTTTGCCCCACCGTAAGGCTCGACGAGGCACAGAGACGATCTGGATCTTGTGACGAAGAAGCACTGTCATAAACGAAACTCAGAGCCGGGATCTGCTGAACGCGAAACCTGAGTGTTAACCAATGTTGCAGTGGGACGTTCTGCAGAGGAAATGGCTTGGACTGTTTCAGGGCACTGCACCGGCACTAACTTGGGAGGACTGAGAGGTACGACGATAACCACTGTCACGACAGCCAGGAGGGGTTAAATCATCCAACATCTTACACCCCTTAATAAAATGATAAGACACAGAATTAGAGAAACAACATACCTTCTGTTTAATTCCTCAGGGAAGATATTCCAACATCCACTTCTTTCATTCCTATAGAATCTAATTCTTCTTGTTTCAGTGTCACGATTGGACAAATACAAGGGTTCTGTAACGAACAAGTCGCCATCACGCTGTATTCGGTAACTGGAGGCAAAGCACTTGAACAACAGTTGAACAGAGCAACCCTGAAGCTGTTTTAATGAATACTCACAATCCGCAAAACACGAAAGCAATTTAACATAAATTCTCTTTCAGTTCAATAAAACTTACAACCGAAGTTACATACAGCAATTACAGAAAGGGGGTGTAACTTACCTGCTTTAAAGTAAGCCTTGAGATGAAAGCTTTTGTCACTGTGGTATGTGTCCGAACTGAAGCGAATGCAAGGTGTAACAAACAAATGTCACGCACGCGCAGAAACAACCCCTGTCTACCTGTTGGGGGAGATGTTTGATTAAGGCGGCAAAATCGTTATATTGGTTCGCGGTAAGAAAAGTGTATGTCGTGCTGGTGGCATAACAGTCGCCTATCTCATAACAAAATGCAAAATTAGCGCGCGTGTTCAAAGGTCAACAGATGTTCATGAATACCAGAGGTCAAAGCCCGGGAAGATTGGTTTTTTCTGGACCCTGAAACCACAACTGCAAGGACCAAGACATATTTCGTTACTGGTCTTCTGGGTTGCAATGCCGTTACCAACAAAAAACACAGTGCCTCCGAAACGTTGGTACCTATCCACAGATCATTCGGGGTTACAACCCAACAGAAAAACATCGACGTTTTTACCGTCTTGAGAATGTAAAACCTCACACCGGATTTTATAGACTACCTGTGTCACGTCCATTATATTGAGTCCATAACGTATATCAACAGACACGCCATTAATAACACAAAGTGAAGGGCTTTCGTAAACAGCATGACCATCCATAAACAATGCCAACATGTCGCTGCAGCGCTTAATCTAAGATCTTTAACTGTTTTGTGGTGATAATTACAGTTTGATATATGAAATTTGTACGGCAACGTTAATAACAAGTCTGCTAACTGTGTACACTTTTGTGCTTTGGTTTGCTATAACGTCATCAATTAACGTAACAGCTATGAGCTCGCCGATCGCTTATAACTAACAGACTGACAGACCAAGTGACTGACTACACGTAAAGTTCTTCTCTGAATGTCTTTGGCGACAGTCTTATATTGCTGCTTTCTGTTCTATATTTTTAAAAAAAGTCCGTTTTTTAACTCTTAAAATATAGTGTCTTCAACATAATATTTCTCCCTCTTTTTACCCGAATGTGAAAGAAGATGCCCCATCACAACCTAATTATCCAATACACAGTTTAATACTACCCCCCCCCCCCTCCATCTGTAAGTACATTTCTCAACTGACCTCATGTCTGCTAAATGTCGTGATCATTTTGAAACTCCGTGTTATGTCATTTATCATGTTCCCTTTCACTTCAACTTTCTTAGAACCGAATATTTTCAACAGAACTTCTTTTTCAAACATTTTCATATCTTAGAGTAAAAACAATTGTTTACGTCCATTTAAACAATACAGAGACTTGAATTTAACCCCACAGAAAATAAAGGAACCACGTTTCACACCCACATAACACAAGATACAAGTTTCATCTACCTGAGAATCAAAAAGATTATCTTTCACGCCCATACAAATGAACAGGTGAAGTTAAGCGGATACTACATTTTATTTCTCTAAATGACGGATTGGGGCGGCCTCCTTTTATAAGCAGCGCGACAAACAGAGATGAGAAACGCTGCTTCGGCTGGATACAAGTTCTCTTGCTGTGTGGGGTCACTCAATCATTGCACCGCTAACACAACCCAACAGAACGATTTCCAAATCCGGAGAAAATTTATACAATCAGGGCAACCACTTTCATATTTTGTATACTTAAGCTACACACATTCATTAACTTTGCAAGATAGAATTAGTTATTCCGAACACACGGCTTTTTATTTAATATTGCATAAAAAACGATGCTTTCGCCCGAACACTTCACGAAATATGTAACTGATGACAAGTACTTCATCAAACATTGCAAATAGTAACTTTTATTTTGAAGTCAAAGAAATACGTTCATAAACATATCACGAAATTTCTAGTATTGAACCAATACAGGTTTTTGGACCTAAGGGGAGTGCCCAGATACGGAAATATGTTATTCTTACATAAAATGTACAAAAATTTACTTTGCACAGCCACTTTCTCTGCACACAGGGGCGCTTCGTAGGCGTTATCATTATCACGCACACTAATATTTGACAAAAAATTCGAAATCAATATCACTTACGATGAAAACGTGCAGTCTATAGAATTAACGATACATCCGGTAATAAATTATTTCTGTAAATATTTTGTTCGTGTTTTCAACATGCAGACCTACTCAAATAGATCTAACCTATTTGATCTTTAAAGTACTAATACGTCAGCCTATATTATCCGATTTAGAGCAAAACAACTTCATGGGCGAAGTTAAATTAATAATAACTTTAAATTCCAAATGTAATTAAAATAGATTCTTCCAGAACGGCGATTATATGCAGACATTCTTATGAAAGACGTCTGAAAGTACAAAATTTTCATTACTCTGAGTCGAACCAAGTACCTAGGTAGGGAGTGAAGCCCTCACCAAAGACCGAAATGACATAGTGAATATCCAGCATCGTTAAATTATAACCTACCCTAGTGTCACTTCGCTATTAGAAATCAAACATGGACTGCCCCGGGATAGAGATCGATCTCTCGCGGCCAGAAGCCAGCGTCCGTCCCTTGAACCACGACACCGGCGGACGGCAGGCTACAATCAGGCTACGTCTGTCTTCAGAAACCCCGCGTGAATCCTATGCTACTGCAGTGGACTGAATCCGAATTTGGAAAAGTGAAAAAAAAAAGAGTAACGGACGAAATTTTGGAAATAAGCAACGAAACAGGACAACTACTCGTTGTCCATTGTCCAACATATAAGTTATTCAAATTTACAAAGAATGACGTTTCGGGAACTGGGTGTGCTATGGTATTCAGGTAATTTACTGGTTGTCATTATACCGACAAATTATCATCATCATCATAATCATTATTACCATCACCATCACCACTACAACACACCATGTTACAGTCCATCTGTCCGTAATCAAGGAGCGCATTTTATAATATTATCAGTGACAACAGTCGAGAACAAACGTGGAGCACCTTGTATACTAACCAGTAACAACTGCATAAAATTCATCTATCAAATCAATTAATCTACCTAATCATCCAACTACCCGTCTAACCAAAACCAGTGCATCTAGTTGTGGGCGGTTACCGAACATGCAAAAATATCCCGTACCTATAAAGCACAAAACGTCTTCGCCCTTAAGAAAAGCATCTGAGTTTCTACCTTATCGTGAACTTGGTTTAGGGGCAACTTGTACGATGACATTTGCACTTAACTCAGTGAATGTACATACTCCTTCCTATTTAGGTAACGAATTATAAAAATAAGGCACGCAGCACAATGTGGTCGGTCGCCGACTATTCAAATGAGACCGAGCAGAAATGGACGCGGCTCTGATCAGTATGCCGAGAGGTGCGACGCGATCTTCATCACTCTAATTATGGACAACTTTCCGGTACTTTAAAGGTACTGTTGCCTTTTGGAAACTTCAAGGTTAATAACATACGTAGCACATGTGCTACGTGGAAAATTTGCCATTCACAATATCGACAGCTATTAAGCTGACAGCGTGCATTTACATTGAATAGACAGTTCGCCGAAACCTGTGTCGGGGGCTCAGGACA
>NW_019059899.1:0-12803 GCF_000696155.1 Zootermopsis nevadensis
ACAAGATCACACCGTAGGTTTTCAGAAATGAGGCTTCTAAATTTCTCAAGGTCACTTGAAAATCATTTTTTAAAGCGCATATTTCTGCCGGTCTGTAGGAGTCTGAGCCCCTTACGTTGCTTCGTGTGGTTAATTTTGTATCGTTTCAAGTTCTGTTATTACAGGATAGGTATGTTTTGGTCACGTAACTGTAACAAGGTCCCCCTTGTCCAGTGTAATTACTGACCCCTCAGTATTCCATTTTGATTTAGCGGTCAAAGCAGTTTCAATATTCGACTGAAGTAAAGAAGTACACGCATTGCTCTTAATATAAAGAGCTTTAGGCAAGGAAATTTTAAAGAATTTGCCTTTATCACACGGTCGTGGAAGTGAGTTCAAAGTCAGATAATTTCTTTTACTTTTTACTGGTAAAAACACTTAATGCATAACGGAAGTGGAGGTATAGAGCTCCGCGCATTCTTAAGCTAAGTACTATATGCAGTTAAGTAGTCAGCTTCACTCCCCTGGCCGCTTTAACCCTAGGATTCGTTGGACAGCGGGCTGGATGTCTCTCAGAGCCTATATGGAAGCGATGTTAAATTGAAAAATCATTCTCTTTCGGGGAATCAACTCGTCCTGCCTTTGCCAAGTTATTTACATAATTGCAATGTCCTAATTCCTAATATTTGCATGGATAAGCCGACTAGAACTCGTGGGGACGACAGGTTCCATGTGTTTCGTTTTGAGCTTGGTCGCTCTGCGTGGAAGGTGGGAGGGGGGGGACAGGATATTGGAAAAGGATCCCTAGGGATTCAGTCCCAGGCAATAAAATTAATGTAAGGTCATATTAGAATCAGGACCTTAATCTGAGCTACACGTCTACGAAATAAAGCAGGGGAGAGAGTGAGAATAAAAATAATATAAATTGTATTTTATTTAATTATTTTTTACTCACAATATTCCCGTCTTCCTAGCTTCATAATTCACCATCTTTATGTGAACTAAAGTTTCATCACCGTGTTCACAAGAGCGTTCTATTCATCTCTATTCCAAACCAGATAAATCCTATCCAAAACCTATCGCCCTACTTCTTTAACATCCATTTTAATATTATCCATCCATCTACGTGTTGGTCTCCCAAATGGTATATCCTCTTCACGTATTTCAATTAAAGTACTGTGCTAATTTATTATACAATCATGCGTTCTACATGTCCCGCTCATCTAATATTCATTGATTTACTGCTCTTGGTATAAGGTATAAATTATAAAGTTCCTTATTATGTAATTTTCGCCATTTTATATTTTCGTTAAAATATTCTCCTCGGAACTTTTCTCTTTAGAGTTAGAAACCAAGTTGTTTTACGTAAGTTTTATAATTGCGTTTCAGATAGAATACGGAAAGTTTAAAAAAAAAAAACTCTGAATTGAACGTTAGCAAGGATCCCCTGAATATTATCTACTCTTAATTCCAATTATATGAAAACTACGAACATCTGTTTCGCCTATTCTAATGAGTAATTGGCATTTCATCTCCTTGAACTAAACTTTTATCAAAATTTAAACAGACGAAGTCACTCTCACCCCAGCCAAACTACACGGCTACTTGATAACCAGTCGTGCCATTTTGGGTAACACTGCTGCCAATTTTACTCATCAGCAAACTGGACTGTTAGTCTAAAATCCATTATCTCATTACACTGGTTCGGTACACAACGCAATACACAGCATAATGAGGTTATACGCTGTTACTGTACAATACTTGTTTTAAGTGAACTTAAATAAAAATAAGCAGTGAATATACAATGGATGCGAGTTTAGGTGTTCGGAAGTCATCGTTAGAAAAATATACTGATTTTGGAAAATAGTATAATCTGTTTATTAATATATGTTATTACCAATAACCAAATACAATAGGTTAATTAATGAATAGTACATTGGAAGGGATCTGAAAGGAAATTGCTAGATAATATACCGGCGTTTGCCTGAAGGAAATAGAGTATCTAGGACAGCAAACTCTTCTTTTAATTTCTGGAAATAACTCGTTTGTATTCTGATTTATCAGTAGAAGTCCTTTCACCGCATGACTTATCTAAGCACATGAAAACTTGAAAGAAAAAATCTTTGGTTGGAAACCCGTTTTATAAAACGGGAGAAAAAACGTTATTTGGAAGCTTTCGAGCTCAAAGAGTTACGCTGGAGACAATTTAAGAACTCGTAACTCTACTCCTGAATCAGATTAGATTAGTTCATTAGGTCATTTTTCTTGAGATCATTACAAATAAATCACAAATTACGAAATACACACACACACACATTCTGATGCGTTCACTACAACTTCACGTTTGAACCTTTTAAATGGACGTAGGATTCCCCATTTAGGGGATTCCCCATTTTAAGTACACTGGTGAGAGACGAACGCATGTAGATGTTCATGTGAACTGCCTGTTAATGTTCTCAAATTTCAACTAACAGACGGACAAAGCGACTTTAAGGTCCATTTGCAAATTTCCGATAAGTTTCCAATTCATGCAAAATTCCATAATTCAATATTCCCTAACACAGTTAAAAATGCAAACATGCAAATATCAGGGTCTGTGTCTTCGTGGAGGGAGCTTACTTCTTGCAAGGTTTGTAGAACGTTTAATACTGCCATGACTCGGTCTCCAGTGCCACGTTAGTTGAAACAGGTTGCACTATGAGGTGAGAATATTAGAAATACTTCATACCCTTGCAACCATAAACAAATTAAGACACTTTGGAAGAATCAAAAAATTCAATGTTACGTCAAATTTACATAATTATTTAATTAGAAACAAAAGAAATTATTTCATTCAGTCTTAAGGAAAAGATAAGATCTGGAAGAATGAAAATTAAAAAGAAAGATTCGTATTCCATGTCTGATCTCTTCTGCTGCTCTGTTCATTTGAGTGCTATGCCACATGACAGCAAAAGCCCCTGCGAGTTATGTGACTCTTCTGTCCCTTAATCAGCCCGCGCATCAGAGCCATTAGTGCATCCATTAGCTATTACGACATTAGCGGAGTCAACTCCAATTTCAGCTGGGCGAATTTCTAGCAAAAATTAATAGTGATAGTTCTAACTTCTCCATGCGCACATTTCGTTCTTAAGATGTGGTCCCTCGTTCCTTTTGTATCGCGAATTTGTTTGAGGACTACACGGTACAGAATGTCCCAAAAATATGTATGCACACATTCAATGAAATGAAATGAAAATTCAGAACATGTTGCAATTCTGTTGTATTTTTCTCTCATGATACATTGTGTTTTTTCTGATCATAGCAGAAATAAAATTATATTACACATAAATTACAGAGACGATATCCAGGCAACTAATTACAATGATTATTTAATTACTTAACATGAATTTCTCCATATGTACATAACAACCATTGTTGTAATATTATTGTTCATTGTTAAACACATGGAAGTTGTCAACACTGATCACGGCCATATTTAACAGTTCTTCAAAAATAGGAATAACATCTCTGGAACTAAAATAAAATAAAAATTGGATGAGTCAATAAACACATGCTCATTCCCGTGGATACAAAATCATATCACACTCTAGCAACACTTTGCTTATCACAGCTTACGATCTTGGGAGAATATGAAGGAAAAATTTATCACATTTCACACTGTTGTTACGAAACTAATTACTGAATTATGGAAACCAATTTTCACTTTATAATTCTAAGCAGTTTGAAAGAATTCATTACACATCTTTCATTCATGCCTGTACATATTGTTATCAATTTTAAAAATTAAAATTATCATGTATATATGATGTCTTTATAGGCCCATAACCTAATTTTTTGTGCAACTCTCCAGTATTACCAACACGAAAATGTACCAGAATAAAGTAAAACTAACCTTCAAACAAGCGAAAAACTTCACAGAAAAAAAAACGTAAGATAAAATCGTGCAGAATATTTGTGAACGTGTGCAACTGAATATTCTAATCCGACAGGACATCTTAATTACTGATACAACTTTTCTTCAACGTCTTAAATAAATAAAATGTCCATAAAAAGTTAAAAAAAATATACCTCCTGGATACTGGAAGGGTGATTCTTTCAACTGTGAAGATGGTTAATGGAGTTTACAGAAACTAGTAGCATATCTTCTGGCAGAGTTGAATTCGTGTAAATACCACGATTTGATCATCTGCGGGTCACTTACACTCGTGAAGTAACATTATAATTAACCATTTCCAAAAACAGGGGGCTGATTAGTTTAAATATCCATATAGCATAATCTGCAATTCGGCGCAAAAAAACCAAAAAAACTCTCTCTTCAGTTGCACTTACTCAACAAACATCTACGTCGATGTTTCGCAAAGTGTGGTTCGCACACCACTCATGACACAGAAAAGGATTTCAATGCGTACATGACAAAAATTAGTTATCGTATTTCTTCAATTTTTAGAATCTTTTTTTTTTCATATATTAAAATTTCTGAAATCACGTTGTGTCTTACTTTGACGACGTCAAAGAATCAACATAGCGTATTTTTTTTTCTAAAAATCTATTACTAAAAAAAAGGGCACAATTTTTGCAATAAACGGGACATTCAAATCAAGAAAATATGTAAATAAAAATTATTTCAGAGTTCCATCTGATAGACGAACTTTAATATAAAGAAAATTTAAAATAAAAATTTGTTAACACGTAAATCTTTTATGCTTCTGTAAATATTTTAGCTTAGCTCACAGCATTTTTCTTTAGACTGTACCTAAAACTTATTCAAAACGAATCAGAAACAACTGCGTTCTACGTTTTATGAAACGGGTAAATATATTTCACTAATTTATTCATACATTTTTCATGGCCCTTCATTGCTTTTAGTTACCACTTGCAATTTTACTCGCTGTAACAATATAATACTCATCATTAAGGAATGTAATGTTTGCTTCTCAGTACAGCAATTAGTATTTACAATATTATGGAATGGCGTTTGCCAAGCACAGACATTTTGTACAGTGATTACGCTCGCTTACGCAAGATAAAAGAATCGATACAACTGTCAAAAATAAATAATTCTAATAAATAAATTCAGCCCAGAAAACACAAAAACAAAATGTGTTATCGATTTAACATTTGGTACATTTTAATACTTTTCATAAGATAGTGTAGCTGCGTTATATTGTGACTTATTAAATTAAAATTAATTATTTGGTTATTCCGTCAAATCACAATGTATTTAAAATAAGATAATTAAAATATCATTCTGTGTTCCATATCGTATAATCGATTTACAATTGGAACAGTTCCAATTGTAAATCGATTATTCGATATGGAACACAGAATGATATTTTAATTATTTTAATTATCTTATTTTAAATACATTATGATTTGACGGAATAACCAAATAATTAATTTTAATTTTAATACTTTGTTATTCTGCAGCCAAAAATGTGGCTAAATAAATTGTTTATAATACGTGAACGTACGTAGATAAACCCACAGTCAGCATTTTCATTTTTTTCAGTCAGAAGTTTCCCGCGTAAAAATAACATTTTTCTTTTCTGTCTTACGTCTAAGGAAACCGCCTCACAGACTTAGTCACTCAATACTGTTCCACTGTAATTATAACTGAGTTTCAAAAGTACGAACTTTAAAATATTTTCAAACCTTGTACCACACTGCACGCAGAGCAAAGTGAAGATTTAGAACAGATTTAACTGAAACCATCAAAAAATATCAGGCCAAAATTAAAAGTTAAATACGTAACAGATGATTACATGTTCATAACATTTATCTGTTTGATAATGCATTTAATATTTAAAACCCAGATTCCAATGACAAACTACATTGAAATTATACAAAAATCATCAAGATTCTTTCACGACTTTACAGAATTACTGTACAAAAACCTAACGTTCACGAAATTTCTTATCATAAGCTCAGCGAGAATTTTGATGGTGTCACGCGAAATGAAATTTTGCAGATGCGGTTACTGAACTGACAACTGCCGATGTACTCAATCAGCTGCAGTCAGACCACTGAAACCTGATTTGTATTTACTAAAAGAAAAATTTAAATACTCAAATATTATTAGGGTGATCAAATCAAGGACGGTGAAACGGACAAACCACGTAGCATGCAAGGAGTAGTTGAGTAACGCACACAAAATTTTAGCTAGCAATCATAAAGGGAAGAGACGACTTGGAAGATCGAAGCGTAGATAGGATAATATTAAAAAAGATTTTAAAGAAATAAGAAGTCGTCTCCTTTACAGGAGGTTGACGACAGGTCCATATGAACAGGATCCTTCCATCCTTTTCTCGGACTGGGACCTGTTCATATACGTTCTTGGCAGATGATCCAGAAGTGGTTTGCCATTGCCTTCTTCTGTGTGTGAATGGGATGCCACGGAGAAACCGGGGAAGCCCCCGGAGGAAAACTCCGTGTTGCCTAGACCACGGCCTTGCCCAACACAAGTTATAAATTGGGGGCACCGCCGGGAATCGAACCCGGGATCCCGCTAGTCCACCGTGGAAGATCAAATGAGTAGGGACATGGATTTGATTTGATTAGTTCAAGACAAGTTTCAATGGTGGATTCTTGTGGACATAGTAATGCATTTTTGGATTCAACGGAAGGCAGGGACCTTCTTTTAGTACCAAATTCTCAAAAAACGTTGCTTCGTGACATAAATTAGTTTATTAGATGTTTGTAAAAGAACATCTTTCATCAGAATTTGGAAGAAAATGAAGAAAATATGTACACATATTTGCTCGCAACACTTCTCCCTTAAATCTTAGGTAGCAATAATTTACTTTTTCTCCTTATATGAATTCTGACCTTAATTTTTTTTGTGATTTGCTTAACAGCAAACATAAAGGAAATGTTTTATCGGTTCCTCTGACACCATCAACGATTAAATTAGCATCAACCTCGTGTTTAACACGATTTGATTTCACGGGTTATGACACAAAAGTTCCTTTTTCAAGGATATAAATTAGAGACACGGATAAACTGTCTTCCTGACAAAATTTCAAATTTGTATTTATATTTGAAATGACCCGATTGTGGCAAGTAATCAAATTCGTTACCTGAACAAATTAATTAATTAATGATTAATTAATAATTAATGAAGCCAATAATTCCTAAACTATTATCAACATAAAACCATACGATTTTTACGCATATAAAAAAATCAGAGGTTAAAAGTCACCTTCTGCACCAGAAATAGGCATGGGACAGTGCGACAATCATCGTACAGGACGTGAAAGTAAAATCTAGAACAATGCCTTTGGGCCAAATGACGCAAGTGATAAGGAAATGTGGAATATTAAAATCAGTCTTGAACTTCAACTTCTTGTTCAATATCAACAGAAAATATGAACGTACTAATTCATGAATAATGTACCTTCTAACAGTACAAAATTGTTTTTGAAATTTTTCAACCAATTACAGTGGCTAATTCATAAAACGATCCTCTACTAATACAGAAGGGAAAAGTGACGTTACGACGAAATAGCATGTCATAATCCTTACTGACTAAGAATCCTTTCTTTTTTGGGTCAAATTAAATGAACAGATTTATTTTGGGCTACAGATGTGTAGCGTGAAAGTCTACATTTCCTTAAATATCTATTGAATACAATGCAGCAAAATGGAACAGGTGTCTGACATAAGCGACTAGGATAGAATTGCCTTAGTCGAAGGACGCAAAATATCTTAAAACAGCAACGTCCTTTTTTACCGATCGCTACAAAAATTTTGGCTAAAACATTTTTGTACCGGTAAATACCTTTCAAGAGACGGTATTTTATCAACTGTTTGATCACGTAGCATGAGATTACTTTATTACAAATTGGAAATAATAACGAACGAAGAACTCGTAGTCTTTGTTAAAGAACTGTGCCAGAATCAGTTTGGAAAGACGAAGGAAAAATAAAAACTATGTAGGATTTGAGGTTTTCACGGTGGTGAGAATGAAGATTTCTGTCTTCTGGGTTGTCGCGCTGTGTAGTCTGGTCGATGTTAACCAACGTTTCGGAGGTCATACTGACGGAGTATGACAGAATGACCTCTGAAACGTTGGTTAATATCGACCAGACTACACAGCGCAACAACCCAGAATAAAAGCAAACTTAGGTAATAAGGATACCACAGGACGAAACTTGGACCACCCTAATACGAAGCAAAATTGCTAACGACTACAATGCAACACATAGTCGTACAAGGCCAATAATCATCTTTCGTTGGCCTTGCATCGCGGCTTACGTGCAGTCCAGCCAACTGTGTCACCACTGTTAAACCTGAGTATCCCCGTATGATAAAGGTTAAAGCAACATCTTATTTAAAAAAAAAAGTACTGAAATATTTTTTTCCAAAATTGAGAAAAAAATAAATCTATTGCTTTAATTGTAGAATTTTTGGCTAAATGTGTTAAAATTTTCCAAACGGGATGCACATTTAATTTACTTACACTGTACACAAATTGAGCAGCACTTGAACCGTGTTCCCTGTATCGAGAGGACTACGTAGCGCGACATCCCATTTGACATTCATCTTATTTACATTTTTGAATGTTGCCAGAACACATGAATCCTACTATGACGCAGTCCAAAGTACACTTCCAGTTAAATACTGCTCTGCCCCACTTCCCAAAAAAACAAATTACTTTTGTGAGTCTCATATCGAGCACAGAGGATGACAACATTTCAAAGATTAGAGCCTCAAATTATCTCACTGGTGGCTTAACAAACATAAACAGATTTCTGTCTTCTGGGTCGTCGCCCTGATGACGGAGGCGGTATGACCTCTGAAACGTTGGTTAACATCGACCAGACTACGCGGCGCAACAACCCAGAAGACGGAAATCTTCACATTTATACATTTTATACAACACATATGGAAATAAATCGGAACAGATTTACAACAGTTTCAAAGCATTTCAAATCCTAACGCATTTGTTTACGGGCGAGTGAAGGCATGTGAATTGTCTATAATATTTAGCACCGTCTAAAATAACACGAAGGTCAGGCAGCGTTTGATTCGGTTTTACCAAACGTAATAACTGCAGTAACTCTGTTTCAGTTATTAAGTATAACGAATACCAAAGCGTTCGTAAGTGGCGCTCACTAAGCGCTCTGCTAATTAAGCTTCACATTTAATTCGTAAGAAAACTAAATTATATTGTAGCTTTACACATAAATAAAAATCCATAAATTAATGTAAATTAAAAAGTTTGTAGTCATAAAAAAAATCCAAAAATATATAACAAAATATTCGGTACGTAACTACGGAATGTGATTGTTGTAACGTACTCCACCCCACTAACCCACACAGGAACAGAACACAAAAAAAAAATAATAAGGAAAGATTACACGATTGTCAGAAAAATATAAAGACGTGATTTAAGGTGTGGAAAATTGGTAATAGTTTGAAAAAAAAAAGCTACAAAATTTCAGAATTCTGTGGTAAACTTCAACTATACAAAGACGCATATAATATACGGAATGTTCAAATTTTTCTCTTTAATTTTGAATTTAAACAAATGACACGCATACAAGACTGGAAACGCGAATGCTTCGAACGTAGTTATGAAAGTCGCCGTCTACCATCTGTTTTATATTGGATGATGGACAAAAGTCCCCGATCACTTGTATTCTCCCACAACCTCCTTCTCTTCTCGAGGTCCCGGATTACCCGACTCGTCTATTTCTTTTCAAATTTTAATTTCGACAAAATTCCCAGTATCATTGTTGCACTCGTTCTTTTTAAATGTCCAAACCATTGTAGTCCGTTCGCTACCAACACTACTAAAAAAAAATTTTTGGTTCCAACTGCTCTAAAAATTTAATTTCTAATTTTATTTGTTCTCGTTTCTTCCCTCAACATTTCTCAAAAATTTCATAACTAATTCTTGGATTCTGCTTTCATTTCTCTTTGTAAGGGTCCACATATCAACAGTAAATGTCAAAAACTGGTTTAAAATACAATTTTCAAGCACTGCTTTGAAATGTCTGTTATTATATTATTATTTTCGTAACTTGATAAAATTTTCAACAATTTTGTATTTTTCTATAGTTTTGAATTTATTTCACTCCCAAAATAAATAAATTATTCCACTGCCTTAACCAAAGTGCCATAACTCTTATTCTCATTTTTGTGCCTACAATCCTTGAAACATTGAGAATAAAAATATAAAATATAAAAATTTTGAATGTCATTAATGTGTGTGAATCTGAATTTTGACAGTCATTAGCAATGGTTTTGCAGTACAGTAACAATCATGAAATTAAAAAAAACTGATAAAAATAACTAAAAGGAAAATTTTACCAACTAACGAGGGACATTCTCTGGACACGGACAATGCTTAAGGAAAAAAATATGCCTATTTAAAAGTTGCTACATGTCCATATTAATACACGGAGCAGAAATGTTGAAAGGGACTAAGCAAATAATGGCGACAGAAATTAGATTTTTAACAGCGAAAGGAAAATTCAAGAGGTCAAGGCAGAAATAACAGTTTAGGAAAGTTGTCACACATACGGAAAGAAGAAATAAAGAACATGAGAAGATAAAGAACAGAAGCTGTGGGAAGACGGAGACAGACGAGTATTAAAATTATAATTACGACGATCACGTCCAAAACACGAGAATAATTTGAAACACGGCGCATATTATCGACAACAGAAAGAATAAAACAGACAGTTCAGAAGGCAAAAGTTCTGATGTGATCTACAGCATTCATAAAGTTTCATTTGGCAATTCGCTGCTATGATTTATGTCTCAGTGCATTAACCAAAGAAATTCTGACGCGATGTCGATTCACATTCCTAGGAAAATATCTTATCACAGGCAGCACGTAACAAAATTAATGATAACACAAGATTCCCCGACATGCAACATTGACAAGACTACCACTAAAACACGTCCCGGAGAAAGAAGCATGAGAGACAGCGCACACCACAGAAACAAGAGAAACAACAGTACCTGAAACGTAATTAATGCACTGAACGTTAACACCCGTTCCTTTATTAGCCATGCAACTATGTTTCTATCTACAGGTATTATAAATGCAGTGAAATATAAAGTTTAGATTTGTACATTGACTTTATAAATAACTTATACCAAGGTTTAAAATTAAAAGCTTAAGATACTAACTACGAAAAAAAGCATGGTTCCTCATTCATGCAAACCTAATAGTTGCAGAATAATGCATGTCAATGAGAGAAGGCATCAAGTAGGTTAGGTTATCTTAGGTTAGGTCAGGTATTGTTCCTATCGCGACATACAATGTAATGAACATCCAAACTCGAGATTTAATCAATAACAGAATGAATATGCCCCACTTAATAGTACCTGCACCTTGTTGTGGTGGTGGGGCCGACTACCTCAGTGACCTCAAGAGCTATGCTGGCGGTACCATAGCTACTGATAGGGCCTCCCTAGCCAGATTGGTTCGAGGGGGAGAGGTACCCTGGTCCTCCAGGTTGGGGGTTGGTCGCAAGGCTAACAATCTTGCACCGTAAAAAGGAAGATGTTTCGAAACCTCAATCAAAGCCTCGGATAGACGGACCTAACAGAGGACCGAATGGAAGAGGAGAATTGAGGAGGCCGTGGACCGAATACGGACCGGAGAGCCATAGAAGAATAATAAGAAGAAGAATGAATATGACATAAACATGATTGGGTACAGAGATAAGGAGGATACAAGCGTGAGGAAACGGCAGAACCGTAGTGTAGAAGCTGTGCCACTCACAAGGATCTCTGGTCACTCGGCAAGAACGCTTGACCCGGTTCCTGTAACCCCGCATGAATGGCAAAAGCTCTTCAGCTTTAAGCTGCTAAACAGATTTTCAGATTCAAAATATTTTCACTACAAGATATACTCAGTACAGAAAACTAATCAGAGATGTAACCTGCCTTTTTTTTTTTTTTTGCAACATTAACACACACTTTTATCACAAACAGAAATTTTGTAGCAATTATTTTCCTACAACTTACCCAAAAATAATGTATAATTAAACTAATAGTAGCATCAAATTATAATGTGGTTGTCACAGAACAAAAGTTCAGTGAAGTTGTGCGTGCATCTGTTAACATGTAAATATATCAACAAATGCACATTAATTTAAAACAAGGCCTATCATTGTATTATATATATATATATATATATATTATTTATATGCATTTAAACATGGAATGGCACAGCTGGAATGTTATTGTATTATTAATAATATACTATGGCTGCCTATTCTCTGACTTACTGAAGACAAAGACCATGTATTGCTGACTGAAGACACATGAGGATGTGACCGGATAGCAAAATATAAACTTTATCTTCACTAGTATTACTATAATTACTTCCCTTCTAAACTTTCTTCAGCATAGGAAGGTTCAAACACTCTGGGATTTCAATGTCTTCCAGACGAATATTCGATGGATTGAACGGGAATCGAACTGGAAAGCTGAATTTTGTTTCCATAAGCAATGCAGCCTGAAACACACACAAATTTTTTATTAGTGTCCAGGAAACAAAAAAAATGGCTTCACAATGTATGTAACCATGCAATTCTACTATCACTCTTCAAACTTCAAACATTCTAAGCAGAGTCAACAAACTACAACTGATAAGACGATTTCCATCTTCTGGGTTGTTGCGCTGTGTAGTCTGGTCGATGTTAACCAACGTTTCAGAGGTCATACTGCCTCTGTCATCAGGGCGATGACGGAGGCAGTATGACCTCTGAAATGTTGGTTAACACCGACCAGACTACACAGCGCAACAACCCAGAAGACGGAAATCTTCATACTCATCGCCCTGATGACCGAGGCAGTATGAC
>NW_019059899.1:12882-24726 GCF_000696155.1 Zootermopsis nevadensis
CTGATGACGGAGGCAGTATGACCTCTGAAACGTTGGTTAACATCAACCAGACTACACAGCACAACAACCCAGAAGACGGAAATCTTCATACTCACCACTGTGAGAACCTCAAGTCTTACAATTGATATACTTGCTACTGAAACTTTTTTTTATATATAAATTACAAACTTTTAGATTCAAATATATGAGGTTTATAAAGCTGTAAGAGTATTAACCCCAGTTTTAAGCAAGATTAGGAAGAAAATCCAGGAGTGCAGGCCCCACAGGTGGCATAGTCCATAAGGAGTTCCTTACTCATTCCAGAGCATAAAGAAGACCTAACTTTGTGATTTAATTATTTTTATTGGAAGACATTATTACTCTGACATCTCAATAATATAGATGAAGTCTGAAAAATCAGCAGTGGACATGTCTTTGGACAAAAAATACTTGACTATTTGTCTGTGGACTAAAAAAGTAAATAAGCAAAGACAGGAACATATGGGGCAAACTGTTCACAGATCAAAAACTGTGGACACAACATACTGGAAGTGACTTCACAATTACAATGTACCACAGCCTCACCTGTTCCTGCGATTCAGTGCGTTCCTGTAATGTTGCCTGAATCTTCCGTATGAAAGAGACTGGAACGCGCTCCTCAAACTCATCTGCAGGTGTGTAAAGGTTAAGAATCTTGATTATCTGTAATAGAAACGGGACACAAATCAACGATAACAACTCCAACTCAGAATTGTGCTTTCACATTACACAGCAATTAATAACTCTTCATTTTGTATTTTATATGCTTCATATGATTCTCACTATAAGCAGAAATTATTTCCTTAAACAGCGTTAACAAAGTTAATCTTTGTAATGGTAAAATGTAATGTTTTCTTTGAGGTACAGACTAAATTCTTAAGCATTATTTTGATGAGCTTCACCTTTAAAGGGTCAATTACTATTCTTATATACATGTAAGGAGATATCATTACGCAGTGTGCAGTATAAAGAACACCTTTGCAATTGTATTTTATTTTTTAATACACACAAGCAATGGCACAACCACAAGCTCTACTAAGTTCTTCTTTTTGTTTATACCAACAGCATGCGCTAAATTAACAAAAATTAAATCTGAAGTTTTTCATACAAGGAACTGCTGCACTGTTACATTCCACAAGGGAGACTGTTTCTAACGACATCACACACCAAAACAGTATTATTTGTCTCCCTAGACATTGCTGAATAATATGATGTTCATCCGTTCCAATGACAAGCAGAATGGAAGCCATCTTGTCGCCTAAGTCAGAAGTGACATTTCTGATGCACAGGATTCATTAAATACTCCTCTCGAAATTCAGAATTCAAATACATTTTTAAGCAACTTACCTGAAACATAGATAGCTTGTCACACATATCGCAGACGCTCTGAACATCTTCGTCTGTCTTCCTAGCCTGCAACAATTGAGCGGCCTGGATGATGGGTTGCAATGTGTCCGGCACATTTGTTTCCTGAAACAAACATAAGAATAGATTAAGAAACCGTAGGTCAATTTTATTATATTATTTCAGATTCATATTGTAACTTCAAAACAAATTATATCATTAAGCGCAGTCCTATTCCGACCTGCATTCGCTGGTCCCTGATCCACTGCTCAAGATGCGACAGATTGTATCGGATCTGCATGCCCTTCGTCCAGTGGCACAGGTCTTTCCTCAGAAGCAAGTTGTTCAAAGAACTTGCGCAGATGAAATAAAACAACTGCAACAACACAGAATAGGACTATTCAGTTCAAAGCAGAACACAAAATTAGCTCTTCAAGATCTAAATTCTAATAAAATTTATAATATCTAATACTTCAGCTTCATAAAAAGTAGTACAAACTGATACTTCAGTTATTCATACACATTGCATCCTCAAGCACTCAAAACCTCACGTTTCATCACACCACTTTGGATTTGAAGCAGCCGACAGAAATTTTACAAGCTTATCTGACCTGGCTTGGCTTAAAAATATGTTTGCTGACACAAAGTTTACAAATTGAACAAACTGGCTTAAATGTACCTTAAATTTTAGAAGGAATGATTCACGACATAACGCAGCCTGAGTTAACCTGTGCAGACTTCCATAAATTTTACTCCCTGATTAAGAGTTCTGTCATAAATGTTTTGTATGCATTTCCTATTTTTTTATGCATGTTACATTCCCTATTTCATTACTCGGTACTTGTGGATTATCGGGACACATCGCTTTAAAAATAGGTTAGGTTAGTTTAATGTGTATGGATAAATGACATACACTTGAAAGTTATTATATTTCATTTCAATAAATGACAAATTATTATATTTTATTTGGATATGCAGGTCCAGATATTCTGCTCTCCCGTTTTGTGTCCCGATAACCAACAAGTACCCATTACTCTAACAATAATAGGGCCCAATTTTTTCTTTCCACACCAATTCCAGAAACCTCTACAATCTACAGGTTATCAAGAGACAAATTGTTGGTAAGAAACAATAACATCATAAAAACTGACCTGTCTGAAGACCTGAACAATAAGTTCCGGGTCCACTCCATGAAAACCGAGGCTGCGATGGAATGAAGACAATTCCTGCAGTAACGTATCCAGAGCCTTCTGGATGTCCACTGGTGACTCTGGCTCCCGAACAACAGATGATGCCCGACCTCGCATGCCTCCAGGTTTCTGGCCAGAAAGACCTGATATTGCTTCATGCTCCAATATGGCTGGCACAATCATGGGTTGTACCCTTTCTTCCAGGTGCCGAATCACACCCTGCAGGTAAAATTTTAATATTTCATGGTTAGTTGTCATGTCTACAATGTAGTAAGTTTTATGAGCAAATAAAACATTGCAATTGTTTAGTCACTAGAATTTATATAGCTCACAACTTTCATCTTAAAATCATACAAGAATAAAATAATGTGCTGTAACAGCATATAAATGCATACCTGATAAATCCACACGGCGATATCAGATAAGACTTGCCGATACTCTGACAAGTCAAAGTTGTGTAGACACTGTTCAATCTGCTTGGGTGTGTTTTCAGCCTGGAAGGTCTTGTCACCGCTGTATTGCTTCAGATTATGCAGCAATCGCAGCGTGTTCGACAGCCACAAGACTGTTGTATCCAAGTCTTCATGACGCTTCTTAATGACCTTCTTAATAGTGTTGATGGTAGCTGTCAGAAGCGACCGAACCTTTTCATCATCATTTGTGAAATCCGTGTGCCTGATACACATGAACAAGATGTATGCTGGCAACCCTGGCAGGAGACTCACTGCCACACGGGGTTTCAAATCTAAAAGACAACAATTTCAAGCTTTTCACACATTTTTTGGAGGTAACACATTACTAAGTACAAATTAAATTAAAATAAATTACAGCATAAATATCATTTTCTATGATATTTATGTTCTTCTACCACCATCTCACTTTGACTGTAGTCTGATATAAAAATAAGTCTGTCCCACTACACACTACAGAGGTGCTTGGGAAGAGAAGATTTATAGATCCTACTCGTTCTTGACCTCAGCACTAGATGCGAGTGAGTGGTCAGATTCACACCGTGGGTATGCTTTGCTCCCTGGGGAAAGGACCCCAAGTACCCACCGGACAGAAAGCTGGGTAGGCACCAGAGGGGCTAGAAGAAAAATTCCATGCCCGTTGGGGATCCAGTCCACAGACAAAACATTATACTGACTGAGCTACCCAGGATCATTTAGTCTGATATACCAATCCACAAATAATTCTAGAGTGTTAAAATATCTGTGGCTTGATCCAGCAGTAATAACTATTTAAAATGACCAATAATCAGAATGGGATGAATTCATACACTCCCCTTCAAATTTAACACTCAATAGCGTAGAACACGCTGGTAGCTTGATCCTCATTCTACGAGAACTTCACTAGATTCATGGGTGAGAGGTCTAGTACTTTAATACAACACATGTGAATGTACGCTAGTTCCACAACGACAGAGATACGAACAGTGTTTGGCATAGTGCTACATGTAATGAGAATACAAAATTGTCTCCACTTTATCAGCAAATACATTCATGCCATTTTTCAAGGAGGTCATCAGATCCAGCCTGATCAAACTGAAATGTTGGCATAAATATGTGGAGGACATATCTGCAATATGGCCAAACTGACCAATCAATCATCTATTTCTCCATGCAACTGTAAATATATTGGCAATTACCATTTCTGGAGTCTTGGTGAACATCTACCCATATTATAAGAAATCTCAATCATGATAAATGGTAACCAGGCCAAGACTCAAAATAAATAATTCCTTAACACAAGTCTAGAATGTTACTACTACGCCAACTTGCCAGATGGCGGTGTGGTTCTCATGACTGCTCATTGCACAAGTAATAATGCTAATTTTGAGCAAGTACATTAAAAGTCAACCATTACCTCCTACTCTTACCTTCTCTGTACACCACACTCACTCTCACACACACACACCATGTGCACATAAGCAAGTACGCACACAAATAACCTACCATATATGAGATGTCTGACAATGATCTGTTCATCTTCCTTGCGATATTCAAACATGCCCAAGTAATCACGTTCTTTCTTACGCACCACAGGCAGGTTACTGCGTTGGTCCTGAGGTAATATGCCAGCAGGGGAAGAAACGGCATCACCATCATTCACAGCTTCGGTTACTGACAACATCCCAATTTCATTAACGCCTGCACACTAAATCTACAATCTACATACTGAGTGGTGTAACTAGCAACTATCCTTTTATAGGCCAGTAGTAATTAATTACATGCACCATATGCCTTTAAGTTCATAGCGTTAAGTATCACTAAACAGTGCTTGTTTATGGGTTGCATTTGCACTGAATTCTACTTGTTAAATGAGATATTAATAACTCGCCAAACAACTATCAATGTTAAATGCCAAGTAACAAAAGCGAACACAATTAACATACATGTGTTATTTTGAAAGGTAGAGGCAATAAAAAATCTCAAGTTATAATTGTTACTGGGCAGGTACATTCTTAGAAGATGACTGTCTTCTGGGATGTTGGGCTGAGCTGTCTAGTAAAGTTTACCGACATTTGACTGCCTCCAACATCAGGGCATTGAGTCACTCATCACACTAATGATGGAGGCAGCAAAAATGTCGATAAACATCTACCAGAGTAAAAGGTGCAGCATTACAGAAGACAGCATGTGCACTTAATAAGGCAGTTATTAATGGACAAACATTTTTGTCATGCAACCTAGACATCAGTATTTTCACAGTGTATTTAAATAGAAATGGCAATATAATTAATTCATTTGTATACTACTGTGTTAAGGCATATTAAATATTACGTAAACGTTTCTAAACACAAGACAATTTTAAAATCCCAATTCACTTAACTCTGAGCGCACACTAAAATGCCTGTATCTTATAAAGCATTCTGAAAAAAACAAGGTTTAAAAAGTTGACAGGACATCATAACAATCATGTTCACTAAGAGCAGCACAGTCATCTTCGTGTGTTGGTAACAATGATGGACCGATGTCACTCAAAACCTAATTCGCTTCATAACTTCTACTTGATTTCTTCAGAATGAAATAAACAGCTTACACCTGCCACAACAGCAGAAGTTTCATACCGATACAACAACAACTGAAAGCCTGACGTGACTAGAAATAAAATTTGCTTAACAAGTATTCATTTACATATCCTGCATTAAATCTCTACTCAGTTAGCACAACATTGTTTCATGTAGGCAGATAAATGTGATAAGATGACAGGTACTACACCTCTGGAAACTTACTTAAGTATAATTATCACTGCTAAGACACAAACAACAATTTAAATAATTTAATTACAGTAACTTATAGTAGTGAATTAAAATTTACATAGTTTGTTACAAAGATTCTTAAGTAGTGCCCAACTTATGTACATGCTAAGTTATAGCTTTCGGCTTTACAATAAGAGGACCCTTGAAAAAAAGTATAGCTTTATAGTCTTCTTTGTACATCAGTGCCAGTTTCATGTTTACTTATTAATGTTGCCTTCAGGCAGAATAAAAAATGTATATTTCAACTTTCAAATTTTTTGATCCTCCTAAATTTGATGTAGCTTACGTCCTCATAAGATCAAAGACCAGCCCTGTGCTATGCTAAAAATATTTCATAAAGTAATATTCCAGTTCAAAAGAACCTTAAACTTACCTCCTGCATCCTTTAGTTTTTTTGCAAGAAGCTTAATCTGTTTCCTGTATTTTCTACATTGTTCTGACAAAACATCAAATTTTTCTTGCAGATCCTGCAATAAAAATAAAAATAAGCATCAACAGACTTCCTGCACTAGAAAGACATCAAGAAAATCATGTTAAATACAGAACTATTCTACAGTGAAACCTCTATCCATCGTTCCCGGAACTATCGGTTTCCTGGATGCATCGTCCGTTTTGTTCGGTCCCGAATACATCCCATATAAAATAATGTTACATTTTCCCGCTTCTATCGTTCCTCGAACTATCGTTTTATCGCATCGATCGTTCAAAAATCTTAGTCCCGGCCCACAATTTTCCCGCAATGATCGTTCCTGAGAATTTAAAATGCTGGGTTTAGAGATAAATTAATACCGAAAGACGCACAATGTTTTTGGAATAAACAGTAGCGGTAACCTGTTATGTCGCCCAACCAGCACAGATTCTTTTGGAATGAGGGGTCAGCGGTGCAGGGGTGATAGTTGGAGTGAATGGCGGTGCTCATTGTCAGAAATTTTACGATTTTAATTTGGGTGCACTCATATTTCGTTCCAGCGATGCCAGATGGCATGTGCAGTGTGAATTTCTTCACAAATGCTTTTATTATAAGTACAAAGGAAAGGCGAGCGAAACTTTTTCATTCTTCTGGTTCATATCGTGTCTTCTACAGCTACGTTTCGTTGAGTTCCGCAGTAATAGTATTTCCATTCTTCCTGTGATTGTCCGCAAAGGGGGTTGGAGCGGTGAGGAAGAGGAAGACGACTTTTAAATTTTTAATGCTTTCCCGCATCTATCGTTTTCCCGCATTCATCGTTTTTATTTCCCACCCCCGCCGAAAACGATGCATCGAGGTTTCACTGTAGTTAAATCATAAATATACTGTTTACTTTTCTTTGCCAAATACCTACAAAAAATAAATTTGAATATTTCGAAGCAAATGTCACCAAAATGACACAAAAATATCTTATATGTATACCATGTGCATGTTGTACAACATACACCAAGTTTTATCCAATGACATTTCAGAGCCATCTAACAATTAATGTAAAAATGGCGGGCAATCTGCAGCTGTAGAAGTATATCAATGAGTTAAGTTGATCTAGAAGTAGAGAGCAGTTTAAAAATATGGTTTTATATCTGTTAAAGACTTTCACAGTAATCACTTCAACATCCTACATCCTGTATATTACTGCAAGATGAGTCCTTTTAGCTATGGGAAAACATTTTTCTTTTCAAAAACAATTCCCTTGGTGATTAATATTCTAAGAATATGAAAGGCCAAAGAACTTTTGCTTCCAGACTTCCAAAACTCATCACATATCTGGCATGCTTTGATCTGATCTGAAGGTTACAGTCATCTAAAGAAACATTTAAGTCAGAAGAGGTGTGCACCGGGTATTGGTTGGGAAGCCTGAGGGGAAGAGACCGCCGGGGAGACCTAGACGTAGATGGGAGGATAATGTTAGGCGGGATCTATGGGAGATAGGAGTCGAGGGAAACTGGATTTCGTTGGCCCAGGACAGGGTCCGGTGGAGGGCTTTGGTTAATTCGGTGATGAACCTTCGGGTTCGGTAAGCCATCTAGTTAGTTAGTTATAGGTTAGGTTAGGTTAGATGTAGTCTTAACTGTTCATAGGTGTGAAATAATTGTTTTAGTCATAAAATTTGCCTTGGTTATCAAAATAATTAATTTTACTTCAGCAAGTAATGTCCATACTTACAAGATTTTCTGATGTGAGACGTGTTATTTCATGCTGCATGAATGCCTCAGTCTGTGTCTGGGGACTCTTCATCAAGTTAACGGAAAGTAGCTTCTGCTGACGGTCGTTGTCCTCCTTTAACCTCTCTATCTCCTGCATAAATTCATTCCGTTCAGCCTGCCACCGAGTTTTCTCTGCCTGCAGCTCATCTTCAAGTTGCCTGTGTATCAATAGTGCATTTTCAAAACATAACTCTTAACAAACCCATTCCCCATTTTCTCCAACCATAAAATATTATATACAATATACCAGAACAAAAACAAATGTCTTTACCCATAATTTCACACGTTCCTGTGTGACATGGCATAAAAGTAATAACCTTCCACCTTCAGAAAAACAGTCTTCCCTCTAGTGAATAAATATTTAGCTCCTTTCTTGCATCTTCACTTTTAATTCTGCACGTGATAGATTCCTTGACATATTTAATTTACGCTGCATTTTGCTAACTTTTGTGTGCTAAAGTGCACACAGGTATTCGTATAAGAGTCAGTCATTACCATCTGATTTTAACTAAAATTGGAATGTAGTTGCAAACTTTCATAAAACTCCCCAATATCAAATTTCATGAAAACCTGTTTAGCCATTCTGAAGCTGTTACATGTGGACAGATGTACAAACAGAGAGGACAAAGCCAGTAGACACATTTTGCAACTTTTAATTATAAATATGCCTCAAGAACCTCAATCAATGGCATAATCCAGCCAAGACTTGAAATTGGTACCTCCCGAATACAAGTATTACACCTACCAAGAGCCGTAAAAAAAAAAGTTTAAAAACCTGTACTTAAATGCAGCATAAATGGAAGGTGGCTGTGACTTAACCAAATGCAGTATCTTTGCTGATACCGTTCTTCCAAATAACACACCTATTAATTTTCTTCTGAGCTTCAAAGGCCAGTACCAGTTCTCCATCTTCATTAATAATATCAATATGGCTACTGTAGTTGTTACTCGCAACACTCTTCAGTCCCTTTGTCTGATTTGACAACACGCTGTGCAGCTGGATGCATTCCTCTCGGCGACGATCCAATTCCAACTGAGAAGCTTCTAGTTGTTCTGAAAATATGCCAAATACTATTATAAGCATGCACAGGACTAACTTTATTTAGTGACTATAACATATATAGGGAGAAAGATAGTAACTTTCTAACCTACTTGCATATAATTTTTCTACTGCATGCAAAAACTGATTCATGAGCTTTTCAGTGAATGGTTCATTTAGTTCTATCACTCATTTCATGAATATTATTTGAAATCCTTTTCAATCTGGTGAATGTCAACTGATTAATTCTTGGGTTATTTGATGAAACTGATTCAAATACAGACATTACACAGCATGAAATGGGATGAGAAGATGATCATGAATGGTGAGCAGCTAAGGAAATGAAGGAGGCGGTTGTGCCCGACTTAGAGGTAATATCCCAGAATCTATCCAAGAGACTAACAAACATAATAACAAACCACAGAACAGCCAGCAATCTGGTCGGAACTCAAACCAAGTACTCCTGAGAGCAAGTCCAGCATGTTACTGCTACACAAGTTGTTTGGTATGTGAACATTTATGAAGATATTTTAAAAATGATGTGATTATCTTCAGTCAAAATGACTGTTAACTTGCCAACACACTTAGCCACATCATTTAGGGTTAAAGTGTAAACCATATGCAGAGTCCTGGAGAACATATTTACAGTTATGTACACATTGATGGCACCTTCAACTTTCTTATATACTGCAATTAAAATGGGTTTAAACTTCTGGATCACTTGGAAAACATTCCCACACTTACGGAAGTTAACACCATATTGCAGCCCAAGTGTTAATCAATCTTCAGTGGAGATAATTTAGTACTGGATAACTGAATATCTTTAATACAATACTGTATCATGGGTCTTTATTCATAAAATTTCTAACTCTTAAAAATCTAGTGGGTCTTCAGAAAAAAACAAACATAAAAATAATTCACAATCCCTAACTTAAAGATAATTTACACAATAACTTATAATGCCTGCATATATCAATTCAGTTAACATGCAATATTTGGGCAAATAATTAATTTGAAAATGATGCGAGACTTTGACAAGTCTTGTTCACATTATTTTCTCCGGTGACAACTAGAAATAGCTTAGGATATAAAAGATTAAATGACAACAAAAATTCTAATACTTCCAGCAGCCAAACACATAAATAAGCTACAGATATAATTCATGTATTCACCAAGCAGCAGCACAGATACATGCCACCATTAGTGCAGTAAAAGGCACAGTGATAAGTATGTAGTAATGACAGATTGTTCAAACTTGGAAACATTTAAGCGAAAACTTAAAGGCATGTTATAATCCACTTCTTAGGATCGGTGATTCTTATCCTTGCATTCTGGAATTATTCCGAGACTTATGACATCTGACATGCAATAACTGGACTCATTCTGTTGTTACTACTGTTGTAGTCATAGCAGCAGCAGTAGAAATAATCCTCTATAAACATCAGCCAGCCTACTAATCACTTTAAAATACCAGAGTTCCAGAATTAATTTTCTGAAATACTGTGTGGAAATGTAGGTAAATACCAACATTTCAGAGAAACACACTGTCTCCATCTTTAAAGCTTAAGAGGGGTTGCCAGGAAGTTAATAATTTATATAGAATCAGGTGAAGTACTATGTTAGCGAGAACTCGCTAACCAGAGTCAGGGAAAGACGAGATAATCTGAGCCAATAGGGAGTTCCCACACGCAGGAAATGAGAGAGGAGAGACGGGTCAGGTACAGAAAGGAACTGCAACTGATCCATAAACATGCTGGAACATTTTTTTTTTGTACATGTTAGCATTTTTAATACTAAATATGATTTTCAAGCGCAACTCATGGTTTTGGCAAACAAACAAAATACCACTACAGGGTAACACTTTCTGCAACAACAAAATATACTGAAATAGAATAATAATTTGAATAAAAAAAACTGCTGAAGCATGTAGTCATGCGATCCGCCACATGTCAACTTATCTGTGTTGCTAGTGGCTACATAAAAACATCAGTACAGTTATTTCATTGCCAGACCTCATATGCAGAATGCAGAATAAGAGATGTCATTCAACAATAATTAGCATATCATGTAATTGCTGAAACTAAAATCCTAAGCAGAAGAGAATAAACCGGAAGGCATGTTATAGCCACATCAGAAACTTGCAAAATATATTATCTTGTTGTTAAGTGTTTCTTACTTTTAAATGTAACCATGATATAGTGCTATTATAACAGCAGGAAGAGGCTGTGTTTGGTAACAGAAACAAAACCAGATAAATTAATTACAGATACTGCTTTGATCTAGAAAGAATGACCTCCAACATACCTAACAGAAATTGCCATTCTCCTGGAAAATCTAAGAATCATCAAGAACAACATAGTATGAAGATGTAGCACATACGATATCTAATGGATATACAAAATGGTGCAAGGTGAATCAACAACTTTGTCCACAATTAAATCCGTGGCGTAACAGCTCCAGAGAGCCAAAGCCGACTAGCTTGACTGCTGGCCTCACGTTCACATGCCTAAGCAGAGGTGAACGATCATCCAACCAGATATAGGGTGACGTTTGGTCAGTACAACGAAACCCCAGCCATTGCTAGTTTGCACGACCGGATTACGCTACTCATTGTAGCTCCCCAATTTCCTCACGATGCTGGGTTGGCACCGGTCCCATACATCCCCCGAGACTCGAACAACCGCGCATTCTGTATTGCCGGTCCGAAGCATGATGCCTCAGACCGCGCGGCTATGGCACGGGACAAATTTGTCCACAATAGATACAGTAACAACTATTAGCCTTATTCAAAAGAATTTCTTTGTTTTTGTTAGTAG
>NW_019059899.1:28386-44682 GCF_000696155.1 Zootermopsis nevadensis
CAGTTCCTCTATCCTCTGCTGCAAAGAAATGATCTTATTCTCAAGGCCCTTGTTCAGTTTCTTGACATGTTCAACAGACCTAGCCTCCTGCTTCAGTTTCTTGAACAGACGTCTCGCCATCCACCGCCTCACCACTGATTGCACAGTAATGATGCGATGTATGGTGTGTTGGTATTTCTTTTGTGCCAGCCAGCAACGCACATACTTCTGAATGATAATAGCCTGCCACCAAACAAAGCCATTATGAAAATTTTATATATTTCTTATATGCCAATACTAATTTCATGATCCAAAGTCCTTCTTGAGATGCTGACAGTCACTCAACTGCTCAAATCCCCTGCCTTTAATTAAACCTGAAGAATCATTATCATGTTCAAAAAAAGCTACCACTGGAAGCCATCCTGAGCCAGTTGAATCGAGTCTACAAGCTCACGCCCCAAATTCAAGATCTGTTTTCCATCTACGCCTTCATCTCCCAAATGGTAACTTCCTTTCACATATTTAAACTCATCTCATTCATATTCATCTCCTTCATGTGGCATAGAAGCCCTCATTTGATAACCCTGATAACACTTAATGAAGATCACAAATTTTATAGCTTCTTCTAATGCAATTTTCCAAATCATCATACTGCTTTCTTTCTCTTATATCCAAATATTCTCATCAGCACTGTTTGCAAAGACCCTCAATCTACATTCATTCCTTAGAATGTGAGACCACGTTTCTTCTATAAATGGTAAAATCACATTTTCAACATTTTAATCTTTAGACAGGATATGGGAAGACAATCAGATTCTAAATTAAATCTGCTCTCAACTTCTTTCTAAACCAACATGTAACAACAGAGTCAAATATCACAGATAAAACCCAATAACACATTTGCCTTTCTAATATCTTAGGAAAACCAGCTCAATGCAGACAATTTATCATAGAAAAATTGGCCAGGACATCATGCTTCTTACAAATACTTAAAAAAATAATATAACCTCGAAGATTATAGTCAAATAATGAAAGCACATTTCTGAATTTGCTTGCTGCCTTTAACATAACAAAAGTGTTTCCCATGGTTTCTGCTAACATGCCCACGGTAAACAGATGAGTGTATTTCTGTAGCTGTGGTAAGGTCAACCAAAATTAAGAATAGCTACAGCATGTTTATGCACAAACAGACCAAATAAAATATGAATTATTCTTCAGGCTTTATAGCTCCGATATGAAACAATATAAAAGTATAACTGATCTCTGACGCATTACCCTTCAAACTAAAATAAAATTATATTACATACAATACATGTTTGCAAAATTCCTAACATACGAGTTGATTTTGTGATCACATGACATTTAAAAGAAATCATTTACCAGACCAAGGATCTGTACAAAGACTGACAGTGACATACCTTGTGATTGTATCGCATCTGTTGATAACGTCTTCTTGCCAATAGCCCTCGAGATCGAGCCTGTAGACCCAATATACATAGCTTAATTCTCCCAAACTGAGTCCTCTTAAGCCATCCTCGTATATGTCGCTGAATAGTTGTTGCAGCCTTGTTACGGCGAATATGATAAACACGTCTGCAGACACAACACAAACGACTCTTGCATATAATTCCAGAATATCCATCATTACAGCAGAAAATTTTCAGTACTTTCAAGAAAGAAAACATAAATTTTTTGGAAAATTTAAATGAATATGATATACTGGTTATGAATTTTGCGAGGGCTACCAATATTATATTTCACTCAGTCTGACAGCAGATTATTTTCTCAAACATTCAGTAACAAAAGGCACTTCGTACTTTAAAGATAAGCTTAAAAGCACAGCTTACGCAGCCAGCAATTTTGATAACACTACCAAAAGCATAACACAGCTGTCTGGGTCATTCCAGTTCCTGACAAACAAACAGAAAGGTCTGGTCACTATCAAACATACCTTCTAGCAATAAAGCCTCTCACATAACGCTGAATGCACTGAGTAGCTTTCACTTTACGCAGGTATTTCTTGCGACAGATGAATGCACGAACTTGCTTCTGAATTATTATGCAGCACTGGCGAAGTTTGTCAGCACGGAGCTTCTCTAGATACGCCACTTGACCAGCCCGGAAAAATATTTTTGTCTTTCCAAACTGATACTTATCATCAACCTGAAAATATATTGTTTTATGCCTGATAAGATACATCAGGAATGAGCAATTACAGTTTATGATTTTGCCTCAAAAATGAAGATTCAGAATTCAGCATTAAAGTTGTGTATCTTGACCCAACACATAAATCCAGCCATTTAGTGTTGATACATACAAACATACACACATTCCAAATACAATGTTCATACCTACAGTGGGTATGGTGATGCTGTATTGCATGTATTTTACAGAGAAAAAGTAGGAAAACTAATCATTTTATCATGCCCGTTGAAAGAAGTAATACTCTCAGTTTGTTGCAAAAATAAAGTAAACAAGACACAAAATCAAGACCAGTTTCAATAAGAACCTTTCAATAAAAGTGTTCCTGATAGTCTGACACGAAGTGACGCATAACAAGTGTCAGACAGGTGGTGACATAATTGTGGGTATGAGAACCAATGGCGTCTAAGCAAAATAATGGTGCTGAATAGTGAACGATGGATAAGAGAAAGGGACCACCATAATTACAACATATATTTGAAGTTCTCTGTACTGACCTTGATGAAGTTGCCCAAAATCTTTTCACAAGTGGCCCTCATGTTATTCCTCTGTATGTCCTTGTATTTACACAAAACACGATACCGATGGAAGAAATCTGCATATGTCCATCTGCAATTCAGATTCACAAAGAAAAAGATTGTCAATTTAGAAAATTTATGTTCATATTTTATCTTATGTCTCACACTTGATCATTGAATTGCATCACCAGAGCTTCTCGCTGCCAGAAAAATGTGTTCAGAGTGATTAATACATGGATATATATAAATTCTACCTTGAATCCAAGACCACTTTCAGAGAAGCTGCTACTATATGTGCCATCTGCATAATGTGATAATAAATAATTTATTTTTCAACTTCAGCAAAATTTTGAACAAAGCTACAGCACTTATACTCTGTTATAGTCACCCACCCTTACAAACGACTCTACTTATAACTTACAAGCCAACGATTACATATGATTCCTCAAAAATTCCACAAACATTTCCAGTATCTTAATATCCATTTTCTTCAAACCTTCTTTATATTATACAATGCTGCAACCTCAATGCAGACGTTCATACCTATAGCAGGTTACCTTATAAACCACCTTAACAACTACTTACCTGGATGGGAAGCCTGCTGCACTGATGCGTATAGTTTCTAAGACACCACATGCTCGTAACTGCTGTACAGCTCGCACTGGGTTGTATTCAAATGGCACCTTGTTATCATTTGGTTTTATACAGCGAACGTAATGAGGTGTGGTGGCATTGAGAGTCGTCATGAGCATGTTAAGAGAGTCTCGAAACTGTGATCCAACCTACACACAAGACAAAATTGTAAATTCTATCTATATTACAATCCTCACCATTATATATTAAGTCAGTACAAGCTTCACATCAGGACAAATATAAACACAAATTTCTTACAAAAACATGTGAAACAACTAAGTCAAAAAGGAACACAAAATTGCAGGATGGTATGGATATATCAGTAATGCATCCGTCAGTCAAAACCAAGATCATCAAAGATGTACATGTGCTACATAGAAATTCCAGTAAAATTTATCAGCATCGTACACGTGCTACTGTTTTGTGTTTATTTATTTGATATTACTTTTACCGACACTTTGCTACAAAAATACATAACACTATGAATAAACAATGTACATTACCAATGCTCATTCAGTGTGACAACTGAAAAGTACAGTAAAGACATGAAGCACTATTCAATGTTGTATGTTACTTAGAAATTCCAGTAAAATTTATCAGCATTTTACAGTATTTTTAATATACGTCAACTCTTACTTAACTGTGATTATGTAAAGCTTGGTGTGACCAAGGATTAGATGACTTAACATAAAAGACTTTAAGTAGTATTGAAAGAAAAATTGTAAAGGACACAAACAAAAATAAAATCTTTAGAGAAGTTCAAATCCAAAATTTTTTTACAGAATCAGATGAGAAGTGACTCCAATGGTCTGGACATTTGAAGAGAATGGATAGAATAAGGATGCTGAGAGGGTATGATGCATTAAACACTTGAAACTGAAATTCTCTTTCCTACAAAATGAGCCCACTAGGTCAAATTATATAAATAACAGAATAATCCTTGCCGTTTTCTTGTGCTGTTTTGATGACACTGGTACTGTTGGCTTTGCAACAGTGACTTTTACTTTAGCTGCTGGGACTTTCAGTTTCCTACCTTCCAGCTCATCATGAAACAACTTCCTCACAAGTTTATTCTGTAACAGGAAGAAATTCTTATTAGTAACATTAAATAAATTATTTTGACTACATTTCTCAGTCCCTATTCATGAAATTAAACAAACAGCTAACCTGTCCATTCTTAACAACATTAATTTGATCTTCAAGAACAGTATCACGATTCTTCTCCAGAAATCCATCACTCTGATATGTGACATTGTCCGCAAAATGGTAGATCAGAAATGCGGTTGTACCAAACCTTGGTCTTGAGAAATGTTTCCATTTTGTGCACTTGCTATACAGTTTTTCCACCCACGATGAATCAGTACCCTTTGGCATCTGCAGAAAAGACAGAATGTTCATCAATGTGTGTATGGAGCAAGGCGATCGATAATCTTGATGATGGAGGCAGCTATCACCTCTCAAACGGTATATTTCTACCAGACTGCACGGTGCAGCATCCCAGAAGGCAGACATTTTCAGTTCCTCACTAAATTTAACACATGCAAATTGGTCATTTAGTCCTCTATCTTGGTTTGGCCTCAGTTTAATTCAGATATGAGTATGAAAATGGCTGTCTTATGTTTGTAGTGCCTTGCATTCTGGTAGAAAAGACTGCACAGTGCTGCAACCCAGAAGTGAGTCACCTAGATAAGAGACAGTGAAACTATTAACAGTCCAGTTTTGATGAAAGAGTCCATTAATAAAAAGGAAGGGCATTATCACTGATATTTAATTAATTAAATCCGTGGCGTAACAGCTCCAGAGAGCCAAAGCTAGCTTGACTGCTGGCCTCACGTTCACATGCCATACACTGGTCGAAAATCTCATGAGAATATTTCTTCTCCCCCGAGACTCAAACCAGCACGCATTCCATATCGCCGGTCCGAAGCATGATGCCTCAGACCGCGCGGCTACGGCGCGGGACTTATCACTGATATAGATTTTAAAAATTATAGAATCCTGGTGTGCATCAGGCCACATTACTATGCCACCATGCTCGTAACAGCTATTTGTCCTGAACATCAAACCTGGTACACTAACAAAATAAACTTACCCTACACTCTTCATCCAATAAGTCCAGTATGCCAAGCTTTGTCTCTATCAGATCAATGCATGGTTGGTTGTCATAGAAATCTATGAATTTCCACTCTATTTCCTCTTTCAGATATTCCTCTTGTTCCAGTTTGAACACATGCTAAGCAGGTATGAACAAAGATCACACTACCTTTTCAGATTATTACTGGAAAATACTGTTTAAACTAATTATACAATACAACATAAATATATTAAAACCATGTACAATATAGACCTTATAAATATGGAAATCTTAAAGACACAAAATCACATTAAATTTCATTGTATGTAAGTTTTACTTTCATAAATTTGTACTTTTCTAATATATTTTTCATATATGAATTTTTGGTTAAAATGTGTGTAAATGAAAAGAGTAAATATCTTAAATTTCTACCATTCATAGCCCCCCCTCCCAAGGCTTCAGCATATAATAGACATATAATAATAGTAAATACTTCACATACACTGCAAAATCAGACTTTTTAGAATTACTCTGAAGTTTACAATAAGTAGCCTTACACAATCAAGCAAATAAATGCTAACCAGCAAGCATTTTGCCGATGAAAAACAGACCAAAAAAACCCTGTAAGTTTCACCATCATATTGGCTCACCTGGTTGAACTGTTGTTGTAATTTCTCATTAGCATAGTTGATACAAAACTGTTCAAAGCTGTTTATATCAAATGTTTCAAACCCATATATGTCCAGTACACCAATGAATCTCTGCGAGGTGCCTGTACTCTCTAGAGACTTATTTACAACCGTCACAATCCAATTGAACAACTCAGCATAGATGTGTTTTGCAAGAGCGTCCCGGGCACCCACAGCCTGAGAAAATAACCACAACACTGAAAAAAAAACCACTTATACCCAATCATTAGTTCTTCATAATTTTAAGATTTTCATCCTTGTCAAAAATAAAAGATTAATAGTTCAATAAGTATAATACTAAGGTTTTCATAACTTTATCAAACTTACGTCAAGGGATCAGACCAGGATTAAATTATATTTTAATTGTGAACTATTATTAAGCAAAGAATTGCTTATAATAGATTAGAAAGATGACTGTCTTCTGGGATGCTGCACCACGTTGTCTGGTAGAAATATACCAACATTTCAGAGGTGCTTGCTGCCTCCATCATCAGGGCACTCATCATCTTGATGATGGAGGCAGTGAGCACCTTCGAAGTGTCAGAAGACTCCCACCAAAGAGCACAGTGAAAACATCCAAGAAGACAGTCATCTTCATATTCGCCAACTTGAAAACTTAAAATCTTGCATGTGTATAAATTCAACAGTAAAGAAAAACACACAGAAGTAAAGAAGTATTTTTTTGCTACACACAAATCTCAAAATTCACTGTCATTCCAGGAATATCAGCATCACCTCTGTAACTGTCATTGGCTTGAAGAACACCTCACGCATGCTGACAATCTTCCTGTGACATAGCCAACTCCTCATCTCACTCGCATCCAGCTGCAGCAGTTCCGCCAGTAGTAGCAGGTGCTTGTCATTTGCCTGAAATATGCAAAAGTGTTTCTGTAACACAATCCAGTTCAGAAACTTTTACAGAATAACCTATTCTGAATAAGGATAAACATCTCAGTCAAGTGAAAACAGGAAATGACGGCTGTCTGCTGTATCGCCTACCATCAATGTAACTACATAATACTAAACGCATAAAATTGTATATCTACCTACTGCTTCATATGCAAGTGGCAGATAGTCAATATACTTTATTCAGGGTGACTGAAGAGTACATAAAATAAATTATTAATGATTTACCAACTTCAGAAGTATTGCGAGGATAATAAACTTTGGGAAGTAGCAGACTCATATCTCAACCTGGATACTGTCTGTCATGATAACATGCAGGCGAGACATTCAGACAATGTTGATTCAAGTCACCTTCTGCTGCATCCAGTAAGTATGTTAAATAAAAGGACATTCACTGCAAATCTAAAAATTCTAGCAATAACTTCTTGCTTCTCGTCCCAGTAATATTTTGCATAAGCTGTACCACCGTATAATTTTTCAGATACAGAGGGAGAAAAGAAATGGAAATGTACCACAGCTACAAAGTCTGAGAACAACCTAATATTAAGTAGAACTCAGAGAAAATTTTGAGATTTATCTAATTATAAATGTAACTCACAAGAAAACCTTATAAATACCTAAACACACAAGTAAGTCTTTTATATATCTAATTCTCAGAGGAACTCACCGGAATTGCACTGCCTTCGCTATCCCCGCCACCTCCGACTCCTTCCGTAATGGCGTCCATAATTGTCACGTTACCCAGATGCAAGATGGCTGCCAGAACTTTAAACATATCAGCTTGTTCTCTTTGGCTAAAGCCTAGCAATGACAGGGCCATTGTAGTTTCTTCAAATGCTTCGGCGTCATTCACACCATCTATCGTTGGGTTTGCACCTTGGTTCAAGTAGTGAAAATTATCTTGGTGACCTATAAATTAAATACCACTTCTTTTGTTTATTCCTCTTATTTTATAATAAAAATAGCTCATGGTGCCATCACACTGCGTGCATATCCCCTAGTAGCTCATAAACCAAGTGACCGAGTTAAATTAAATTTGGTGTGATTGAATGGCATCTTCATTCTTATTAATTTCTGATAATCAATAACGTCAACACGGCAGATGTACAGACTTCAGTGCTTGAAGCAAAACTGGCATTGTTTAAAGTTTTTTATTTGTAGTGTTCTGTCTGACGACAGGTCCATATGAACAGGATCCTTCCATCCTTTTCTCCGACTGGGACCTGTTCATATACGTTCTTGGCAGATGATCCAGAAGTGGTTTGCCATTGCCTTCTTCTGTGTGTGAATGGAGTAATTGTTGGGATGCCACGGAGGAAAACTCCGTGTTGCCTAGACCACGGCCTTGCCCAGCACAAGTTATAAATTCGGGCACCGCCGGGAATCGAACCCGAGACCCCAGGATTACAAGGCCAGCGTTCTGACCGCTAGGACACTGAAATTTTGATAATCATCAAAAGACATAAAACTTTTGTTAAGGCCCTTTTTGCGCATAATTCAAGATAATAACATACAAAAAAAATACAAATCTGCATTTACTTTTCTTAGAGAAAAAACTGAAGAACCACAGTGACTGGGCACGTAAATAAAACCTGGTACTGAGATCACTGACATAGTTACAAATTTTGTATGAAACATTTCTGTGTGTGCTAAAAAATAGAAAAAAACATGTTGGCAGTGCAAACCTGTGCAGATATGCAAAAAAACATTTCAATTGTAAAGTAACCCTTGCACTGATAATGATAGTATAACAAACAGCTTTAGAATATTAGCTTTCGCACTGGAGACTATTCTACACGTCCCTAGTCAGTCTGCGTGCAATAATGAAACAACACCTACTAAGATGAAGTTCTGGTAACAAATCTCTGGCTGCACAGAGCTGATAGAAGATGTGGTAATTCCGCTCCTCAGCTGCCTGAAATACCACCCTGGATTTCTCCAGAAGGTATGTCCGCATACTGGCACCCTGGATATGAAACTGCTTGTTGAAGTGAATTTCAATAAATTTCCCAAATCGTGAACTGTTGTCATTGCGAGTTGTCTTTGCATTTCCAATTGCCTGTTGAAAAAATATATAACAAATTTCAGAACACATATTTAACCCTAGAAAAATAATTACCTCCAGTTCGATAAATATTAACAGATTGCAGCTTTCCTTTAAAAAATGTATTTTTTTTAGATTCTCACTCTTTTATTTTATAGAGTTATTTCAGGTTTCAATATAATTTCAAGTAATTTTTATATGTCCATAGATAGCATTTTAATAACAATTCCAAACATCCCCAATTTGCCTGCAAAATAGGTCACAGAGGCAGTGAACATATCTGTAGAGAGAGCTTCTTTAAACAAGTACTATTCCTTCCTCACCCCTTTTTTCCGCATATAATTAGACTAGAAGAATTTTCTTCTCATGTGTTTTAAAAATTTTGTTATGTAAATCTTTGACAACAGTGTATGACTGAAGGAAGCACATTTTGACATTTCATCCTGTCTTACGCAAAAATTATGGGAAAATGCATATTGTCTTTATCCGGGTACGTAAATTCTATCTTTGGTCCTGATCACAACTACTAAAACATATATATGTGTTATGATTCATTAGTACAGTGCAGGATAAACAAATTTATTTCAACAATACTTCACAAATGTTAACAGGCAGTTCCAATGAGACTATTAACATAAAACAAATAAATAATGAATTCACTACAAAATTTTTATTAAAACAGCACCTTATCAGACTACTACAACTTACAGTGTGAGACTAATAACAATCACATGTCATACCATTTGGCTTAATAACATGTAAAATAAAATGCACGTCAGAAAAATAACAAAAATTGAAAAACTGGTAGAAAGAAAATGTAAAAAGTAATGAACGGGAGAAACTGTTCGTATAATTATTATATATTGCAATACCACCCAGATAACTTTATTCAATAAAATAGTTATAACTGAGAAATCCCTAACTTATAACTAGGATAAAATTAACTGAATATGTTAGAACCTTACTATCACCTCCAACCACAAACTTTACATCTCTTATCAACATGAGTAGATTACAAGTGGTTAGGAAAATCACTACCACTTATTCTGGGAATAAAGAAATTAAGTTTTAAATTTTTAAGACTGAAGTTCCATTCATCCCTTCATCAGTCACAACCCTATAAAAATGACAAGAAAAGTACAAAATGGGTACTTGTTGGTTATCGGGGCACAAAACAGGAGAGTCGAATATCTGGACTTGGATTGGACAGAAAAATGTGCATGTGTATCAGTATACCCGTATATTCGGTTGTTGTTATCTGTCAGTTTGTTCGATATTTTTAAAACGATTCTAAAATCTATAAATGAATTTTGGCCTCCGGAGACAGATTTAACAACAATTAACATCTCATGCATATCCAAATAAAATATAATAATTTGTCATTTATTGAAATAAAATATAATAACTTTCAAGTATATGTCATTTATCCACACACACATTAACCTAACCTATTTGTAAAGCGATGTGTCCCGATAACCCACAAGTACCACAAATTTTTAAACTAATTACTGATAGCAACTGAAAATCCTGAAATAATTTGCAATCAGTATACACATATAACATCTGTAACATAATTTGTAAAATGAATATGCAACGGGAAGGTAAATGTTGTCTTTCTACCTCCATAATAGGACTTGAAGCCAGGACTTTTTTTTCAACTTGTGTTTCTGTAGAAGAACCCCCAACTGTAGCGAAGTATCGCATGGCATATTTTGCAGATACAGTTTTACCAGCACCCGATTCTCCTGATACAATAATAGATTGGTCATTTTCTTCTCTGAAAAGAAATAATGAAGTGGTAAACAATTAAAATAAAGTCACAAAATATAAATTCATTAATGTACAGGTAACCCTCGATTTGCGCCGATTCAGAATAATGCCGCTTTTGAAACCAGCAAGTCAAAAAGTGAAGAAAAAAGATATATTTGACCATTATTTATAAAGTTTTACAATGTTTCTCGTACTGATTCTTATAATAAATCGTAATTCTTACATCCCTGATTTTGAATAAAAGTTATAAATACAGTCATCTCTGCAATTACGTATATTTCGTTAACGCGAATTTGCTCCAATGAGATCGATGAATCGGGAAACTAATTTAATCTCTGCGGAGGTACCGGGGTTATTTTTACTACGCGATTTTCGATAGGTCGGCGTCTTACATGAATGCGACTATCGCGTAACAGCAGAGATGACTGTACAGACCAATCACATGAAAGAATCGCAGTCAATCACGGGGACCAACGAATTGCCGATTGTAAGTATAAAAAATATATTTTTTAAATTCCATTTATTTTATTTTCGTTACTTCAGAGCTTTAAATGTAATGTCATTATATTACTCGTCAATGTTTGGGTGCTGGGAACGCATGTCATTGACTTCCCATTGATTTACATTATTAAAAGAGTTTCAATTTACACCGGTTCGTCCACGAACGCATCCCCGGCGTAAATCGAGGGATAGCTGTAATACTGCATTACATTAGACTGCCTAGGCAGCTTTAGTATCACACTTCTACTATGAAGCAGACAATATATCAAGAGAAATATGATGGAACACCTTACCGTTCCAGTTTAGTGTAGGCTTCTTCAGCAACAGCGAAGATATGAGGATCAAGATCACCCATGGCCTGCCCTCTGTAGGCCCAAACAGTATCACTACCATAAATTGGCAATTCATCATACGGATTAATGGCAACCAATACAATACCTAAAGACAGAAAATCACATTTGCTTTGCACTGTAAAAGTAAAGTAAAGTAAAGTTTGTCCCACTATACGCCATGTAGGCACTTGGGGGAGAGGAGGTATAGCTCCTCTCTTCCTTGACCTCGGCACTAGATTGGGGTGAGTGGTCAGCATCACGCCCCGGCCGGCTTTACCCCCGGGAAAGGACCCCGGTACCCATTGGACAGGAGGCTGGGTGGGCCCCAGAGCTGGTCTGGACGCAGAGGCTAGAGGAAAAATCCTCTGCCCCCGTCGGAGATCGAACCCCGGTCGTCCAGCCCGTAGTTAGTCACTATACTGACTGAGCTACGCCGGCTCTTTGCTTTGCGCTGTGCAGTTAAGCACTACAAAAAGTTATGTTTGCCTAGGAACAAGACCAGGGAGAAATCTAGAGGGGCAAAATTATTCGATATGTTGGAAGACATTACACACGAAATGTACGCCACATTACTGTAATACTAATCAGGAATTAAAAGGCACAGGAAATAAAACTGATTACACTTGAGTAGGTTACATCACCAAGTTTTAGTGACCTACATTTTACAGATGTTCAATGAGGGCACCATGACTGTCCCATCATTCAATTTCAGTCCAAACATTGTTAAGCGAGTCAAAGGAAACTACAGCTCCTGTGTATCTTATCTTATCCTGCTAGCACATTTTGCCAAAATGGTAACCAACAGCACATAAACAACATCCCCGATGTACCCCCAAAAGAAAAATCAAGGGGAGTAAGGTTAGGGAAACAAGGTGGCCAAACAATTTCTCTGAAAATATGCGATTTAAGAAGTTTGTCACTTCCTTGTGGAAATTTGAAGGCAGTCCAGACTGTTGGAACAGCTTGTTCAAAAACAGGCATCAGGAGTTCCTGTACCTGAGATGCCACTTTTACAATAAATGTAGTGTTTCAGATGAAAAGATTTAAAAATGCAAGTGGCACAAATTATGAACCTGATCATATAACCTACTAAAATGCATTTATTTTCCATTTTTCTGCCTATCAGTTCAAAGACGACGTTACAGTAAAATGGTATATATTTCATGTGCGCATCTGCATATAAGATGACTTCTGGTACATTTCTGATCTCCCCCATGTGCACTACATGCCCTGCCCATCTCATCCTCCTAATAATGTTTGATGAAGAGTACAAATTAAGGAGCCCTTTATTACGCAAAACTTAAGAAACCCACATCACCAAACACTTACATGGTTTCAGAATGCAGATTTACAACTTGGTTTCCTGAAGAGGTAACATCTTAAGCTGGGGGCCACACGACCGTACAAAGAACGTCAGTTGTAACGCACATCGTGACGTCCGTCATAGAATTATGATTTGTAAGTACAGACAATACTATTATTTTTTTCTAAATCCTTTCAAGCTGCCACGGTAATTGTCGCTCGTGTGATGTCCTCACCTACGTCCTTTGCAACGGACGTACTTCGTACGGTCGTGTGGCCCCAGCCTTAGAGGATAATGAGATATGGGACCATTCCCATCAAGGCATATCTTACCCTTAGGTGAAACCTTGATCAATCTACCAATCCAGCATTAATAAACACTGATCACAGAAATTAATTTCTTTTCATATGTGGTTCTTTTCAATAAAAAAGTCCACCAAATTCATAACAATATCTACAGTCTGCAAGCAGTCAAATAATGTCCAACGTGAGACCAAGATAAAGTCTGTAATGTACGAAACTTATTCTACAGTGAGAAACTTACATTAAATACAGCCCAATTATAACTTACCACAGTATGTATATATAGCACTCTGCCTGCAGAATCGTACTTGTAGATTATAAAGCACAGCTGGTTCATGGAGGTATGACAATGATGTGAGATCATTCTCCCCTATCAGGATGTCAGGGTTTCGTAGAGGGGGCAGGTCATCATCTGTTTTTACCTCAAGATCATGTACCTATTAAACACACCAAGGCCCTAAGCACTCACATAAGGGCATGCTACAGGACACATTCAATGAGACTGGACACTGTTAACAGAGTAGGACTTCAGGCTCTCAAAGTGGTAAGAATAAAGATGACTGTCTTCTGGGTTGTAGTGCCATGTAGTCTGGAAGGTCCTTGCTACGTGAAATGTGTTTGAGATACATGAAACAGTCGAGGCAGAACCTTGATCAGAACAGTGAAGAAGGTCTGGATAAGGTGACACCCCAGGAGCCAATAGGAGAGGGGGGCATATCAAAGATTGATCAGAAGGGGAAAAACACACACAACAGAGAGGTTAAAGGAAATTGACTGCCCTGATGATGGAGGCAGCAAGGACCTGTGAAACACAAGTAAACTTACCAGACTACATACAGAAGACAGCTATTTTCATACCATTAACAGAAGATGCACAGATCAATAACATGCTTTATTTGGACATTCAGAAATATCTCAGAAGTAGAATTCAACGTAAACAGAATGAAAAATGGAAGCTGGGCTCATATATGTTGCATCAGCTCACTTCAGCTCACTTGGCAATCTCCACAAGGAAATTCTTAACCAATCACAACATTCCACTGGTTTCCTACCCATCCTATTGATCAAATTTAGCACATACAGTCAGTCAAGAAAACTGTTGAATAGTCAACTTTTGTTCTATGGCGTATAAACATGACCCTTATAGGAGCCTCGTTCTGATAAATGTTCATTTTTACAATAATTAATGTTAACTATTTAGCCACTAATAGTCAAGAATGATCACACTTTAATTCTGATTTAACTTACAGCTCCATCTTCAGATTTTACTTTTATTGTTAATCCCTTGTAGTCTTGGACAACCTCAGCCCCTTCCCACACCCTGTCAGGATGTCGGATCCATACCCGAGCCCCCTGTAACAAACAAAATTAATTATTTAATAGGAAGCACAGAAATGTTAAACAAGGAAGCATCTCTTCCCAATGCAAACAGCCAAAATGCAATTTCACAATATCACAGACCTCATTCTCAACATTCAATTAATCACAATAAATGTCAGACACCAAAAACCAGTATTAGTATGTTACAAAATTATTGCACTGGAAACTGTCAATAGCCCAAAGCATAACGACATACACAAAGTCTCAGTATTTTGATAAACAGAGTCCTTCAGATCACCAGCTGTCATTACAACAACAATTTATTATTAACTTCCTTACTAAAATTCTTCCTTGTTGTAAAGACAAACATTAAGCCTGCTGTACTTACTCTGCGTCTAAAGAAAAATTCAAGGTCATCAAAAATTATTTGCATAAAGTGCATAAAATGAATGCATAATGCGGTAACTGTGTCTGTCCTTCTGCATGTTTGATTTCCAAAACCACTTCAAGCATTGTGATAAAATTTGGTACTAGGAGTCTACACTAAGAGTTTTCACGACAGTGATAGTCTATGTTACAATGTACAAGCCATAACCTCAACACACTAAATGTTGTCAAGGAACTTAGTTCTTTGCAATAGTAAAATAAAACCCCTACCCCACATGAAGCACAAACCAAACTTCAAAAAATTTTTTACAAGAAAATCACCATATAAAAATTGTGGATATGACAACGCATATGTTGAACAGAGATGTACAACTTTTATTTGAAACATTTTTCAGCGCAGTAAGCATTTTATGAAATACAAGAAAAAATAATTTCTACGAAACGTGCGAAGTCTTAGGTTGGGTTTACGTTAATTTGATCACACATTTGATTGAAAGTAATTTTATTTACACGCAAGTACATGACGACCAAATTCAATCAAGTGTTTATATTCCCTGCAGAAACATGGTCTGATCAAAACTAAGAGCTTAATATCAAAGGAGTCAGCTTGGATACAGCATTTATTGAAGTGTTCAGTGCATACATGGAGTTCTGTGTACAAACCATAAGCCTACTTTCCTATTTCAGATTTCCAGTCCTACAAACCTTGTACTGCCAAGATCTTTTTTACACGTAATATCATTTCATGTCAAATGAAGGAACTTTAGTCGCATTATTTTCATCAATATATCTGATTCTAATACAATTTTTCCTGTCTGTTGGGTCTCCTTAGGGAGTGGCATACTCGTACATGACGCTAAGCTTTCCTTACTTTTCCTGCATTCTGATTCACTGAAGTGCCTATAACTCTGGTCCTAATAAAGACAGAGAGCTACTTCTTGTACCAATTGAAAGCTCTTAAGTGGGGCTCTCATTCGCTATGCCACTCACGGCATTTCAAGGCATGTTACTATTTTGGCATTGACCTTTGACCTTAACTTACATACAAATTTGTCGCCAGATTTATGTAGGTTTTCCCACGATACATATGCAAGCAATTCAACACATGCTTGGAAAGTATGATGTTGAGTTATGAAAGCGATAAAAAGCTTACGGTATTACGTTACATTGAATGATTAGACATGATAACTCATGTTGTAAGCTGCACAGATATGCTGCGGGGCATCATGCCTCATCCAACCTTTCACTTCACACCTGATTCCAGTAAAGATAAGTTGTATTTCCTTGTCTGACAAGTTCTGTCATGGTTTTATCAAATTAAAATGTTCATGGTCCT
>NW_019059899.1:45646-58107 GCF_000696155.1 Zootermopsis nevadensis
TTTTATACTTGACACACGGAGAGCCGTTCATCTGGCATGAACTTTATGCTATTTTCTAGTCTGACAGCAAAATTTTATGTAACACACATGAATATTAATTTATAGCAGTCCAGAATAGGAACTGATTATAGAAAAACAAAATTATATTTGATATAGCTTATAGTTCTCAGCCCTGGCACATTTATCCTCCACTCACGCCTTGGCCAGCGCATGCCCCTAATGAAATGCGCTATTCTTTACACGTACCCTCTTTGTCTGTGCACCTCAAAGAATCCACAGCAATTGTGATGTTCAGTGCATCTGCAGAGATGGCATCTGCTCCATCGGTAGAAATTGTACTTGTTGCTTCTGCCTCTTCAGTTATTACAGTTCCTGAGTCTGCAGACATGTCCTCCTCCTCCTCCTCCTCCTTCTGAACACAACAATGCCGAGTAAAGAAATAATGCATCACCAACTACCAAGACAGTCGCATGATCACTGTTCCAGAAGCAGCACATCGCCTCCGAACAGCGACGTAAAGAACTAAAACATCAGAACTATTTAAGAAATGAAGAAAAGTGAAAGAAGACGTTATCAACTATTTGAAGTACCAACACCAACAAGATCTGATACTAATAATAATACTCATTCAAGTCATACTGCTCATTCGATATATTACGATTACGAAAACTGACGTATCTGTATTTAAATTATATTTAGGCAATAAATACAATGAAAGGAAGGGGATTAAAACACTTGAGTAAGACACTAAACTAACCCCCCCGGGGTTAGTTTAGTGTCTTACTAAAGATTTTAAAACACAACCCCCTTCCTTTCATTATATGCCGAGTAAACAGATGACGTTTCCTAGGTAACAACAATGCCGAGTAAACAGATGACGTTTCCTAGGTAACAACAATGCCGAGTAAACAGATGACGTTTCCTAGGTAACAACAATGCCGAGTAAACAGATGACGTTTCCTAGGTAACCATTGTTGTCGATTTGTTGATATTGATCTTACACATTTTTGTGACCCGTCTTCGTTAAACTTTTTTGCCGAATGACCCTTTCGTATAGACGTATTTACGTCAAAAACATCACGCTGAAAAACGAAGTATTAAATATCAACGGAAACGGATAGAATAAAGGAGCGCTTTGCTCTAGTAATTTAAAAATTAAAAGACAGCTGTGCTGTACTGTATTTAGAACTGTAACAATACAGTTACATCCACAACACAAACCCAACCTAACATTCAATCTCAGCATCTTCATTAAACTTGAAGTCTCTATTACAGATATTTTAAGAACCACTACAGAGCATGATGGAACATGCCGATCAGTCATGCAACTTTATTCACTGTCTAGAGACCACTGGATGAGTTTACACGGCATGCATGCATTCATTGTATAAACTAGGAGATGCAGGCATAATATTATATGTACCCCTATCAGCTGCCATCGTATAGGCAGTTACTTCTACAAATGTACACTCTATCAAACTGTCCTTGAGAGTGACAAAAAGAGTTACTGTATTTTGGAAAGAATCATATATGCAGTTAATATAAAAATCACTGACAAGTACCAACAACACACTTATAAGAAAGTAATTCCCCTAAAACGCCTGGGATGTGTAAAAAAAAGTTTTTCTTCTCTGTAAAATTTGGTCACAATCAAAATATTTAACAATTAAAATTGCAAAACTTGTATTAAGACAGTAGTAATTTTGGATATCAAGAGTAGTATGCATTTTCAGAACACACCATCTCCAACACTAGTAACAAAAACTGTAAGCTATTCCAAGGTACAGGGGGGACAGGTGCTCCGGCTGAATGTCAAATTAGGTACATTCTGAACAAAAATCAGATGCTTAGTTCTGTGCCAAAGCAGTTTGGTTTGGAATATTAAAAATGCTTCCAGAAAAGCATCATAAAACAATAATTTAATCCTTTGTACAGTCTTGATATGTAGTAACATTTGTAGGCCACTAGATTACACCAAAGTCTACTCCACATAGCCCATCTCTGCAACAAAAGTCAGTTTCTTACAGAACTAACTCGATGAAGCTGAGTCTTTCTTAGATAGTTGACAGTACGCTCAGCTAGTCAAGAAATTCCCGGCCTTTTACAAAACCCAACGGATTACCACGTTCATAAATGCTCACCAGTACTTCCAGTACTGAACCAGACATACCCAATCCACACCTATCAAGCTTATAACCAACATCCATTTTAATAATATCATCCCATCTACAGCGAGGTCTAACATGTTGTCTCTCTCCTCCATGCAGTTCTCATCTCTCCCATATGTGTTGCATGCCCACCCACTTCAGCTTCCTTGTTTTGATAATTCAAAAAAATATATGGTGAAAAGTACAAATTTTGGGGCTCCTCATTATGCAATTTTCAACGGCCTCCTGTCACTTCACATCTTTTGGATCTAAAAATATTCTAAGCACCATCATGTGTGTTATTCCCTCAACGTGTGGGGCCAAGTTTCATACAAAACAAAAGAAAAAATTATCCAGCCAACGTCTCGCTTGTAAGTCTCCAGGGTCCCCGCTTAAACATTACGCGTCGAACTGTTACTAGCATCCCGCGAGCACGCCGACATCACTCGCTTGGGTGCTGTGCAACCAGTGCGCACGTCATATGCGACCCAAGCATTACACGTCCACCGTTCATGCGCATACAACCTCGCAGTATACAAGTGACGCCACTACGGTCGTGTAGCGCACCGCAGCGCGACCTTGTGACTGAAGTTGGAAGCAGCGACAACGCTCATTGCTTTCGCTACTCTTCGCGTCGCGACCACACCAACGGAAACTTTAATTTCCTAAATCTTTATGACACCGGTACCGTGGGAAGACCAAAAATTAAGGCTGTCACAACAGAATGTATATATCAACAATGAGTTGAATAACGTTTCACATAAACTGAGAATCAACAGTAAGTACAATGAATTCATTCAAGGCCCTTCAATCTTTGAACGACATGATGCAGCCTAGAAAAATATCACGAAATATTCCAGTTACATTAATGTGACAAAGAACATGAGTGACTATAAGTATTACATGATGAAATTATGAGCATAGAGGAAAGCCAGCAACATTTTCAGGTAATGCTCCTTCTATGATACTGGATCCTGAACCAGTAACTACATCTTGCCAGCCAAGAAAACATTCAAGTCCGCAACAGCAAAATCAACATACCAACATTAGAGGAAAAGGAAATGGAATGGGTCTTTAAGCAACAGGTTGATAATGATGATGTAAATTTCTTCCAAACTCTAATACCATACTTGAAAATGTTACCTCCATATAAAAAAATCTGTTTGAGGTCCCAATTTCAAAATATGTTCGCAAATGAGGTTAATACCATTGAAAACAATTAATTTCTTCCTATGGCTTCATCTTTAGACTTCCAACCTAAAACAGATCTCAAGACAATACACAATCACGTGATCTGATGTGGAAGGCTTTTATGTCAGTCACTTCAAATATCCCAACTCATATTGCTCCTTAGACAACTTTCCACACATTGATCTAAAACAGCTTGCTGATAAGTCTTAAATATGGCACAAGTGATGCTGGCCAAGCAGCATCACTCTTGACCACCTGATGAGGACCTCGACTCTTTGACAGACCTTGAATACTCATCTCTCTTTTCCATAAATGTTACATGTATTCTACTTAATCAGTATAAATTAGTGCAGTCTGTTTATTCTGTTATTTTATTATCTTGTACTGATGGATGTTGAATTGGGAGGCATGTGCAAAGACATTAAGGAGGAAAGGTTACCAAAGAAGACTATGAAATGGCAACCAAAAGAGAGAAGGAAGAGAGGAAGACTGAGACCAGGATGGAACGACAGAATTATAAGAACCATGATAGAGTGGAAACTACCTCCGAAAGGATGGGAAAATAGAGAAGAATGGAAGAAAATATTAGGCACCGGAAGACCGAAGTAACGGTCAAGAAACGGAAGAAGAAGAAGTTTACCACTTTACAAAAACAACTCCACTTAAGTCATCCAGATAATATCACTGCAGCTGCTGAACTACATTTGATGACATCCGGCCATATGAGGCATAGGTCTGCGTGCTATTCCTTGCAAATATGTTTTCAGTGATGACGACATATAAATCAAACAGCAGCAAGTGATAGAAGTCAATGGTCTGGACCACCCACATTGATGAAGCTGTTAAAGCCATCATCCATAAGCATTTTGATAAAACATGTCTCCTTCATACAACATTTTATTCATACTAATCAGCTGAAACTGTAATACGTAGACAAAACCTGCTCATGTCCTTAAAGACCGGTCTATATCATAAATCCTGTCCACTGCTGAACACCATATTTCACATTCAATGCTATATAAGCACTGCAGCAGATAGTATTCTTGTTTGCAGAGACAATTATATATAACATTAAATTTCACTCTGTACAATACAAGTATACTTCTACCACAATTTGCATACAAATTTGAAAAGTATTATTTTTGGACTAACTCCCACACACAAAGTCCTTGAGTATACGATAGTCACTCAAGTAATTTCCCACCTTTTAAGGTGGGAATTACTTGATATTTGAGCAACCCAAAGGCTCATTAACACAGTCATCATTTTAGGACAATGAAATCAAATGTAAAATTCCTTCTCAGTTTTATGCAAACTCCTACTACATAATTATAATATTAAATTCCTCACACTAAACTGTCTTTACTGAAGATATACTTTTGTGATTTTGCCTCTTACACACAACATATACAAGCATACCATAATGAATAATTTACTATAATAATGTCCACCTTGAGATAAAATATTACTTTCACACCCAGCAGAATACTAAGGCTGAAGTATGCAGGAAAAGGTTCTTTGAGAATGGCCAGTGACTGTCCTGAGATAAACACAACCAGTTTGACTAGACTTCTGCCCTTGTATTAGGATTATCGGTTTCAAGCCACAGTCGTCAGGCATAAATTGGCAGCGTATCACAACTCATGCATGAAATTTCTATCAATCTGCATCAAATGTCATCAGTAGATAGGATGTCATTGTGGTGGAAACTTGTTTTCTTGGGACCTGGCCAAGATGTACAATGAAGGGTACATGAAATCAACACGCCCACCAGGAGAGTAACAAATTACCACAGTACACAGCATACCTGAATCCAATCAGAAAATACCCACTGAAACAATATGGTTATATGTAAGATTTGAGATTTTCACAGCGGTGAGTACGAAGATTTCTGTCTTCTGGGTTGTTGCGCTGTGTAGTCTGTCGACGGATGAATTGCCCTGATGATGGAGGGAGTATGACCTCTGAAACGTTGGTTAACATCGACCAGACTACACAGCGCAACAACCCAGAAGACAGAAATCTTCATACTCATCGCCCTGATGACGGAGGCAGTATGACCTCTGAAACGTTGGTAAACATCGACCAGACTACACGGTCTCAACTGTTTTAATTTTTTTAATAACGGATCCCACAATTCCACTTCGGAAGTGGATTTATGTCCAAGTTATTCTGTGTTGTGTTGTTTTGTACTGACACAGGCCTTGTGACGTGCTTTTCCCATCCACGGACCCATATCAAATATTCACTTTTTTCAGAATTTTAAGATTTTCCGTGGTATCCCTCCACCACAGTCCTAAGTTAACAGTGGTAATGATTATTTGTCTCAAACACACAAAACTCTAAATTAAAGAAACAAAGCTGAGAACACAAAAAGACACAAGAGCTAAGAAATAATTAGAACGAAAGTTAAGCTAATGAACCAAAGCAGATAAATAGGGACACTGGCACAAATATAATGCATAAAATAAAGAATCAAAGATAGAGAACAAAGACCGAGTGAAACTGAGCCGAAAGGAAACAGTGATACTGAAAGAAGGGAAAGAAAGAGAGAGAGTGACTGAATAGACTAGAAAAGGAGAAGTGAAAAAAAAAACTTGCAAGAGCGAATGCAACAGAGAACATGTATAATGTAGGATTTTGAGGTTTTCATGGCAGAGAGTTTGAAGATTGCTGTAGTCTGGGTTGCGGTACTGCGTAGTGATCATAATTACTCTAATGACGGAGGCAGCAAGGGACCTCCGAAACGTAAAACTTCTACCAGACTACATTGTGCTACATCCCAGAAGAATGTACCATGAATGTTAAATGTAAATATTTGTTCTTTTAATAAAATGCACATTGAAAAGAATTATATGTAAACCACTTGGTATTTATTACAGACCAATTGCATTGTTCTATGATACTGTTATGTCCTGTACAACATACATTTTCTAGGAAATAAGACAAATTACTACAGGATAAAACCTTTTACACCTCTTTACATATGCGGTCATGGTATTTTCCACAAAAGTAATTTCTATGTAAATTAGGTTATTTTGAATTCATGAAACTTCTCAAGAGACTACTTAACATAAATTTAATTGATTTATCCATGGTACTTGGTCTGATATATACTAATACATTGCTTCTTACATAAAAGTCATTAGACTAATGTCTACGCTGACGCTAATACACTGCTTCTTACATGCAAGTCATTAGACTAATGTCTACGCTGACTTTTACAAAACTGTCCACATTTTCTATTACTATTTACTTCATGTCTTTACATCACTGCATACGAAAGGTTTAGGTGAATTATGGAGCGGTAATATGTATAGCAGGCGGTAGACTACGATCATACTGAAAATGGAAGAAAGTAGTAAGAGTAAAATGTGTGTCATTTCAAAACAAGAGACAGATATTCCAAATTCACGATCTGCCCCCTCATCACCTGGAGAAAATTATTTTTATAGGTGTCGCAGAAATCTTAAAGTTTCTGCAGAGTACGTAAATACAGTACAAACAGGAAATTGACATTCAGACACTTTTTCATTTACTGTTTATACATGGTTTAGTATCAAATAAGGAAATGATGGCAAAAAAGAAATTAGCCATAAAATCTTTGCAAAAAACTAAAAAACCAAATCAACTGTAAATAGCAGTTAAATCTACAGAGCAACTTTCTACAGTAATGTGGTTTTTAGAGTATGTATGCAAACGTGCGTGTTCTACTGCCCTAGTGCAGCAACCCCTTCTCGTTTCCCACCACCTGCCAAGCAGGGGAAAGTATTGATCTATTTGCTGTCTCTTTCTGATTCCCCTTGTACATTATGCATTCCTCGCTTGTCATGAATGCTCCCATTTCCCTCTATATTCTGACAGAACAACTACAGAACATAAACAAGATTCATGAATGCCCTAAAGATAATGAAAACAAATAATAAAGAAAAAAAACATAAGTAGTCTCAAAGACTGTATACAAAGTTTGGCCTCTCCAATACTTGCATCACATGTATAAAATAAATACATGATTGGCAGATCATATCTGTATATTTAATCTCTGAAACTGTTGTACTGATATACATAAAATTTGTTATCTGATATTTACCCTAAAAGTTGTCATACAAATTAATTTTGGTTTGTATTGGCCCTATATAATCCTTACTTTACATGAGACTCAAACTATAAATTGTCTCAAGAGTGTATGACCATTTTTGTATGGCCTAAAGTACAGATTTTATTAAAATCTACATTTATTGAAACATTTTTATAAGGAAAACATAGTTTCTGACTATGCAGCTATCAATACAGATCTGTATCTGCAGTGTATGAACATGAAGCAAATAATTCAAAAAATTAAAATGTTTCCGATACTAGCAAATTCCCTAAGATATAAAAAAATTATCGAAAAAATTCAAAAACAAGTTCAATTTTTTTTTAATTTCAAAAAATTTCTCTGAAATATAAAACCTTTCAAAGTTATATAAACAAATTTTGAAAAGTTCCAAAAATGTTCACAATTTCTCTAAAATTTAAACATTTCAAATATTTTTGAAAATTTTCAAAATTGGCAAAATATGTCGAAGACAAAAATTTTCGAAAAATTTTAAAAAATTACAATAACTTCCAAATTCGACTAATTTTCGAAAATTTTCATACGAGTCACATAGGCAAGCGTTAGGGTAGGTTAGGTTAGGTATCATGATGTAAGCCAAACACGTCTTGCTGTACTCAAAATCACATAAAATGTCGAGGACGCCTCTCCATGTCAGTTAATTTGTCCTAATGACTCTTACACAACAATAACTTTTTTATTTATTCCTTTTCCTCTCTCTTTGGCTACACTGTGCCAGCCAACCTACATCATTATCTTGCTAAAACACATCAACTGATATCATGCCAACTTACGTACAAGCTATCCACAATGGTTGATGTACTGCGGGAATTTCGTAAAAAATAAACTAGTTAAAACAGCTTTACTTTCTCTTTTGATGCTGCAAAATAAACCACATGTTAGTTAATGCTAGTTCAGTCATCATTTTTTCACTGTAACTTTATCGGAGTTCATAGCAAATTTCACACTTTGCTTCCTAGCTACTGAAAAAAATTTCTTTTAATTTTTTATGGGGTCTCTAAAGTGTAACACACATTTGGGGCAGAGCACATCGAAATCTGTAAGTGGTGATGAAAGTACAGCAACATTTAATAGTTGATCGTCAGGCAACCTAATTTTCTGTATTACACCATTATCTACAATCTGTCGACAGCACAGGCAAGTCAGTTACTTATCTGCTCATCAAGTTTATCTAACACAAACACTGCTGCAAGAATGAGTCGACTCAATCCCACGGGTTACGAGCCACTATGACTAACAACCTGAAAGTAATCTTTGCACAATGACACACTCACAGATCCAGTTTAGTTACTAGAACCGTAAAAAATTACTTTAACATGTAAATGAAATAAGCTATTCAAACATAAAAGTTTGGTGAATATCTCAAATGTTCTGATAAAATCTTGTGGATTTGTCGGTCCACGTTGCTGCAAAACAGGCTTGTTATATATTAATTCTGGTGTTTACCTTCACATTCAGTGACGATGGTCATGAAACGAAAGGATGCTCTTATGCGTTTCTTGAGCAAACTGCTTAAAATTAATACAGAATGGAGAGGCGTCTATCCGTACACACTCTACGTTCCGTTCCTCCTCTGAGCCTTATGAACAGATTTCGATGAAATTTGGGAACTTCTACATCCCACAGTCTTTGTAAAAATGTAAAAAAAACTGGCTTGTAAACATTTATTTCCACATTTCAAAATCTGATTTAAAATTGTAACATTTCAGGTTCTCAAGGCCATTAATATGAAGATTACTGTCTCCTGGGTTATTGCGCCGTGTACTCTGGTAGAAGTTTACCGACGTTTCAGAGGTTCTTGCTCCCTCCATCATAGCCCTATTGACGGAGCCAGCAAGCACCTATGAATCATCGGTAAACTAGCATACTACACGAAGCAACAACCCAGGAGAAAGCCATCTTTGATTTAAGATTAAAGGTATAAAATGTTCAAGTGCATCTCAGTGCAGCCCTATATTTTACGGGTTGTATGAGAAGAATAACAGGAACGAAAAATAGTTTCTTGTAACACAACTAATATAACATTTACAAACATTCACTGTTTTTCGCGTGAAAATAAAACACGTAAAATAAATAAGCCCTAACACCACCGGCAATTCAACTATTATTTCTGTAAGGACTGGCGACAATGAAAGTAAACTTCACTAAACGTCAAGTGTATCGATTCCATTTGCAGTGTCTCACCGCACGAAGTATTCAACTTCTTAACTGCTTTTTCCAATTTTCTACATAAGCAAATATTTTAAATCGCGGATATAATAAACCAACCTTCCTCCACAAAATATATTAGTTAACCTACGAGGAGATTTATGTGGAAGGCCTGCAAGGGTCTTCGATTTCACCACGGGAACATGTCTCATCAAACGCCTTCAAAGAAATCAACGAGTTCGAAGTCCAGCGATCAAGGAGGCCATAAATCGATCCTCATCCCTACGATCCATTAACAACCGAATGCAATGGCCGCTGACTGGCAACGCGCGACCTTCGTTATGTGAAAGGCACAAAGTCGTACTGGTACCACAAGCACTATCTGGTGACTGGTGATACAATGTCCAGCAGCAGCAGCAGATAAACGTCATAAGGGTAATGACAGCATTTACGGGAATTTCCGCCGACACAACAAGAATGTGCCGTGTCTGATGTTAGGTGTTCTTCAGTTCTCCGGGCAACTGCCGTTGAAGTATTTTAAAACAGCGACGACAGCCTCCTTTCACATTCTTTCCAGACTTTCAATACATCATCGTAATATTTCGGTACCGTGTAACGGATGTGATAGAAAAGGAGTCGTTAAACCGAGACTCTCACAGCAGGTCTTTAAGGTACAATAAACCTCACTTCCTCGCGAAAAAAAAAGTCCTGGAAAGCACGGACAGATTTGCCGTTCCCAAATTCAAAGAACTGATTCCAGTTCGATGCCGTAACTGTCGTTCTCAACGACACACGAAGAAAGGAATTAATTCCGGACTTGCATTGCAAAAACATTTAAACCCCTTAAAGCCCAACGGTACCTATATATACCACCTGCTTCAATAATCAATAACTCTGCACTTTTCAATTATAGATTTCGAATGATTCTCACTGTAAACAGTGTTTACTTCGTGAGATTAGAGGTTTTCACAGCGGTGAGTATGAAGATTTCTGTCTTCTGGGTTGTTGTGTCGTGTGGTATGGTAGATGTTTACCAATGTTTCGGAGGTAATTACTGCCTCCGTCATCAGGGCGATGAATGTGCCAAATGGGTGGAGGAGGCCAGGTTTATAGGAACAGGACAGTGAATGGGGTGGACCGTCCGTAGCCACTGGAGGCAGTATGACCTCCAAAATGTTGGTAAACATCTACCAGACTGCACAGCGCAACAACCCAGAAGACAGAAATCTTCAGTGTGGTTACTTCCTTTATCAGCATTAAAAAGTTGAGCTATGTAACGATGTAGAGTTGTGTTTTCTTTGCGATAAGACTGAATCCTTACACATTCTTCAAACGAGCTTCAGCTTCAAAGTTTCTGTCTCTACCTTCATCCGAAACACTAGCATCTACCTCCCATAGCAATCAACCATAAGTATGAAGACGCCTGTAGAGACTCTAGAAACTTGCAAGTACTACACGCCTATTTACATTGTGTTGTTCTTCGGGAACAATCTTATCTCCCTGCTGCTCAGATCAGACCTTCGTCCTTACTATTATACAGTCACATGTGGATGAATTGGTTTAACAAGAATAATTTTATACTACTGATTAAACCAACGTCAGGCCTTAAACACAATCCGTTTCACCGGAAATGTTTCTTACGACATCGGTATACGAAACATTCATAACTTGGTACCCGCTGGTCCCGTTTGTACCAAACTTTAATTTTTCAACATACTTTCCTTTTTATAAAGAGATATTGGCTTAAAGTATCATGTGATTTCCAATGGCTGTCTTCTGCCTGGAGATGTTACATTTCAGAAGTCCTTACTGACTCCATCATCAGGACGATGAGTCATCGGCCTGGTAATGGGCATACTACAAGGCACTACAACCCAGAAGACAGCTGTCTTCGAATCCTTACTTAGTTTTGGACACGGATGAATTTTCATGAAACTCGGTATGGGCATGGTATCATTGGACGCAATCTCACATAAGTACTCTTTAATATTCAGGCTGTTATTTCCACATCAGAATTTTGCAAGGCTGCCATGATAGGGTATTTTAGTTTCCATTCCAGAGGCATGCAATGTAATGTCACTGCTGAGTGGTTAGCAGTTTTGCTTAGTATTGGGACATCCTGCATTCAAATCTTGGCCCAGGGACTGGCTATCATAACTACAGTTTTTCGTGATTTTCATCAGTCCTTCCATGCAATGCCAGGATAGTACCTTAAATTAGGCCATGACTGCTTCTCTCCACACCATTTCCAATTCATTATTCATTAATGACCTTATCATCATACACTATACAACCTGAGTTAGTGATGTTGAATAAACCACAAATAAGATTCATAGTGATAATTAATTAAATCTGGCACAGAGATAAAATCACGAACTATCTACAAGCTTTGCGCAAAATGTCAGTTAAATGTTACAGAACACAGAAAAAAAAACTGTGAAGGCGTAACTCTCACCTACAAACAGTCCTGCTAACACAGAAAACATTACAAAGGCAAATCTCACATTTGTAACTTCTTGATCCAACAACAGCCTAGACTTATTGATTACTCTTTTGACACTACATACATGAGATGACAATCTGATAATTTATTAAATCTTCTTCTTTATTACGCCATCTCCTTTACAGGAAGTTGGCGACATACTGAACAGGATCCTTCCATCCTTTTCTCGGACTGGGACCTGTTCATATACGTTCTTGGCAGATGATCCAGAAGTGGTTTGCCATTGCCTTCTTCTGTGTGTGAATGAAGTAATTGTTGGGATGCCACGGAGGAAAACTCCGTGTTGCCTAGACCACGGCCATGCCCAACACAAGTTATAAATTCGAACCCGAGACCCCAGGATTACAAGACCAGC